>VXBC01012116.1:372566-516991 GCA_013399945.1 Ploceus nigricollis
GCGCCTCCGCCCCCGCCTCCGCATGGCTGCGGGGCGCCGCGCAGCCCGCCTGCCGCCACCGGGCCGCTGTGGCCGCTGCCAGGCCCCACCAGGTTCTGCGTGGGGGCTGTGGGGACTGTGTGGGGACAGTGAGAGCGGGGGGAGCGTTCCCTCCCCGGGGAAAGGGCGCCGGCCCTGGGATTGGCTGGTTTGCCCTTAGGGGATTTTGAGGAGGAAAGCGAGGTGTTCCTCGGGCCGTACCTCCTCTGATACGCTCAGTGGGACCGCACCTGGAGTACTTTGTCCAGCTCNAGGAAAAGGGCGATCGTCACTTACGGCAGGAGTTTGGGAGCGATGCTCAAACCCAGCACTGCCCCAGAGAGCCCCTTTTCCGGCGGCCCCGGGATTCCAAAAAGAGCGTTCTAGGGGAGGAACGCGCCTTTCGCCACCACCTCGGTGGGAGAGCCCCGGCATGGCACCGCGCCCTGCGCACCCCGACGGCCCCCGGCGCCGCTCCGGCCCCTCCGCCCGGCCCCCGTTCTNCTCGGAGGCATCTGCAGGCCCGCCATGTCAGGGGTCGGGGGTGTCGGCCGACAGTAACTGAACATGAGCGAGCGAGTGCTCGGCTGGCCAGGAAGGCCAGTGACATCTTGGCTTGTATGCAGAATAGTGGCCAGCAGGAACAGGGCAGTGATGTGCTCAGCACTGATGACGTCGCGCCTCGAGTCCTGTGTTCAGTTCTGGGCCTCTTGATTATCATCACGACATCGAGGTGCTTGAGGCTGTCCAGAGGAGAGTAATGAAGTTGGGTAAAGGTTCTGGCTCACGAGTCTTATCAGGAGCACCTGAGGGAGCTGTGGTAGTTTAGCCTGGAGAAGAGAAGGCTCAGTGAAAACCTTATGGCTCTCTACAACTATCTGAAAGGAGATTCATAGGTGGGGTCAGCCTCTTCTCCCAGGCAGCTGGCAAGAAGACACAAAGCAATGGCCTCAAGCTGTGCCAGGGAAGGTTCAGGTTGGGCATCAAGAGGAATTTCATCACAGAAAGAATGTTAGACATTGGAATGGACTGCCCAGAGAGGTGGTGGAGTCACCATCTCTGGGGCTTGTTTAAGGGATGATTTGATGTGGCAGTTAATGCCATGGTCTAATTGACTTGGTGGTGTTAGCCACAGGTTCAGGTTGGACTCGATGCCCTCAGACGTGTTTTCCAGCCCAATTGATTGTGGCATTCTGTGGCTGAGCAGCCTACGGGAGATGCTGACGGGGGCGCCGCGGAGCCGCCGGAGCCTTCCGACGGGCGGAACCAAAGCGCGGCGTGGCGGCGGCGCCACCAAAATAACTGGAAGCATGTAGCACCTGTCCTATGGTGAAAGATTGGGGGAATTGAATTTGTTCAGCCTGGAGAAGAGAAGGCTTCGGGATGACCTAATTGTGGCCTTCCAGTACCTGAAGGGAGCCTACAAGAAAGTCCTGTAGGGAAAAGGGTCTTTTTACAAGGGCATGAAGTGCCAGGACAATGGGGAATGGATTAAAACGGAGAGTAGGTTTAGCTAATCTAAAGGAAGCTATTTAGCTAATCTAAGATATTAGGAAAAAAAAATTATTTTCTGTGAGGGTGGTGAGGCAGTGGAATAGGTTGCCCAGAGAAGCTGTGGATGCCCCAACCCTCAAGGTTCTTAAGGCCAGCCTGGATGGAGCTTGGAGCAAACTGGTATAGTGGAAGGTGTCCCTACCCACAACAGGGCTGTTGGAACTGGATGATCTTTAAGGCCCAGTTCAACCCAGGCCACTCTGTTATTTTATGATCAGACAGAGATGTGATGAGCACAGATGCCATAAATGTCTCCCTGCAAGGCTGTGTGTAAATCGATTGCTGCCTCAATTATCAGTAATGGAGTTGCAAATATTTCATGCTAATTTGGGATATTTACAAGTTATTAAAACTGTCAGGCAGCATATTAGTTGGAGTTTTTGGCATGCTTTGGAGTGTAACCTAACTTTAATCCTTAGTTTGAAATGCTAGGGGTGGGTTCAGGGCAAGGAGAAACTTTGTCTGAGTGTATACATGTACATATATGTGTGTATGTGTGTGTATGCATGGATAGGTCGATATAAGGTGTAATACTGATGTTCCTTAGCCCTGTACTGGTTTTATCTTTCAGGTTGCATCTTTTCAAGGAGTGGCTGTTCGCAGCCTCAGCACATCCTCCCCTCATGATCACCCAGAACATGGAAGATTAGTTTATAAAGGAAATTTGGCAAAGACAGTGTTGGGTATGTGACTCGAAGTGGTTTATATTGCCTTTCTTTGTTCTTGTAGTTTTAACAGTATTTAGTAATTTTAAAATGAAACATTAAAAGTGAGTGTTCTCCTTTCCAAGTTTGCCAAAATCTGGACCGTATGTACAAAACAGTGGTAGTGGTGGTGCTTGGTTTCTGCTTCTCTGCTTGGGTGTGCAGGGAGTTCTGTTCATCTCTGTAACCCCTCAGCCTTCTTTGGCTTCTCTTGAGGCCCTTGGAGTGGCTTATCCAGCCCAGTAAGCAACAAAGATGAGCTATAACTGCTGTTTACATTCTGTGTGCTTGGAAGTGTTCCTGAAATGCTTTCCAGGCAGGCAGGTATTATGATGAAGTGCTCCATCTCTAATGAGACTTAGCAAATGTTTCTTTGGCCAGTGAATGTTGCAAAGACCTAGTGAAAGGCAAAGCCATTGGATGTTTTCTGATACACATCTTTGAGATGTGTCCTAATGTACTTATTTGTCACAGCATCTTGGGTTCCCGGTTTTCATGGTGATTTAAGGACGGTGGGTGGTCCACAGCACTGGCTACTGTCTTTTCAAGCCACATGCAAAATGGGTGGGGAGTACTTGTTAATATTTAGTAACCCAGGGTTTATGCATGGTGGCCAAGCTGGCTTCTTTGTAATACACACTGAATGTCAACATTAGTTGTTGATGAAGGGAGAAATTCCCTGTCTGCCATCTCTTCAAAGAGCACCATTACATGTGTCCATGAATGGAGTCAAGTCTCATTAGAAATCAGTTTTTCTGCCTGTGAAGGCAGAAAGAAACTTCATATGTGTGCATAACAGCTAATAGCTGACTGCATCACAGAAATAGAGCCAGCTTTGATAAACCCAGCATGGAGGTACAAACAAATCAGAACAGTGGCAACAAGACAGACTGAGCTTTCAATGGTTTCTCCATGAACTTAAAAAAATAGGGAAAGGGGTTTTCAGTAACTTCATCAGTTCAAGTAATGGCATTGTTATGTGGTAGAAAAATACAGGTAATTGTAGAGAAAATGTTGCTCATAAGTGTTAACCTTTATTTTCTTTGATTTCTTTTATGTAGGTGTGAAGTTTTTCTCTTACTCCACCAGCATATTCAACTTGTTCATGATGCCCTACATCATGCTCAAAAGTGGTATTGGAGTGGAGAGTTTGCTTGTCCAAGCTGCCTTTTATGGATTGATTGGGATTTTTACATTTGTAACTCCGGTTACTTTGCATCTCCTTACAAAAGGTTACGTGATTCGGCTCTATTATAAAGATGAAGTGGACACCTATACAGCCATTACCTACAATGCCATCTTGGCAGAAAAAGCAACTGTTTTCCATCAGAAAGATGTAAAGATTCCAGACATCACCAAGATGTTTACAACATTTTATGCTAAAACGAAATCAATGCTTGTCAATCCTACGCTTTTCCCAAATCCTCAGGATTATAACCATCTCATGGGCTATGACAAATCCTCATTTTTTAAATTTGAGGATTTAGAGGAGGTAAAGGAAGCTGATGAAAGGAAATAATTTGAAGATAATGTCAGTATCATCATCCATAATGCAGTACTATGTATGTGAAAGAATGTAAAAATCTATTACACTTGCTTAAGTATCAGGTAGCTGGAGTTTTCCGTATGCATTTCAGAATGTATAAAAAGAGACACTTTTTAAAAAATATTACAAACAATGTGAGGATTTCTTTAGAGTTAATGACATAAAATACAGTAAAAAAAGGAGATGCTTAGCCCTGTCTTTTGCTTGTTTATTCTTGGTTTGATTGTTGTTGTTAGCTCTCCAGGGAACTGTAAAATGCATGAGCTGTGTGGCAGTCTCACCACCTGTGTGTCAAAAGACACTTATTACCTATCAAGTATGTAGTTAAGATGTTAAGCCTTAAATATTAATTGTACTTAATCTAAAAATACCAGGCTTTTTGTTGCTGCTGGTGATGGTATAAAGGGAGTGGTCGTGGCTTTCCCTTCCCTTTGTGAGACCACTGGTAGCCAGGAGGAGTCTCTGGAAAGCAGACAGGTATTCTTGTGAATTCCTGCTACAACTCCCTCCCAGAGGAGAGGGGAACATGGGGAGAATGGCTGTGTATATATAGAGCAGTAAGTTCGAGCTACTCAAAGGTACTCTCAGGTAAACTAAAGTCCCACTCTGAGCAACCCTGTCCCTAAAGGTGGAGAGCAAGAAGCCTCTCTTCTTGGGCACCGTGACATAAAATTTGCTCTGTGAGCATCCCACTGACAAGCGGTGCTGTATTTGAATTGACAAAGAAAATTCTAGCAGCTAGTGGTTAAAATGCATTCTGTCAGCATTTATGTAAGGTGGGGAAGCAATTGTGCCTTTAAAGAACACACCTCTTCAGCACTGCGAAGAAAGCCACCTTTCACTCAATTAAAAAGAGGATCTGGTCTTTTTGTAGTACTAGATTGGTTCTTCTCCTTGGAGTGTGTAGAGATTGGATTTAAAGTTCTTAGCTCAAGGCACATAAACTGACAGATACTTGTTTTCAAAGAATGAAGGACCTAAATATTTTGAGACATAAAAATTACTGAATTTTAAAAAACCCCAAAATTAAAATTAATCCTTTTGTGTTAATAGTGCCCTTTGTAATAAGAAAATCTGATGCTTGCTACTAGTCATCCTGATCCTGCAAATAAAAAATTAATAGCTAACTTTAAGGTGTTTCCTAAGTTGTAGCTGAAAAACTGTATTTAAAAGTCTAAATGTCTTCCAATACTATTATTTCAATTTCCTTTTGTAGGATGACACCACACATGATAGTAAACCAGGGTTTTGAATGTTGCTTTTCTGACTGCCCTCAATGTACTTGCTTAGTAATTAAAAAACAAATCATCCCATCCCAATATTTTTGAGGCAGTTTTTTGTGTTGGCACAGCTGTAATTTTAAAAGGGTGATAAAGTTTCTTTAAACCAGTATCATTCCACGGGTAGCAATAATATATAAATAAAATTTTCATAAAATTATATTGAACATGTGAGGTTCAAATTATATTGAACAAGCAATTTTGATCACCTGGTTGTACTACTTGTCCTCATTGAAATGATGTTTTACACCTAGTTAAAAGTAATCTTTCCATGTCTGATGCATTTACTCACTTCTTTTGGTGCTTGCGTTGAAAGATGACTTGACCTTCCAATGACAAATGCGGGGAGAACAGGAAATAGAGTTTGCCGGAGAAGGTAAAGGGAAGGCCCCAAATTTATATTTATGTACTCCATAGGCAATACAAAAATCCTCATCTTTTCCTTCTGACTGCAAAAAGTTTTCATTTCTAAATTTGCGATTTGGCCAATTCAGAATTAAACAGCAAGAGTAAGATATCTCCATGCCAGTGGTTAAATTTCTGTCTTGGAAGATAAATATTATTCTGCTTGTGTTCTGATAGTGAAAAGCAAGTGAAGCTAGTAGGTGGCTTTCTGACACACAGATGATTAAAAATAATATTAAAGAATGCAGAATTCTACCAGAAGATAGGTGATGATTCTGGCTGGGATGTAGTCTCAGAAAAAATACGTAATACTTCCAATGTGCACCTTGAAAATAATAGGGTAGTACTTTTATATTAGGAAAAAGACGACCACACTTACTGAAGATACTAATATTCTACTTGCTTTTGCTTTGTTTGCTGCTACACTTAGATTTTGTACTTGGAATTGTAGGACCTTTCAGGTTGGAAAGGACCTCCAAGATCATTAACTCCAGCCATTAACCCAGCACTGTCAAGTCCACCACTAAACCATGTCCCTAAGTACCACATCTATATATCTTTTTAGATACCTTTTGGCATGGTGACTCAACCACTTCCCCAGGGAGCTGTGCCAATGCTTGGCGGCCCTTTCAGTGAAGAAATCTTTCCTAATATCCAGGCTAAACATCCCCTGGTGCAACTTGAGGCTGTTTCCTTTTGTCCTATTGCTTGTTACTTGGGAGAAGAGACAGATCCCCACCTTGCTACAACCTGCTTTCAGGTTGTAGAGACTGATAAGATCACTCCTGAGCCTCCTTTTCTTCAGACTGAGCAACCCCNTATATCTTTTTAGATACCTTTTGGCATGGTGACTCAACCACTTCCCCAGGGAGCTGTGCCAATGCTTGACGGCCCTTTCAGTGAAGAAATCTTTCCTAATATCCAGGCTAAACATCCCCTGGTGCAACTTGAGGCTGTTTCCTTTTGTCCTATTGCTTGTTACTTGGGAGAAGAGACAGATCCCCACCTTGCTACAACCTGCTTTCAGGTTGTAGAGACTGATAAGATCACTCCTGAGCCTCCTTTTCTTCAGACTGAGCAACCCCAGTTTCCCCCAGCTATTTGTTCCTCATAAGACTTGTGCTCCAGACCCTTCACTAGCTTCACTGCCCTTCTCTGGACACACTCAACACCTCCATGTCCTTTGTGTAGTGAGAGGCCCAAAAATGAACACAGAATTTGAGTATACTTCCACATATGTGGCTGGTTTAGATCCCTGGAATTGAGAGCAATTGTTCACATTAGAATCAAAGTAAAGGAAGGGAATTGTAATCCAAAAAGACTTCAACATGTGTTTCTTCTTTGCTCTGGGTTCTGAGCAGTTTATTAAGATATTTTTTCGTGCATTGTGTGCATTTCCAGGTGGGAAGCTCTGAAATCCTTGGTGTCTTTCTATGGTAGAAAATGTGCATAAATCAGAACAGGCCCTTTTGCTACTAACAAATCCTGCAAGAGAATCAACTGTGGTGTGAGTGTTTCACTAAACAAATTACTACCAGGTAATTCCCAAAGTCTGTTAGCTCCACGTCTGTTTAACAGCTGTATTAATTATGTGAATTACTATTTTCTTCTAGTGTATTTTTCTTCAGTTTCATACACTTGGTGAAAACCAGTACTAAGTGCAGAAGTATTACTGCCTGCTAACATTTTCATCCCTGGAAGTTGTTGATATTTCTTTGGGTGTAGGTAACTTGCACATTATACGGAAGAAACTATGAGATACAGAGAATGTGCTTGTACATGTGGAGGTTCTGAAGGAAACACTGATGTAGGAGGCCAGTTTGCTGAAATAAGTGATTTACAAACTGTTTATTTGCAAGGCAACGCCTACAGTGACAGGCTGACAGCTCCAGCAGCATTTTCAGGACCAACCAATCACTTGTCCATAGCATCTGGACACATCTTACCCTGGTCCCAGTTTCACTCAATCTGGTATGAAGAGCAGGAATGTATCAATGTGTATCAGTAACAGTGTGGCCAGCAGGACCAGGGCAGTGATTCCCCACCCTTTACTCGGCACTGGTGAGGCCACCTCATGTACTGTGTTCAGTTTTGGGCCCCTTAATTGAGGGAGGACATTGAGGTGCTGGAGTGTGTCCAGAGGGGAGCAATGAAGATGGTGAAGGCTCTAGCTGCTCCTGAGAGGAGCAGCTGAAGGAGCTGGGATTGTTTAGGCTGGAGAAAAGGAGGCTCAAGGGGGCATTTTCTGAGAGGAGGCTGTAGCCAGATGGGGATTGCTGATCTCCCAGGCAACCAGCGACAGGATGAGAAGAAATGTCCTCAAGCTGTGCCAGGAGAGGTTCAGGTTGGACATCAAGTGGAATTTCTTCATAGAAAGGGTGATTAGACATTGGAATAGGCTGCCCAGGGAAGTGGTGGAGTCCCTCTCCCTGGAGGTGTTCAAGGAAGGGCTGGATGTGGCACTCAATGCCCTGGTCTAGTTGAGACGGTGGTGTTTGGTCACAGGTTGGACTCGGTGATTTCAGACGTCTTTTCCAACCTAGTTAATTCTGTTACTCTGTGTGAAATTACTGAAGCCTTCTTCTTAGACACATTCTTCCTATCCCCTTCCAGCATTAAAAGCTTCCACAAAAGGTCATAGATGACTGGTTTTTTTCTTTTTTCTTTTCCTTTTGAAGAACAGTCAGGATATATGCAAATTTTTCTTTTCAGTCTTTGATTATGTGCTATTTTCTTGCTAGTGACCCTCTCCTTTTCTCAAGTTTTTGGCTTTGTCCACATTATTATTCATTAGCCCCTATCTGTTCTTAATTATAAAGTACAAAGCTCCTTGTCATTCTTTAAAGTTATTTTTTAAATTAAATTATCCCACAACCCTCATCCTTTTCTTGCAAATGTAAAAATTTTTGATGAGAAAATTATCCCTTTTTGATACTTCAAAGAGAAATCTTTAAAGCTCTGAGGTACTTCACACTCTTAACCACACTCTGTAGAATTAAAAGGTAACTAATTTGACTGGAGCTTGCTTTATTACAAACCAAAGTCATCACATTGGCAAAGATGAAGAAAATCTGTAAATTTTTGCATGAAACCATGAGGGCTTAATTTAGGTGATGGAAACTTCATGAAACTCTCTGTGCTGTAAAAATTAAGAGCAGACGTGAATTATTACAACTGCTCAGTATAACTTAATAGGGTGGAAACTTGGTAAACTGCTGTAATTTGGTTGCTCTGGAGTTCTGTGGCCATACCACAAATTTCTTCATGCTTCATACCATGGATTTCTTCATTCCCCCATAAACAGCATAGCCTGCTGCAGCCTGCATGAGAAATGGGACAAGTGTGCTTAGCTGTGAGTTGGATCCACTATAATAAGATTATTCCAGAGCTACACAGACCTCAGCAAGCAGCTATTTTAAGCAGGGAATACCAGAGAACAAGAGCAAACAGCCGCAAAACATGTCCAGCTGTCTCCCTTTCTAGAATTCCAGGGTGGAAAGTGTTGCTGTGGTGTGCATACTTTGAACTTCAGGTAGGACACCTCCCTTTCTTATCCCTTCATCCTCTGCTTTCTCTTCTTTTTGGCAATTTTAATAGTTAAATGAATACTTCAGAGTACAACTGTAAGTTTTAGTCCTAAACTTGGCTTGCAGAAAATAAACCATAAGGCTACTGGCAAGAGGCAGAGAGTTATTTCCAACATAATAGTTTGCACAGGAAAACCATACCACCTGGTATGTGTTTGCTATATTTTAATAGTCTCCAGTGGTTTAATGTGATATATTCAAATCAAACCACTAAGCCAAAGTTCATACAGCATTTAACAAAACATATTCAGCGTAATGCACAGCACTTTTTCTATATTTCAAAAACTCTTTGGTTTCTTACTCAAGTGCTACCAATTCACCACTGGATATGTGCCAGTGCCCTGCTCTTGGTTTGGACTCTCATGGCCCTCTCGAGCATTTCATCAGTTGCCTGTAGAGAAAATGAATCCTCTACCTCTTTATTGTATCCCTGGCCATGACTTTCTACTCCCACTATAAACATTGTCAATGATAGGGTGAGTAGATTTGAGAAGAGTCTACAGTTTTCTATTCTTCATGCTGATAGTTGAGTGTATTTTTATTTTGTGAATGCATTCTTATGCCTTATAAAGAGCCCCTTTATGTTATAGTGCCTTCAGCATCAACCCTAAGCCCAGAATCAGAAGGAATAAATGTCTGCCTCCAGGAGCAAAATGATCTACTTCAAAAACTCACGAATGGTCCTGCAAGGAAAATTATTATTACCTCTTTATTTAACAAATGCGGTTAATGTCTTAAAAGAGGTTTCCATTAAAGTGAAATTTTGTTACATGCCAAAAACTAGGATATAATCTTTAATTCTGTCTGATTAACACTTTGAAATTGAGTACTTTCCCCTGTTTTACTGGTGTACTGGTATTTATTTTTCTTGATGGGATATTATGATCATGCATATTATAAATCTTTCCTGAGGGAGAGTTTAATGACTTATAAGTGCTTACTTATCTGGTCAACGTACTCATCTGCAGCCAGCAATCCAAATACAAATTGATTATTTTGAAAAGCAATCAAAAGTAAGTTAAGCACTTCTTGGATGCATTGAGAAAGAAGATAAAAGTATCATGAATTATTTTAAGGATTTTAACCACAAATCAGTGAGGAACATTGGAATAAACTTCTATTCTCAACATCTCAGATGTAACAAAATTAAAAGTCATAGGTATGAAGTTCTAAATTCTTTAGACTTGAATTTATGTACTGTTAATTGGATATGAGAGCTGGTTCCTACTGACTTTACTTGCAAAGGATTTCAAAATAAATGAAGTATTTCACTGACAAAACCTCAGTGAAGTAACACTATTGTGTAGCTCTTTCACTTCTCCTTCCTTTTTGCCTTCCTTCTGGATTGGAATATATACGAAAAAGACTATAGTAAAGAAAAAGGATTTTGTAAAAGTAAAGTGTATAGAACTTCATAATCTTCTGCAGTGATCCTCATACTGACTTGAAAGGAACAGAACAGACTCTTCACACCACTCGTGCACTAGTTTGGGACTTTAGTGATCATCACAAGACATCACTTCTATGAATAGCATCGATGTTGGCATGAAACACCACAAGCATCTAAAACAGAGTTTGCTGAAAATATTTAAAAATAATTTAGGTTATTTTGATTTAATGACAGTTTGACCAAACACAGCGGTCGAGGTTGTAGGCTTTATAAACATGGTCATAAAGGATATTTTAGCTGTGATACCAGTAGTATTTATTGTTCCTGCTTTCCCATTTAATCAGCCAGATCCTTTTAAACTGAGCTTTCTTACGCTGACTTTTTAAAGCATTGGAATAGTCTTGGCTTGTGCAATAAAAGTGCAATAAGGAGGGAGCAGGAAGTTTCTGCATGCATCTGTCTGTCCGAGCCACCAGGGGGGACTCATTCCTCATCTATAACTTTTCTGCAGCAAGTATCTGGAAAAAACCACCCATGCTTGAGCCAGGTCTAGAAAGTCAATTCAGCAGAGAGTTTGTCTTCTTTCATATTAAGAGAGCTTTATGTAAAATCCTGTCAATCTGCAGTGCTCTTTCCACTCTGCCCATGAGTGCATCAGCCACCCAACGCATTGGGCAGCAACGCCAGACCAAGTCTGGCCACAGAGGGACCCACGTTCAGCTGGGAAATCTTGTATATCGGTGGGGTACGGTCAGTGCCACCCCCTGCCCGCTTCAGACTGACCTGGGACTTGTGCTAGACCTGTTGGACTGACAGAAGACTCAGCAGAGACTCTGGCTTGGCTTCTCACAGATTAAACTCCTTCACACCACTGGTCATGGCTTTGTGGTTGAAAGGAATATTTTTTTGGCTGTATGTGCAAAAGGCAGCTCTTCTTTTGTAGCTGCTTCATTGCTCCTTTGTGACTGTCTCACTACTCCATTTCTTTATTCCAACTATTACAGCCTGCCTGATTTATTTCAATTTCACTGCATGTCTTACTATTTTTAAGCAATATTTGTCCATCTTGAAACAGAACTGTGTTATTGCTATGATCACAAAGAGCTTATATGTTTTATAGCATACTCTTAAACAACAGCAAAAATCTGTGTGTGGTGTATGTACTCTGGAGATCTGTCAGGAAAGTTGTATAATTTTGAATTCCCACTTAAAAGCCAAATACTGAACTCTGTCAGGCCAGTGGGACTCTTCTTGTGGGCTATAGAAGGATTTGGAAATACTGAAGAGAAATCTCTAGCTGCATTAAATTTTCAAATTTTTACCTTATTCTGTGAATTATTACATGTAGTAGTTCAATAAATGGTACTTTCAGGCACCTTTAATTCAATTTTCAGCTTCCTTGATTAATTTAGGAACTACCCCCATTTCTCAGCACAATCAGTCATGATCATTATTCCTAAATTATCTTTTGTGTTACATGTTCAGACTTCTGAAAAACAATTTCTTAATATTTTGCTACTTCACCTTTATAATATGTAAAATATTACCCTGGTATGCACAGAATTTGTGAGAATAAAAACTTTTAGGCATTGTGATGGGGAATGGAGAGAGTCAGAACAATTGATTAAGTTATATTTATTGTAATTTTTATTGAGTTTCCTGCTTAGCATGAATCAAACTCAAATACCTCTCTATTTTATGTATTGCTTCTTNTAATATATAATATCTAATATATAATAATATAATATATCAAATGTATTATATATATATAATGGTATATCTAATACCAATATTAAAAGTGCTTTAAGAGGTTTTTGTTTTGGTGTTTCAAACTTGAATATGAAGATCTGTGACCTGGAGTGTTTTCAGTGTCACAGGATAAAATCAGGTTGTAAGCTACCTTCAGCTGTGACAGATAGAGTCTGTGTTCTTACAGAAACATTCCAGTCAAAACTGGACAGCCTTTGCCAGTAATTGACTCATGTTTTGTGTCCCCCTGACTCCAGGCCTGTGCATGGCTCTGTGCTCTGGGAAAACCATGCAGTGCTGCTTCTCCAGCAGAGACTGTGGGGAACAGTCTGGGACAAGGTGGCAGAGGGACTCTGGGAGTCAGATATGGGAATTACCATCTGTAATTTTATTGATTTTTGAGTTTGTTCCCACTAAGAAGTGTAATTGTGATAGATACATCTTTGAAGGTGGTATCTGGCATCATGCAGGACATAAGTGGTTCTACTCAATAACATGAGATGGTTGCACTCAGCTCCATTTGAAATACATCATCTAGTTACATTCCTCCAGATTTCTGGTGTATTCTTAAAGCACAGTGAGCTTTCTAAGAAATTTATTATGAAAACCAGTGAGAGGTACTGACTATGATAAAAATAAAAGAATGAACTTGGTTTTCATCTGTTGTGGATTTTTCTCTTCTTTAATATGTGCAGGAAACTCTGTGTTTGAAATTATGCCTTTAAAAATCTTACACCTGATGAGTCAACTAAACTTGCTCATTACGTGCTTCTGGTAGTCATAATGCCATTTCACTTCCCCATTTCACACAGTTTTCTCTTTAATTTTTCACTCTTGGTTTGAGCTTCATTGTCTAGGGAAAATATAACAACAAAAGCAGGAATTCTTTTTCTTAACAAAATTTAGTGTGATGATAACTGACAGTGCTGCAGCAGGATTAACAAAGGTTGCAGAGAATTTGATAAATAACAGAACTTTCCCCGAAGACATGTGACTGACGATGACTGTGCTGAATTTTCTTCCTCTTTCTCCCAAATGAAGTTTTATACCATCGAATGCTGAGCAAAAAAAGTAACTATGCTTGGACTCCTTTTTCTCATTTTATTCACCCCCGGAGTCAGTGAATTACTTTGTACATCATCAGATCTTGAACTGTCATATACTTTTTGTGGTAAGTAAAAAAATAGGTAATCCTTTTCTTAAATTTGAGGGATAATTACGGTAGTCTGAGGGATTGTGAATTTTCTTTCAAATTTGTTTCTTTGAGGAATACAGAAAAATAAAAAATAAGTATATATCTGTTATTAATCACCCTGTTATAAGAATTTTACTTCATAGGCATAAATCTTATGCCTATGGAACAATGCTGGTTCCAGCAGCTAGGAGAGAGAGAATTTTCTTCTCAAGTAAAGTAGGCATGTTTTTGTTCAGGAAATATTAGAAGATAATGGATTTAAACTTGTTTTGCAAGTACTCTGTTGTATAAATTATACCTATTGAGTTAACCAGTATGTTACAATGAAAAGCTTGAAGTATGTGGAAAAAAAGAGAGAATGTCTTATTCTGTCAGGCTGCGGTACCAATCAGGTTCTGAGACAGCATGGTGTGTCCCTTCTTGCCCTGTGTCATGGGCTGATATTTTTTGTATTTTAAAAATGCAAGGTGGGTCAGTCACAGAGTAAATCTACTCAAAGGTTCATTTACATTAGCTGGAAAATATGCTGGTGCATTAAANGATTAAGTTATATTTATTGTAATTTTTATTGAGTTTCCTGCTTAGCATGAATCAAACTCAAATACCTCTCTATTTTATGTATTGCTTCTTAAAAAATAAATACAATTTCTGGTCTAAGAGAAGTCAGCAGACATATACGTAGACCAAGAAGGTAACTTGTGAGGAAATGATTTGCTTAATTTCTGTAAGTCATTCTTCCATTAAATTCAGTATATTTCCATATTTTATTATAGCGAGAAAAAAATATTTAGTTGTGTTTCCTGTCAGTTAGTGGGGGTTCTGCTCTCTTGAATGAGTTATTAAGCTTAATTTGATCTGTTCCTGTAGTTGGGACTAGCTGGGACTGGCTGCTTAGTACTGCTGGGTTTGTGCAGTAAGAGCTGATCCTGTTTAGTCCACAGGATTAGCCAACACAGGCAAATATGTTATTCTTTGTGTAATTCACTAACAAACAGAAATAATGGCATGTATCTAATACCATTATTAAATGGTATTAGATAGATAATGGTATATCTAATAATCTAATATATAATAATATAATATATCAAACGTATTATATATATATATAATGGTATATCTAATACCAATATTAAAAGTGCTTTAAGAGGTTTTTGTTTTGGTGTTTCAAACTTGAATATGAAGATCTGTGACCTGGAGTGTTTTCAGTGTCACAGGATAAAATCAGGTTGTAAGCTACCTTCAGCTGTGACAGATAGAGTCTGTGTTCTTACAGAAACATTCCAGTCAAAACTGGACAGCCTTTGCCAGTAATTGACTCATGTTTTGTGTCCCCCTGACTCCAGGCCTGTGCATGGCTCTGTGCTCTGGGAAAACCATGCAGTGCTGCTTCTCCAGCAGAGACTGTGGGGAACAGTCTGGGACAAGGTGGCAGAGGGACTCTGGGAGTCAGATATGGGAATTACCATCTGTAATTTTATTGATTTTTGAGTTTGTTCCCACTAAGAAGTGTAATTGTGATAGATACATCTTTGAAGGTGGTATCTGGCATCATGCAGGACATAAGTGGTTCTACTCAATAACATGAGATGGTTGCACTCAGCTCCATTTGAAATACATCATCTAGTTACATTCCTCCAGATTTCTGGTGTATTCTTAAAGCACAGTGAGCTTTCTAAGAAATTTATTATGAAAACCAGTGAGAGGTACTGACTATGATAAAAATAAAAGAATGAACTTGGTTTTCATCTGTTGTGGATTTTTCTCTTCTTTAATATGTGCAGGAAACTCTGTGTTTGAAATTATGCCTTTAAAAATCTTACACCTGATGAGTCAACTAAACTTGCTCATTACGTGCTTCTGGTAGTCATAATGCCATTTCACTTCCCCATTTCACACAGTTTTCTCTTTAATTTTTCACTCTTGGTTTGAGCTTCATTGTCTAGGGAAAATATAACAACAAAAGCAGGAATTCTTTTTCTTAACAAAATTTAGTGTGATGATAACTGACAGTGCTGCAGCAGGATTAACAAAGGTTGCAGAGAATTTGATAAATAACAGAACTTTCCCCGAAGACATGTGACTGACGATGACTGTGCTGAATTTTCTTCCTCTTTCTCCCAAATGAAGTTTTATACCATCGAATGCTGAGCAAAAAAAGTAACTATGCTTGGACTCCTTTTTCTCATTTTATTCACCCCCGGAGTCAGTGAATTACTTTGTACATCATCCGATCTTGAACTGTCATATACTTTTTGTGGTAAGTAAAAAAATAGGTAATCCTTTTCTTAAATTTGAGGGATAATTACGGTAGTCTGAGGGATTGTGAATTTTCTTTCAAATTTGTTTCTTTGAGGAATACAGAAAAATAAAAAATAAGTATATATCTGTTATTAATCACCCTGTTATAAGAATTTTACTTCATAGGCATAAATCTTATGCCTATGGAACAATGCTGGTTCCAGCAGCTAGGAGAGAGAGAATTTTCTTCTCAAGTAAAGTAGGCATGTTTTTGTTCAGGAAATATTAGAAGATAATGGATTTAAACTTGTTTTGCAAGTACTCTGTTGTATAAATTATACCTATTGAGTTAACCAGTATGTTACAATGAAAAGCTTGAAGTATGTGGAAAAAAAGAGAGAATGTCTTATTCTGTCAGGCTGCGGTCTGAGACAGCATGGTGTGTCCCTTCTTGCCCTGTGTCATGGGCTGATATTTTTTGTATTTTAAAAATGCAAGGTGGGTCAGTCACAGAGTAAATCTACTCAAAGGTTCATTTACATTAGCTGGAAAATATGCTGGTGCATTAAAAATATTTTTAGCTCTTGTCAGAATGATTAGCATAAGTAGGGATATTTTCAGTAGAAGACCATGCTGGTTTAGTGCTAATAAAAAGTTTGTATATCTTCAAAAGAGAAATAAAGGTACTTTTGTCTCTGTGTTTTGTGTACAAAATATCATCAACCAAAAATTGACTTCTCTTTACTTAAAGAAATATGATACTGGTTTTGCCCTCTGAATGTAAAAATAATTAATAATATAATTAAAACATATTTAATATTTGCCACATATATTATATTGAATAATTGTATAGCTATCACTATCCATGTGAAATGCTTTTTTCCTGTAGATTCTACAGCTCATGCTTTCATGTTTAATCTGACACCTTGCAGCGTGAGAAACAAACGTGTCTGGAAGGCTGCTCTTACCTGGATTCCAAGTGAGTCTCTCTTAACTAGACAATTATATTCTGGAAATGCTGAAAATTAAATACAACTGAAAAACTGACACTTCATCTTAAATGCCAAGTGATTTAGGAAATTGGTTTCTGGGGTTAAAAATGGAGTGGATAAACTACAGCCATGGATAGAAATGATGATTTGTGAAAATGTGTTTGAGTTTTACTTGGAGCAGTTACCAGAGCCCTGCACACAGACTGTCACTATACATGCAAATATGTGACAGTTTAGGTGTATGTGCATTTTGATCTTCTGGCCTGGAGAAGATCCAAGTCTTTTAAAGGAGAGAGAGTATCATCAGGCCATTGAACTATGGCAGGACTTCTATGAAGAATATGTATGTTCCAGGAGCTGGAAATGGTACTGGATTTTGTGTGCAAACCTAACTGTGATCTTTAAACCCAGCTTTAAGCCAGCAAGCTCAGCTAATGAAATGTTTAGGACCTGGCTGTATCATAAACTTCCCCTTCTGCACTAGGTTTGCTTCCCTAGAAAGACATCTTTTATGATGCATTCATGATAGTTTGTTTGCAACACCTGCTTAAAACTAAGGTCTGCATTTGAGTATGTGTTTAGGTTAGCTGTGGAGCTGAATGAACTCTGTTTTCTTTACTGGAGATATTAAAACTGACTTTGAAATTGTTCTCTCAAATATTTTTTAAGACTAATTTTTTGTTGTTGTTAAAACCAACAATAGCTTTTTTCTTTTTTTCTGGATGTAGCCGTTTTCAAGCCTTTTTATTTTTGGGGGAGTCTTACAAATATACAGTATTTTGGCAAAATCTAGTTTTTTTCTAAACAGCGTGTCTCCATATACACTTTTCCTCCCCACCAGTTACCATTTTCTTACTTGCAATGTTTTAATTAGGAAGTGACATCCACTTTTTGAAGATTGTCTTCAATGTCTGGTATGATGGTGCCAAAGCACTCCTCTGGAAAGAACTCCTCTGCAGCGGAGCTGACGATGAATACTCAATGTGCGGAACGCTGAAAGGAGGTTGGTATGAAAATACATGGTGCAATCAACCCATGCAAACAGATTTTTATCTCCACAATCTAGACCTTGCTTGGCAGGCAGCAGACCTCAAAGCAGACAATTCTCCAGTGCCAGAACCCCATTGAAGTAGAAAATATCCAAATTCTTTATTTTAACATCCTTGTACTGCAGTTTCCATCTCCATAAATGAGGATTACTAATATCCTTCATCTGATTATGACACTTATTGTGAACATCTCTAAAATGACATGGAAAGATTACATTTGACTGGACTGAACAGGAAACTTGAGAGGCGCTGTGGACACTACTAATATCCAGAACAAAGTTTATTTAGATACGTGTCTGCATGGGTTTTTTACGAGATTTTCTACACTGGTATATGATGCTTTTTTTTTTTTCAATAGAGAAGAGTCAATCCTTTGGTAGGGGCTAACAAGTATTAACCCAACAGGCTCAGATTCAGAGAATTCAGGCAGGATGTCAGACTAAAGGCCAAAAAGACATGTAAGGAGGTCAAAATATAGTCTGTTTTCCTTTCTTTAAAAAGCAGTATCAGCTCTCTTCAGTTACCATTCAAGTGAACTACTATTACAAGTTAAATTACTGGAGTTATCACAGTAGGATTTGTCTGGAGGAGATGTTGCAGGAGCACTGTGGCTAATTTCTATTTTCTAATGTGGTTTCAACAAAAAGTCAGAGCTCTGAGAGAAGAACCAGATGAGGGCTTTATCAGTGAAAGAGTAAATGACATTGGCAACTGCTGGTAGAGATATGCCATATTGCTTTAAAGTTATTTAGGCAGTCTGATTGATGGCTTTATGGTTAAGTAACTCTTTGTATTATAATTATCTCTGTTTTTCAGAAACACTTGAATCAACATTTGACATTAAAGGCTCAAGAATAGCATTTCCAAAGGTACTCTTCAACGTTTTGTATAATAGTAAAATCACATACTTACAGGTGTATTTTTTTCTGAAGAGAGATGTTCACCCAAACTGTAGAAAACAGAAAAGTCAGAAAACTTTCTTATAATAGAAGTGATGACACTAAAATGGTAGCATCTCTGAAATGCTAGATATTCTAAGGTTATTATTCCTCTATCATTCCTCCTTTATTTTATAAAGGAAAAGACCAAAGTAATCAGTTAACGTCACCTTAATTATTCCATTTTGTTTGGTAAATTATTCTCTTTCCTTTTACCTGTTTGAGTAAATCCATTCATACTCCTTCTGCCCATTTCATTCTTTATTTTACATTTTCTTTACATGCTGCTCTCTTACTCCACAGAACCATTTTCAAAGATTTGAAGAGGGATAACAATATCCAAAAAGTAAAAGCAGTGCTCTACTGTTAAACCAGGGGCAGCACCAGTCCTCAGGTTAAGCCATTCTCACCTAACAACTGCCTCATCTGTTGTCTGAGCTTTTCCAAGACCCTTATCAACCCTGTTAATCCATAAAAATGTCACTAAGGAGTTCCTACTGGTCCAAAATCTCCACCATCCCCCTTAGCTCATGGGCCTCCAACAGTCCAACACCTCTTGTAGCCCCAGAGCTAGTAATGGACAGGAACATCCTCTGCCATGAGCTGTCCTCCTATTGATGAGGAGCTTATGGTAGACCTGACACTTCCTGATGGGACTCTGCTAGACCAGGAAATGCTGTTCCTCAGTAGTTCAATCATGAGAAGAAAGTTGAACACTGTTTTATTTTTATACACTCATATACCTGGGTATACGTATGAGAACAGTCCCTGATGGGAATCTGTCTTTTTCAGTTCTAACAGAAATCACCAGAACCATTCCAAGAAGCCACTTAAACAAGAGCAGGCAGTATTGTGGACTAATTGTCTTTTTATTTCTTGCTTGTTTTAGGGCAATTATAGTATTGTTGTGCAAGGATTCTCTGATTATTCTGAGAATAATATGCTCATATGCTTGAATTTCACCATGATAGTAAAAGAAGATGCTTTCTGAGTGCAACAAACTTCTCAAATAATTCCAGAACATGGAGGTCACTTCTGTAAGCAACTGGAATCCAAGCTCTGAAATAATATGCACACTGAATTTCCTGAAGCAGAATACATCATGTGCTGTCTGGGAAGCTGTATGATGTATAATCTTTCTCATTTGTAGCACAGCCATAATCAGTTGCTCAGCCAATGTGCACAAAATCTCTGGGAATCAGCTATCCTGATTAATCCACATAATTACCCTGACTTGATGTCAGGCTGGTCTTGCATTTTGGTGCTGTGCCTTGAGTTACAATAAAATTGATCCTTCAGGCTGAGCTAAAGTAATCAAGAAGTTTTGAAGTTTTGAAGTGTAAGAATCAGAAGTTCATCATTATTCAATTTAAAATAACACAGTAATTGAATTTGGGAATCCTGCTGTGAGGTGGTGGGGGTGTTTTTTTTGTTTGTTTGGGTTTTTTTCTTTTCTTGTAACAATAAAACTTGTTTGTATAATCAATTTAAGAGATGGTTTTTATTCTTCTGTTATTTTCTGATGTTTCTTCAGATGTTTCATATTGTTCTGCTCTGTTTACACCAAGCTGAAACAGAGGAGTAATAATTTCTTATGTGGTAGTAGCTGATGTGGATAAAATCCAAAGTGGAACACGTTTCCAGTTACACTGATACAGTACAGCTGAATTTAGTCATCCAGAGCTGCAACTGCAATCCCTTAGAATGTTTTTAGCTCTTGCTCAGAGTCTGAGGGACAGAGGCTGCACGAGCTGTGTCCTTTAGAAGCAGGAGGGTGGTGTCACACAACAGGTTGCTCAATTCCTCAGTTATTCTTCTAAGGCATTTCTAAAGTTTTCCTGTAGCTTTTGCCCCTTGGGCAGCCAGCACTGAGTATCCACCTGCCCTCTCTGTTGCTCCTCTGCACCCAAGACCTTCAGTCAGACTTTGGTGGGGTATGAGATTTGGTCCTTAGGAAAGTGCTGTCCTGTTTTCATCCTCAATCCCCAGACAGCAGTGCTGGTGAACTTAGTGAGTTCAGAGACTTTTCCCCATCTAACAGGACGCTACTGAAGCTGCACTTTGTGCTGACTACTAGTTCATGCTGTGTAGCAGATTGCTTCCAAATGCCTGAAAAAAATTAAAAGCCAGAACAAACCAATGTCTTTCAGACTGCTAAATACCAGGCATGCAAATTAGGAGAAGTGAAACTTTTCATCCCACTTTACACATAAAGAAAGATGTTTTTCAAACTTGGTATCAGAAAACTCAAGAAAAACCCCACACCCAAGTTTGTAGATAGTCCATTTTAAACTTGGGTTTAATCATAGGTAGTTTGGCTAAATAAAGGAAAATGATTAAGAGTCAATAAAAACAGAAGTAGAACTGCATAATGACTGGAGATAAGAAGCCATGATTACATACAAATGATAGTGGCAAAGCATCTGTGCTTTCGCTCAGTCCACAGACCATTCCAGGAGTAGTCTAAGATGGAGTATTACAGCACGTTCTGCTTATGTTTGAGCTGATTTACTACAGGTGTGATCAATTTATTCCTAATCTGAAATACCAATTAAGAAGCAGCCTGAGAGCATGACAAGCAATACCTACCTTTCTTCTTCTGTTTTGCTTATTTCAAGTAGTGTCTGTTTCAAATTATTGACCTAAGGAACAGTCTTACCTTATGATGTCCCTGTGTATACATTTCACAGCATCCAGCAACCACAGTCTCAAAATCATCTTCAGTGACAAGGTGTCCTGAGGATTTTTTTGGCCTGAATTATTTGGAGTGTTGGAAGAAATATTTTATTTATTAAGCAGCAAGTAACACAAGCAGGAAAGATTAACACTCCTGGAGATCAAAGACATTAATGTGCTCTATTTTATATAAGCATGTTTTAACGCTTTATGGATGTTACAGAAAATTTACGGTACATGTAAAGGTATAAATAGAATTTCTGTCTCTGAATAGAAACATTTACAGATAAACATATACACTCAGTATCTTGCCTTGCATACTTTTATAACATGGATCTTCAGCTGAAGGGTTATAATTGTACATGCCAGCAGATAGGACAGCAAGGCAGAGTGCAGGAGCCACACTTCATAAAGCAAGGACTTTTCAAAGGCCTCAAGCTTTCTCCTTCTGTGACTGAAAATTTCCACTTATCCCAATGCTGGTGACTGCCACACTGCATTCTCCCCTGGACAAGAGGATACATATTTTGTAAAGTGCTAGATCATGCAAGCAGCTCACCCTGAAATTGCTGTGATACTGTAGGGTGAAGGGCTGAGCTGAAGGCAGAGCTTTGCTCTTCATGTCTGGTTCCTGGGACAGAGTTCTTAAAAAGTTTTCCTTCCTTCTTTCTGCTGCTGTCCAGAGCTGACAACAGTTATCCCTTATTTCCTTTCCAAACTTCCCTGAGCCCATATTCAGGGCTCAACAGCAAAGAGGAGTTTCTTTAGGATGAAGTGAGCTACTTGGGCTCTGTGAAGACTAATCTGAATGTTTCCCTTTTCTTCACTTCATTGGTCCAGAAAACTTCAATCCATTTTTTGCTTCTTAATTTTTTGCCTCTGTCTAGATTTGGAATGGTGTGACTACTGTGAAATTAAACACCAACTAAGAATTTCTTAAAATATTCTGTGAGAGCTACATGCCCTGAGATCCTTGTATTTTGCTAGGAGTTCCAGTGAAACGTGCAAAGCCTCCTCCTATGCAAACAAAAGTAAATCAAGGAAGGTTTTGTGTTTGGCATATTTATGTGAAATTATTATCTAAAGCCTTCACAAATACCTCTTTTTCTCTCCCTCATTACTGTTGTTTTTAAGAGACTGTCAGGATTTTCTGCAGATGGGTAAAGAGCTTTTCTTCACCCCCTCACCCTCTGTTGCCAAATATGTAATTATGAGAAGAAGCAGTTCCTGTACAATGTGGTTTCCAATAAGACTGCACACTTTGAGCTGTGTTATTACAGTTTTATTTGATAAAAGCCATAAAGTATTCATAATTTCAAGTGAGTGAAAGCCTGCTGACCACAATAACAGGTAAATTTGCTGGCTGAAGTTGTAACATCATTTGAGATAGATGCACAAAGATAATTCCATGCAATTCAGGTACTACAACAACATCTCTTGTGTCCAGGGAAGCAATTCCCTTGGTCACCACTTAGCTTGGATGACACAAAGCACAGACACTCAGATGGAACAAATAAACTACATGGTCCCTGCAGCAAGAAGGAGTTGGAGTTGGATTTAATGATGCAGGAGATGGGTCCTGATTTGTCTTACAGGCATCAAAAGAGAACCATAGCAGCATTAATCCCTTCTGCGTTTTTTCTTGGTGGAAAGTGCTAGCAACTGCCTTGGAAGGGTCTGTGTAGCACACTATGCTGAATGCCTTATCTCCTTCGTTCTGCCTGTGAGTCCCTGCCAGCACGAGTGAGTTCAGGGACAGCAGATGGGGTAGTGACATTTCTAATGGGAAGAGATTGGAAGGAGGGAGGAGAGGGAGGGGGTTTCTGCCTGCGGAGCTTAGGGGAGAGAGGACAGGAGGAAGGAAATTTGGAAAGTCTTCTTGCTGTCAATAGAAATTACTGGACTTTGGAAATCTTGGATAATAGGCAGTGTGCACACGTACTTGTCTTGTGGATCCCAGGCACCCTTGTAGATCCCTTGGCTGCAGTAGATGGGTATGTCCATAACCTCTTTTCTTCAAGATACATTTTACTACTGGCAAAAAGAGAAATATATGTATATAAAATACATGTATTTAATATATATGCATATATATATGCATGCATATATTTGGCCAGGTGTAACAGCTTCCCAAAGATTCCGTATAGGAAAAAAACCCAACAAAAGCCCACAACGTATTTTTTCCTTGAGCTTTAGCTTAAGCTGCTGTCTTAGCTATGAGTATTGTGTTTTTAAATTCAATGTTCTTGCTAAAATAATTTCTTGCTGACATAACTAAAAGCAAAGCTTTTAATAGTGAGCCTGGCTGTTTGCTTACAGGAGAGAACAGTCACTCATTTTAAGTACTAAGATTTCTGTCTGCCCATTTCCCTGTCCTGCACAAAACCTTTGAGAACTACAGAGTAGATAGTATTTTTTTCTTAACTTGTAACTTCTGCCAACTGCACACATTCACTGAGTGTTTTGTTCTCGGAGAATTTTGGCATCTCTACTGAAGTACCTCCATACTGATTATGAGGTTGTTTAGTTCTTAAATATGTTCTGTTCAGTCACATTCCATTTAGACTTTTCACTGTATTACCCACAATTTTTATATTTTTAGCATACCATTGCAGTTTAACAATTTCAGTAATATAAATTAAAAAAACCAAAAAAAATGTCATACAATAAATAAAGATAAACACAGAAAACAAAATAATAACTTCAGTCCTCTGAAAGCAATAGAGTTGAAATATCAGTCCTTCACTTACAAGATGCCTAAAGGAGGAAATAATAAAAAAACATTGTGCATATGAGAGTGAACAATTGGTCACTATGACTGTGAATTAATTTGACCCTGTTTTAGAATTACATGGCTTCATTTCATGTCTGAATATCAGCTGAACAGACTGGTAGTTATCTTTTCTAATCATATATCACACTGAAGTGGTGTGCTCCATATCAATGGATATTGCATGTAGTGGAATTTTGTCAGTGGATATTGCATGTAGTGGAATTTTCCCAGTATCTTTAAAGCATTAAAGATACTTTCATGACACAGATGTAATGTAGACAGAACAATGAACATCATTAATGAAAGTTTCACAGATGACTGTCAGAAAACAGATGTCAGCAGGAGTATTCCTTTCTGATTCCCCAAGCTACATTCCAGTGATTCTGACTGCTAATTGTACAATTTCTCTAACCTGTGAAAGTTTTTGTGATTTTAATATTCTAATTAAGGAGGAAAGGGGATCCTAAAAAATCTAAAGTAATATGTTATCTAGAACAATCTAAAATATTAAAACAAAGAAACAGTATTGTCAGATGAGTAGTAGGGGAAAAAAGTGGTCGTGGAAAATAAATAATTTTGATTACTGCAGAATGTTGTGTATTTATTTTGACCAAATAACTTTAAAAAAAGGACATTTCAATTCCTTTAAATCTGAGACACTTCAGCAAATAAGAAATATTTTAATGCTTTTTTTTTTTGACAAGTAGGTATGATTCAAGCAAAGATCATTGTGCCACAAAATCACTGTGGTTTTGCTGATAAGCCAGGACTTGAGCTGTGATGGTTGTACTCAGGTTAGTATCTACTTGACAATCTGAGTTTTCCTTTTGGGTACAGGTGCACAGCCCACTTCTAAATGACTTTATATGCCTTTTTCTGGAACTGACGAGCAAAGGGCAACATTACAATTTTGCAAAGAGTACAACAGGAAGCAAGTTGTCAGGGGGAGCAGATCAAACCATGTATTTGAACTTTGTAAATTATAATTTTCTCTTTGTACTTCTGGCTTTATAAAAAGTAAATGCTCCAGAAAATAGAACAGCTAGACAGACTGATATGCCTCCTCTGTATGCACCTTTAGGAGTATATGGATAGAGTAACCAAAATTTAGGATAAAATAAAGTAGTTCAGTTGACAGGGACCTCAGTGATCACCTATCTGACCACTTAAGTGTGGATCAAAAGCTAAACCATATTTTAGTGGCATTCTGGACCTGATGTGCCAACTTCTGATAAACTCTGCTTGAGGTGTTGAGTGTCTCCAAATCTCCTTGAAGCTGCGAGTTGGACGTATTCAGCAATGTATAATTTTATATATCCCAACCTTAGCGCAGTCATAATGCAAACTATTTTATTTAAGTGTTGATGAGAAGCCTGTGATAAAATAAAGAAGTGGTACTTCCTTCCCGATTGGTATTGGTTCTACAGCAAATATTTTATACAAAAGTTACTTTGTTCAAGATGCCAAGCCGTGATGTCTGTGAGCAGAATGGGGAGCAACACAGAAGGAAGTGTCTTCTTCTGGCCTTGCTGGAGGGACAGCACTGTGCAGAGTCCACAGTCACTGTCACTGCTGTGATGGGGGTGGAATCACGGCTGCTCGCTGTTTTACTGTGGTTTCTTTGACATCAATCACTGTGATAGTCCACTTCTTCACCCAAAAATCACAATGTTCTGAGAGGAAATACAGAATAAAATGATAAATATAATTTCAGTTTTGAAAACACAGAAGTAAATAAGGAAAAGAGTATACGTGGTATAGAGTTACCTAAAATATCCATTCAAAAGCAAAGTGTTTGAAATATTGATCAACAAACACTGCAATATGCATAAGTCAAGCATTAATATTAGGTTTATTTGAAGGAGGTGACTTTTTTCAAACATTCTGTCAATATAAGGATGACTAAGACACCATAATTCTGTGACAAGTGCTAAAATTCTCCATAAGCTTGAGGTATTCAGCAATTACAATTATAACAATCTGGTTTTTTTAGCACTTGGATTGCAGTGGTGCCTCCTGTGAGTAGCTTGTAATCAGGACTGCTGCTTCCCTGCTGCATATCATATAAATATTTATGAAATTAGTAAAATAATATTTTAAGGGTTCTTTGAAATGTGAATCATAGCCAGATCCAGAGTACCTACTAAGCATCTAACACCAAGAGGGTGACCTGGAATCCCTTAATTCTGCAGTGAAGATTGTTTGACCTCTCCAAAGAGCAACCACAAATCCTACACAATGGGGGACTGGTTCTGTGCCATGCAAGATAACTTTCTGCAGAGCATGGCAGACTGAAATAATTCTTCTTTTCCAATGCAATTTCACTGCAATTTGTATTTTAAGGAATTAAATGTCTGAAAAGCACATAGCATGACACAGCAGAGCATATGCCATAACCTAAGGATTTTGCTGGACGACTAAGGTGGAAACAGAGCCAGATTCCTAACTCTGATGGGTCTTGACAGTATGCCTTGTTTGGATGTTTAATTTGATGTCATGTGTGTTTGCCATAAAATTCATCTGTTTTTTTGTAATAGTCTAGCATGTTTCCAAGGGATATCACAATGATCACAGCTCTGGGAAATATAAGATGGTAGGCAAATTAAACTATCTCATTTTTCATCACAATAAAGAATGTGGCTGTGTTATCAAAAAGGTCCTAACACAAGAAGTACATTAGCAATCTTTAGACCAAATCACTAAGTCTTACAGTGATATTCTCTATTTTTAGGTTTTATCTGAAGGCCAAGAAACTAAGAAAAAAGCAATATATTTTGAGCTACATTACCCTAGTGTACACTGTAGTCAGATGGAAATCTTTCCGTCTGGTGTCTCTTGCTGGGCCTGGATGATTTTCCTTGATGCACATAAAAGCAAACTGAACAATGTTACCTGCATGCTTTATATTAGTTTTGCTTTATTCATTTCTGTTGGAGGGGAAAAAAAAAAGGTAATCTTTGACTTTAAACAGGTAAGTTAAATACCTAAATGTTCAGGAAAGAAATGGAATACACTCTGTTTAGGATTTAAATTCTTAATAACACTTCCAAAGTTGTATCAAGCCCAGAATTAAAGGAGGAGGTTGGCTGCAAGTTAGCACCTCTCTTTGTAAAATCAACAACTGCTCTGGAATGACAGTGCTGGAGAGCTTATCCTTGCTGACTATTGACAGGCTATTTTCTTGCTGAATAAAAAATGAGCAATCAAACATGAAAGGAAGCCCTGTGCATAGAATCAAATTCTACAGATTCTTAAGCATGGCACAAACTTGCTTAAGTCAATGAAGACATTTTTTAGGAGGATTTTTGCAGCTTGGCCCCAATAAGGTGAGTGCCTACACATAATGTGTCCTTGTCACCATGGTCCCAAATGACTCAAACGACTTGTAATGTGGCAGAAAGCTTTTCACCTGTAGACTGTCAGTTTGAATCTGTCAAGGAACCAAAAGTTCCTGCTGCAAGAAATCTTATGCAAAAACTCCAAGCAATGCTAGAAGAATATTAAGGCTGCATGTATAGTTGTATACTCATTTCAGGCAGGACTGTCATTCATTTTTAACATCCTCCTTTTGGCTACAGCATGATGATTCCATATTTAATAACTCAATCACATAACACCCTTCAAGCAGTGTGGTACAGGCATTTTCCCCAAATCTGCAGAAATCTTTGCTTTGATGAACAGAAATCTTTATTCAGCTTCTGAGCACCCTGTAAGCTTATCCCAGTCTAAGTGAAGGAACACAAAAATAAGTACATATTTGAATGACACTGTACATCACAGCCACTGTCATGATCAGAGTTTAGTTGTATTGAAAATGTCTTTCCTGAAAATCTATTTAATTGAAACACTAAAGTAGAAAGGAGAAATACTTGTTTTAACTATGTGAAAATGGGTCCCTTATATAATCAGAAATATTAGTGATTGCTAGTTGTAGGTTAAGTAGCTTTTGCCTCCTGGGGTGCTTGCTTTCATCAAATGAAATGCAGGAGATCTAAATGCTCATTTAGCCTTTCCACAGGAAAATCTGACTCCGTTCGGCTTTAAACTAAGAATCTCTCCAAAAGACAGGTTGTGCTACCTTGATTTCTTGAAGAAACTACACTTTTGAAGGTCTTCTGTTTCCTGCAGATCTCTCCACATATTTGCAAACTTTGCCACCTCCTCTTGCTATAACACCTGCTGCACAAAAATCTCCCACAAAACAGAGGGTTTTTGGCTAGGCAAGTGACTCGGGTTCATCCCTCTCCATGTACAGGTTCAGTTTTGAAGATGGTTTTGTTGAAGCGTTGATCACTGGCTGAATCTGCACCTTTCTATGCTCCCTATGAAAATAAAATTTAACTAAATGAAGATGGTATCTCGTGTGGTGGTCACTTGTGTTGCTACTGTTGCAGCCAGCAGACTTTTATTCTATATGGTTATATAGGGAATCTTCTCCAATGCCCTGGGTATTCTTTGAGGAAAATATGTGTTGAGAGTCCTGAAAAATCCTGCAAAACTTGGAATGGACAGAGCTGGAAAATCTTTGTAATATTGTAATTTGTTTGGGCTAATGATCCCAATCAGCACTATCAGGTCAAGGCTTTTGGGAGCTGTTGGGCTGGAGGCAAACTCAAATTTAGTCATAGAGTACTGAAATTAAGAGAACTATTTTCTGCTTTAAATGAGGTGTTAATTATCCGAGTAATTGAAAGCAGACTAATTAACTCGGAGAGTGATTGACATCACTCAAGTAGAGTTGTAAGAAATGCTGAGCCACTGAGGAAGAATGTAGCAGAGTGCAGTCAAGGATCTCCGGTCCACTGAGGGGTCCTTGGTTTGTATGGTAATTTTGGCTGACTGCTCGGGCATCCGGGAAGAGGACTAGGCTGCAGTGGTGTGTCCTGGCCCGAGGCCAGGGACCTCCTGCGCTGGTGTCCCGCTGGCACGCCTGGGCTGCTCCTGCAGCCACCAGCTCCGGCCTGGGCTCCGCCTCCCCCCTTCTCCCCGTGTCCCTGCGCGCACTGAGGGAGAAAGAAGGGGAACGGAGAGACATCGGGATCCAGCAAGCACCTCTGTAACTCAGCATCAGCCCGAGAGGAAGGCTGGGAAATATTATTAACCAGAGAAGTGAACAGCTTCTGTTGCCTTGGAGCTATTGTTTTTCTCTCTGGCAGGGCTGCTTTGAATATTAAAGAAACTAATAGGGATCCAAATTAAAAGCTGTGATTAATGTCATGAACCAGCCTAGTGTGCTTACTCTGTGAGAAAGAAAGGGATAATAGAAAACAATCCAAAGCCTGTCTTGCCAAAGTGAACAAGTCCATTAAGTTGTATGGTGGCTGCTGCAACAAAGATATTTTATAGTGCAAGGTAACTCCTATGTTGGCATTTGGCAGAAAGCTGCTGCTCTGGTGGAAACAGAAAACATGTATTTTGCACATTATCTTTAATTTTTAAAATTTTTATTATTGTGTTGTGGTTTTTTTTTGCTGGTAGCTTTGTTGAAGTCCAGAATACTACTGTGACTATATCCTGCAATGACACGTTCATGAATATTATTTTTAGATGCAGCTTGGCCATTCTTTTTTACAGGCATGGTATTAATTAAAAAACATTTCTTCTTGCTTCTGTTGTTATCTTCAGTTACCACCCCCATATCAGCCCCATGCTTTTATGCTTTCTTTCAGTTTTCTTTTCAAGACAAGTTCCAGTTATTGTATATAAATATCTTTTTTAAAATTTATTTGACTACTAAACTAAATTTATTCTTCATGCAGCTTTTCTATATGATACATATGGCCACAAAATGATAGTCATTTTTTTAATCAGCAGATGCTAAAAATGTTTATTCGTAATGAAATACAGAAACAATGATAATAGCTGATTGAACAAATAATACGTGTATGAGAATATTCATGTGTATTTAAAAGCTTTAGCAGAAGACACAGCAAAGGGTCTGGAGCTTCTTCTAGCACTGGATGATGCCATTCAAGCTCCTATTTATCCTGATGCAGGTGCTCCCTTCACTGTCCCCATATGGCATCCTACTGCAAATACTGTTACAGCATGAATATGTTGAGTTTATTGGGGTGGAAGGCATTTCTCTGCTAAAGACCCTCCTTAGGTCTTTCCACATCCTTTCTGTGCAGATACAGATCTCATCCATAAAGATAAATGGTCATCTGAATCTTTTCTGAACATCATAAAAAGCAGACACCAAATCCTCCCACAAATTAACAAAAAATAACACACAAACCAAATGACCAACAAAACACTACTGACCTGTGGAAAATATATGCAAGTTGTTTCTCCTTGCAAGCTCTACCTTGTGTTAAGAGGTGTTAAGCAGCCACAGCTTAGAGAATTACAACATTCAGAGTGCTGAAAAATCCAGTGATAATTTGAGACAGTTAATTTAAACCTACATGCTTGATGTTCTCAGTATTGGCTCCTGTTTCTGGTTTTATCAGTCGTGGCCTGTTCAAAATTGAAGAAAGAAAACCTTTTTGTATTATTTTACAACTACTGGACAAATTGCATGTGGTGAAAATTGATGCAAACACATTAATTTTGTTCAGAGCCAGAAAGTCCTTGCAATGATTAGGGTGAGACCATGTGACACAATAGAGTTTGGACAGGTTTTTATAAGTATTGAGAATTAATCTAAACTTATGTTTCTGCAGAAGTTATTCCAACAGCAGTTCCATGGCATTAAGACCTTTCATTTCCTAGCTTTGAAAAGTGACACTCACCTGCTTTTTAATAGGCCAAGTAATTGCTAATGAGCAGATATGAGACCTCAAGGATATTCCTATTACAGCTGTAGAGTGTCTGTTATGCTCCATGCAATGAGAAGGAATCATTCCCATATTTCCACTGAAATTCCAAGAATAGCTAGACTTTCATTCAAAGAATCTGAAAAAAGAAGATCCATAAAACTCAAACAACAATTTTCTAAAGGTGATGACTTTCTGCTTTCTGCTGTCAGTCATGGCTGTGAGCAGTCCTTCAGATTTGCAGATAAAGGCACCCTGCACTGCTGTTGGAACGGGGCTACCAAATGTGAGCCTGCTTTAGGAGGTGGCAGGAGAACAGAAGTATGATGCCCTTGCTGGAGCTGAAGTGTCCACTAATGCAGAATTATGCTGCTGAGTCTTCAATCATGTTGTCCTGAAAGGGGTTTCAGTGGAAATCTGGCTACATTGTAGAGAGAGATGCTGAGCCTGGAGATCCCAATTTCATTGCCCAGGTGGCTGAACTGGGGAGACACTGACCTCAAGGACTGTTGGCAGACCAGAAAGCTGGAGAGCATCCTGGACCAGGCACAGAAACTGAATTTTGCTCCTGAATAATTAGATAAAAGGATGTGTGGTTGAGCATCCTCATAACAGCAGACTGTGAGGCAACCAAACAGGACTGGCTGTTTATTTAAACGTAGAGGCTTCAGTAGCTTGTCATCCTCCCAGACTTCTGTATGTGTGTCTTCTCTAAAGGAAACCCTGAGCAGCTTTCTTTTAACTGAGTTTTTACCTCTCCATGGGTCAGTGTTAATACTGAATGCAATATTTAGTCTACTTATGTGCCAAGAAATAAAGAATTCTATGTCTGTGGGTTGTATGCGTCTTCAAATTTGCAGACTGTTCAGCAAATAGGAAATCCATAGTCTACAAAATGTAAAGCTGCTTTTACACTGTGCTCAAAATATACGGTACAGCGGTCTTAGAGACAAAAATTTAAGTGTTTAAGGATGGAGGTGTTGATGCCAGCAAAATAAAACAAAGAGGTGGTTTATTAGATTTACCAGGTTAGCACTTCATTTACAGAACATTGTCCTATCTATTCAATAGCAGACAGTGATGACACTCCTGATTTTACATATTACTGAAATGTTTTGCCTTTTTCTGGCTACTCCACGAAATGTGAATTTAAGTCTAACCTGAAGAATGAAGTTCTGCACAGTAATATTCTGTCATCACTTATGGATAAAACCATTTGTTTAGGTTTATACACAGATGAGAGAAGATTTTTCACTTTAGTTGGGTATTTGATGACTGAAGAAAGCTTAAGGAAAAAGGAGAATGTAGTGAAATTTACAGCCTGAGGGTGAACTCAAACACAGATTTCCCCGTCCAGCCATTTCCTGCTAGAATAGTTTTTCAGCTCACTCAGGAGACACCAAGCTACCTCCTCTGCAGGAAATATCATTGGTATTCTAAGGACTTCATTTCTCATGGAATAGTACAGAGAGTGTCATCCGTAGAATTTGTAATAGAATAAGAGCCTGTATTGTCCATATTCAAGCAGATCGTAGGGAAGGATAAGTTCTTTGGGCTACTCAGAAAGTATACTCTGTCAAACCCATGGCAAATTCCCTGTGACTGGGGTTGAAATAGTGAACAATTTGGGTAATGCTTACCCTACACACACCACATCCAGGACTGATTTAATCCTGTGTCAGAATTAAATGAATTCCTTGCTATGCCGCTGTGTGGGTTGACCCTAGCTGGACACCAGGTGCCCACCAAAGGCACCATCACCTACCCTCCTCAGCTAGAGAAAATATAATGAAAAGCTCATGGGCTGAGAAAAGGACAGGAAGAGATCACTCAGCAATTACAGACATGGGCAAAACAGACAACTTGGGCTAAATTAATTTAATTTACTGGCAATCAAATTGGAGTTGGGTAATGAGAAGTAAAAATTTAAGCTTAAAGCACCTCATGTTGTTAAAGATCGATAGACAGCTTAACAGAGACCATAATACAAACCTCCCACCAGGGCTGGTGTCATACTGGCCTACAACATGGACCCCACTTGTCCCTTAGGGCCAGCACAGGACACAGTGTGCTCTCAAACTGATGAGCAGAAAACTTTAATCACCAAATATGAAATGGCTATTATTTGTCCAAAACAGGTGACCACTGCTATCAAACATGATACTGGCTGCATTGTCAGAATTGCAACAGAAATAGAACAAACTTCTGAACATCATTGGTATGGTGCTTTTATGAGATAGGCACCATCTGCAAATGGATTATTGCATCTTATATTACATCCTATGATTGTTGTACTATTGTGCTGTATTTTATTAATTTTGCTAGTAATATATTTTTATATCTATGTTCATCACATATTTCCCTGTGTTGGAAAAATGAATCACCAGCTGTTACCTGATTTGGGATTAAGTGAGTGCCCAAATCTTCCCCTGAGCAAGGCAAGAGGACTAACAGTTCCACCCCTCACCTAGGCTCTGGTTTTTCTCAGAGTTTGGTCTGTGGCAAGGGGCAAGGGTGACTGTCCATTCAGCTCTGGTTTTGGCCCAACATACAGATGATGCCACACCCCAACAGAGGTTGTACTGGCACAACCACGGAGGCACAGAGAGAGCAACGTGTAAGTTAGAGAGTTTGTGAGCTGGAGAATTTGTGAACTAATAAAACAATGAATTAGAGAATTCATGTTTTCTGAATAAAGAGCATTGAGTCCCATCTATTAATTTTTTAAATTTAATGAGGTCCTGATATAAAGTTTAATTTGTTGAGTATGTCATTGTGTTAGCTGAGATATCCAAACAGTGCCTGACATTTTGGTGTGTGGTGGAAGTAAAAAACTGAAAAAGGAAAACTATCCTTTTCTTTCCTTCAACTTATGAGTCTCTCTGATTACTAAGGATTATTCAGTTTAGATGTGAGATCAATACAGCATAAGTTACCTGTAAATCACTGTAAACAATTCTAGTAAAATATTTATTTTTAAAGGAAGGCAGCTCTGTCCTGGCCTTTGAGGATAAGAAAAATCTTTGCCAGGCACCTAAGCTAGGTAAGAGTTAAAGTTTCTCCCTTTTCTTTGTCTGTCACTATTTCTGTAGGTGTTAGGAGATCTGCTTTGAGACGTGTCTTGATCCAGAAAGGCTGAGGTGAAGTAAGGTTGTTTGCATTTGTGCTTTGTGAGGGTTTACTTTAAACAAATTATTCAAGTTCAGATGTTTAAACATTTGCTCTTTGTCTTGTTTCAGCTTATGAAAATTATTTCTATCCATAAAAGAGATCTTAGTGTTTTCTGAGGACTTGTGCTGCTGTAAGATTCGTCAGTCTGTCCTCCTTTGCTTCCCTACCGTTGTCCTTATCTAGGGAATTTTCCTCTGCAAAGGAGACTACAAAGCTTACAGCATGCCATGCATATCTTACATGCTGTCCTGGGAGTCAGCTGCAGAGTCACCATTTCTGTCTGTTGTCCAGTCAATGAAAATAGATTCTCAGCCCTACGATTACGAATCACAACATGAGTCCCGGCTGCCTTGCCTGACTTTGCTTGCTTTATACGAGCAAAAGGGAAGATGGAAGGGGCTGGGTTTTCAAAGGAAAAGGCGACACCCCTAGATAGTTACTGAGCCAATACTTGAATTCTAAAGCAACTCGGCAAATTTCAGTGGAACACCTCCTTTCCTTTCTTAAAAATAAGCTCTACAATTACTTGGTGTTTGATAAGAAAGCAGACTGTCTGAAAGTGCTCTGGAGAAGCTGCTTCCCAGCAACCTTACAGCCAGTGTTTGCTCATTAGTAGGAGTCACTGGTGAGCAGCGACTCCGCAGCAGTCCCTCGAGCGCTGTCAGTCAGCGCCTTTGATTGCTGGGGATTTCTCGAAGAAGTGACAAATGTTTCCCTTCACCTGATGCGGCTGAGAAAAACAGCAATTACCCAAACATTACATCTTGCTGTGACAGCCTCTTGTCTTCTGTGTGTGAGGCCGAGTGCCACTCCTGGAGAAGAAGAACGGCTCACTTCAGTGTACTGTGTACTTCAGAGTGCTGTGTCCAGTTCTGGGCCCCTCAGTTTGGGAAGGATATTGAGAGGCTTGAGCGTGTCCAGAGGAGGGCAACGAGGCTGGTGAGGGGCTTGGAACACAAGCCCTGTGAGGAACGACTGAGGGAGCTGGGGGTGTTTAGCCTGGAGAAAAGGATACTCAGGGGTGACCGTTGTGGTCTCTACAATTCCCTGAAAGGTGGTTGTAGTAAGGTGGGGGTTGTCTCTTTCTCCAGGCAGCAACAGACAGAACCAGAGGATACAGTCTGCTGCACCAAGGGAAATATAGGCTGGATATTAGGAAAAAGTTTTTTACAGAAAGAGTAATGAAGTTCTGGAATGGTCTGCCGAGGGAGGTGGTGGAGTCCCCATCCCTGGATGTGTTTAAAAAAAGATTGGATGTGGCACTTGGTGCCATGGTTTAGTTGAGGTGTTAGGGCTGGGTTGGATTCTATGATCTTGAAGGTCTCTTCTAACCTATTCATTCTGTGAATTCTGTGAATTCAGTGTGTTGGGACGTGCTCCATCCCCGGCGTGCCTGGGTTTGTGTGACAACTGCCTCAGCAATGGGTTAAAGTGTGGTGAGAGGGGGAACTCAGGGAGCCTAAATTGCAAAAGGGATTAGTAGCCCTGTTACACAAGACTGCAGGTTTAATTCAAAGGCATGTTGAGCCCACACCTCTTTTGTGTCTGACACCTTTATCTCGTTCTTAATAACATCACTCTTGAGGGGAAGTGATTGCGGATTTCACCTGCATTTTCCTTGTATGTTTTATTGCCTGTTCCTTTAGAAATTCAGTAATCATTTGGCAGAGAGCCTGGTAGCAAAACCAGACCAATAAACTGAAAGTTGGCCATTAAATTTGGTTTGCTTGTGAAACATAAACTTTAAGAAATTTCGAGATTTTAGAGGAGCTAAGATTTTAGTTACAGATAAGCCTTATTGGAGTTAATTAAAATGAATGGGTAGGCCTTGATGAAGTTAAGAGTTAGTAGTTAACTAATAATTGATTGCTTGTCAACACAATGTTTAGTTAGCTGGGTTTATAATGAAGAATATAGAAAATGACAAATAGCTTTTAGGAATATAAGACAATGGTGGGCCTCCTCTGTTCCGAAACCAATTGAAGATAGGGAATTGGAGTCCTACCAAGAGTTCATTTGTCATATTTGCATTGAAAAGGTAGAAAGGTCAGAGAGAGGAAGACTTCATTTACTTCCTCATTTTGGGACCCCTCCCCATGAAAGGGACCACCGACCCATTTCAAGGAACAAACTACGCATGCTTAATAGCTTTTGAACTGATTAGCATACGAAGCGAGGAATGGGATATACCAAAATTATGAATATGTATTTGTATTTTAGGTATTCAATACTTGCATAGATAAAAGAACTCTGTAACCACCTGAGAGGTGTGGTGTGTATTTGGGGAGCTATCCCGCATGCCGTCCGGCGTCGCAATAAACATACACTTTCTAACTTTAAACTGTTAGAGAGTTTTTGTCCGTCTCAGTTGGATATTGGTACTAGGTCAGTATCCATATTTCTTTAATAAATCACTTGCACATGAGTAAACAGCACAAAAAAGAAGCAGCAATACACAGTCCAGTGAGAAAATGGCAATTTTAAGAGCAAACAAGTAGATAAAGAAGTAAAAGCAATTCTGCAGAGAGATGGCAAAGGAATATTCTTGCTGTGTGGAGGTCTTAAAGGTCTGTCTGTTTGAGGCCTGACAGCCCTGCAGAAGCTGAGGCATATCCCTTTTGTTGACTCTGCCATGGGACAGTCATCTCTGACAGAGCAAGCTGCTGGGCTCAGAAATCCTGGAGGATTTCTCAGGGACACTTGTCAGGTTTCATTAGTCAATGTCCTTGCTGTACTATGGCATGAATCCACCATGCAGGTCCATGGGAAGTGGCTAATGAAGGTTTTTAAGTTTCAATTAGCAGCCTGACAATGGAAAAGTGATATGTGGATACAACAGCTCTCAGCTGCTTGCAAAGAAGAAATGGGAAGTACTCCTTGTGGTCTCAACAAGGAATAACAAAACGTGTGGAGGAGGTCTGTTCTGACATCTGGTTTGTGCTGCTGCAAGTCATCCGTGCACAGCCTTCCCTGTGGGCTGGGGTGACCTGAGGCTGTTCAGAACTGTGGCTGTGGTTTGTCACAGGTTTAAGGGACAGTTCTTTTGGGGTTTGGGTTTTGTCCTGTTGCTAGTGTCACAAATAGTTTGCATAATAATCATCAGAGAGCAAGTGGGAAGTACAAAAGTGCAATTCGTTATCCTCAGGAGAGAGAGTATCATTTTGAGGCATTCCCAGGGCTCAGGAGGAGCAGATTTCCTTTGGTGTGTCCAGAGCTCCTGTAAGAGTAACTGCACCTGGGCTGTTTTACACACAGAAATCCTGGGCAAGTCATTGAGTATCACTTCCCATTTCAGGTCTGTAGCACCCCAGACGTGTGACTGTGAGCAGCCCTGAGGCAGCGGGTCCCCTTCCTCCCACAGGTGACAGACTTGCTGTGCACATGCATGTGGTGTTTCTGGGGGTGGCACACCCTGGGCAGAAGCAGACTTCAGGACACACAGGCTGATGTGATGGTCTTGGTAAGGAGAGAAAGCATTTGAGTCTGAGCTTTAGTATCTTCTCCACAAAGCACTCACTGAGGTCAATTTGCTGATCAAAGTCTGCACAGGACCCCACAAACACAAATTAACTGTATCTTAACTGAGAATACAGACTTGATTTTTCAGCAAGCAACTGTTTGAGGAGAACATTTAATGGGCATTAGAATTCTTCTAATTCTGAATGAATGATTCACACAGGTTAAGGTTTACTGTGAATTTAGCTGCTTCTTCAGCTCATGAACCTTTTACAAGTAACATGCCGCTTTCTCTACATTATCTGTTTTTCAATTTTAATCAAGTAGGGCCTTAACTTAGGAGCAAACTAGGAACATGACAAAGAATTTCTGTGGCAGAATCTGACCCTGCCTTAATTTATATGTTGTTACTTTCCCCAAGAGATGGAATTATAAATAGTCTGAGAGAAGCATTGACTACTGAGTGTATGATTTCAAGTAGTCCATGTGTGCTGTCTTCTGGTACATGGTGTAGCTGACAGATGCTTTGAACTCTGGTAGCCAGAGAGACACTCAAATCTTCACTCGTGGTTTTGTGCCTTCTCAAGAGGAAGGGAGCATGTTAGGGCAAGATGGCAGATGGTGAAATTTATGATGGTTCAGGAAATGTTAAATATGCTTTTTTTGGGCTAAGGACATCCTGCCAATTAATTATTTTTGAGTAAAATTCTAACATGAGGTGTTAGCTGGCCACAGTTTCTGTCAAGTCCATAGAGTTTCAGCTGTGAAGTATTTCACAATGCTGTGGGATCTGACAAATTACATTTCTTCTGTGCTGGGATGCTGCTGATACCTTTTGAGAGTTTTGTCTCTCTCTACTTTATGGAAAAAAAAAAAAACCTTAAGTTGCTAAGGAGCACAAGTTTCGTTGATTTTCTAAAAACATTAAGGGGAGGCATATGTCACAGGCTGAGGCAGAGTTCACCAGTTATCATGCCACTCAAGATATTTCTCTGAGGGTTTAATATTCTTTCCTACCAAAACACCTAAAGCACTTCAAAAGGTTTGTTTCCTCTAACTAGCCTGGGTGTGGGGTTTGTTTGTGTGGTTTGGTTTTTTTTTTCCAAATGATAAAATTTGAATGGTGCTGCAGGTATATGACATATAACAGCCTGGGGCTAGAAAAAATACAAAAGTATTGATGCAGAACTGTGCAGAGTTGTTATGTCCAAAGGGTATCTGCTTGTGGACTTTAGCAGGGCAGATAGTATTTGCTTTGCCTCTCTATTGATTTTCCTTCCTGGCCTTGAGGGGCCCCAGAGAAAGTGGAAAGGGTTGGTGTTTCTCAACCCTCTTAATACAGACATACCCAAAATGATTTGTCTAAAATTTCCATGGCACTGCAGAGAAGTGACCCCAAAGCACCCCACTTGCATCCTCAACATATTCTGCCTAGGCAAGAAGAGAGAAAGACATCACTGGTGACAGTGAATTCAGTTTCAAGTCCTGCCTTGGTGCCCTGGGGTCAGATATGGGATATGTGCTCTGCCTGTGATAAGACAGCATCTAGTAGAAAGCTGAGATAGTTTTTTTTCCTTCAGCCTTCCCAGGTAGGAATGTGGGCTTGGATCTTGCACTGGATCCCTTCTTCTCCATCCAGGCAGCTCCACAGCGGTATTTGTCACGCCTCAGGGTAACAGAGCGACTTGTTTATCTGCTGCAATGAGCACTGCTGAGTCTTCAGAGGAGTGGAATTACATTCTGGATGATGACTTGGGCTGCAGCCATGTTACTAAACATTGGCTAAAATTTCCCCTGGTTGTTGCCCTCACTTTATCCCCCATCAATGGGAGCAATGTTAGGGGCAGTAGCACAGAAAAATCTGCAGAAAATGTTGGCATTTTATCCACTCTGTCATCTTGCTGTCTTTAGCTGGATGACATAGTGCTGCAATTATTGTAAATATTAGCCTATGCTTGTGTTGCTCTCCCTGTTCCTTCTTCTGCCAAAGCTTTGGTTAATTTTTTTTTGTAGGGGTGGGTAAGACAACAAGATCCTTCTGCTCCCATTCAGCAGCAGACAACTCCATTTATTCAAAATTTAACTTTAAAAAGAGATCAAACACAGTGTCAGGGTTCCTTAGGATTTTCAGTACTCGGTTTTGAGAGCCACTGAGGAAGATTGTCAGGTTTCTGGTTTCATAGAAGCTGCAGGTTTTGCTGGTACTCTGAGCAGGGTAGCTCAGCCTGGGTGCACCTGGGGTGAGGAACAGCTGCAGAGACAGAGAGGGGCTGCCAACCTGTGGACAAGGATGTGGTGGATTTTAAGTCTTGTGTACATAACACCAGCTTGAAATCTTTTGTTTAGACAGTTTTGGGGGCAAGGAGCTGGGTGCATGGTCTGTAAGTGTGGTAACAACCTGTTACTACACCTACAGACCATGCACCCAGCCACTCTGTGGATCTGTGCCACTCCCATGGTCTTCAGGAGGTTACACAGTCTGATCTCCTGCCTTTCATGACCTGTGTAATTTGTGTTATCAGGGGAATTGTTTGGACAGAAGAAAAGAGTTTAATTAGGAGAATAAAATTCCTTCAGGACAAAAATAGCTATATATTTTCCCTTCTCAACACTCCAAAAGAGAGGATATAAATTAAATATTTAATGTGAAATAAGAGATTTTATTTAGATAAACAAAAACAGGTGCATTCCTGTTGGTACATTGAAGTCAGTTCCTTTCCTAGAATCTGCAAACCCACACTTCTCTAACTCACACATGCACAAAATCCACCCCCTTGCTTTCAGTGAGTCCTCACAAGACCTGGGAGTTGCAAGAATGGCTCCTGGAAGTGGTAAAGCTGGGTGAGGACAGTTCCTTTCAGTCATTAGCCTACTGTATAACAACTGCTCTGGGCTCTAACTAAACTTTGTCCATTGCACTGTGGCCCTGGCTTCTTAAAGCAGGTGCTAAAAAAGAGGCACCAGGGTGGCATATGGAACATGATCCCATATGCCATCCATTCCCTTGGAGATGGTAAGAGGGACTCAGGGGGAAATAAAGCATAAAAACAGCTTCTTTGCAGTGGTCACAGTTAAGGTGTCTGTACAATAAAAGGAGGGTGAAAAGAAATAAGGAGGTATGCAAAGCTGATACTGATGGAAACCCTATTACTTAGGCAATGTTATTCAAGAGCAATTTATCTGTGAGAAAATATGACACTTGCAATGTAGCCAAGTCCTTTGCAAGCTGTAGAGGCAGCTGCACAGTCTTGCCTGAGGCATTGAGCATGCCATCTGAGCAAGATACAAGGAAATATCTTTAAATAAAAACGGGGGGAAATAAAAAAAAAGCAGTTCATTAATATTAGGCACTCTGTGTCCTGCCAGAATGTTTGCTTTTATATAAAGGGTCTGATTCTTCAGAAGTACTTTTTTGTCCTCTTTTGGATTACTGACCAATTCAGTGGAGAGAACGTGTAAGGAAGCCAAAATCATATTCACTCATGAAGTATCTTTGAAATAGAGCTTTCTGGATTGTCCTATATTTGAAAGACTCTTTCATGGGTACATGGTGTGTGATTCAGCCACAAGCAGAATGAGGTTCCTCTTGTGAAACTGCGGATATATGCAATGCCTTCATCTGAACTATCTCTCAGCCCACCCTACAATAATCAATGGAGAGAAACAAACAACTACATGAGTCTGCTACTTCTGAAGTGTTTTGGATATCCATGTAATCAAAGGTGATTTGTGCCTGAGGAGTGCCATCCTCTTTCTCTTGGCAGTAGAGATGCCTTTAGACATCTACTGTGAAGTTAGGGGAAATGAATCCCAGCATGAAAGTATGCATCATTTTAAAAAGGTTAGCTCAGGTAGTCTGGATGCCCACAAGGCATCCAAATCCTGCCTTCTCAGCTTTTCTTTTTACATTGTCTGTGACAGATTCTCAGTTTTCTACTCAAATTCCTCCTTTTCCCCAAAGCACCAACATCTTTCCTCAAATTTTTCTCTCATCCTACCTGCAGGTGCAGACAGCAGAATACCCCTTGAATAGCACCCAGCAGTACAGCAGCCTCCTAAACTGCGTGTGTCCAACAAACTACAAGGTGAGTTCTGTAGTAAATCTCAGCATACTGGGTGTTGATAAATGGCGTGGCAGAGCAGCTGGTTGGGATTTTTGGATTAATGTTTGTTATTAGAAAATGACAGCTCACAGAAGTAAAAAGGACTGGTGGGAGCATAGTGGTTCCAAACAAATTTTCCCAGTGGAGCTTTTTGGCTCGTGATACTGAGATAGAGTGAGCTTGGTCAGCTACTACGAATAGCCCTGGTTCATGTCCTGGGAGAGCTCTAGTTAGATCTGGAGGCTGAATTTAGCTCTCCCATGCAAGAAGAATCCACTCTATTGAGAGTAGAAAAGGGAAACATCTTATGTAAAACTTTGGGAGGTGTCAGCATAATTTGTATCTGAAATGAGTACAACTGTTCCCTGTAAAAATATGAAAGAGAAAACTGTTCCTGTCCAGGAGACCTCAGAAGAGTTCTCCTGAGGCCTCCTGAGGTCTGTTAGGAGACTAACAAATTTAAATGCACTTCATGCTTGTTAATGCAAGAGAGATAACTAGTAGGGTTTTAACTTTGACTTATATAAACCAGTTGCTTTTAAAAAATCCAGATAGTTAATAAAAATTATTATAGTGTCCAGACAGGTTCAGTTATAGGTGAAACACAGTTTTCACTGTGATTTTTTTTGCTGTAGAATACCCATTTTGCTCCATTATTTCTCAGAAAGTCTTACTGAATGCAAGAGAAATGACCCTGGGAAAGTAAAGGAGACACTCTGAATGATTTCAAAGCTTTTTTGTTTTCCAAGGTGGGAACGTGTTCTGTATCTAACACACACAGTGCTTTGCAGTGGGTTCCTGCCTAGCTGGAGATGCACACAAATGCTGGCAATGCTTTCTGTTGCTAGAGAGGACAGGGACAGAGTTTGTAATTCATAAAATCATAGAATGGTTTGGGTTGGAAGAGATCTTCAAGATCATCTGGTTCCAACAGCCCTGCCATTGGCAGGGGCACTACACTAGACCAGTTTGCTCAGAGTTCCACCCAGCCTGGCCTTGAGCACTTCCAGGGATGGTCCATCCACAGCTTTTCTGGACAGCATGTTTCAGTGCCTCACCACCTCACAGGAAAGACTTTCTTCCTAATCTAAACCTACTCTCTTTTATTTTGGGTCCATTCCCTCTTCTCCTGTCACTACATGCCCTTGTCCATAGCTCCTCTCTGGCTTTCTTGTAGGCCCCCATTAGGCACTGGAAGGCTTCTGTAAGATTTCCCTGGAGTCCTCTCCAGGCTGAACAACCTCAAGTCTCCCAGTCTGTCTTCACAGAAGTGCCTCAGCCCTCTGATCATTTTTGTGGCCTCCTCTGGACTTCTTCCAGCAGGCCCACATCCTGCACATTGAGGACCCCAGAGCTGGATGCAGCATTCCAGGTGGGATCTTGTGAGGGCAGAGTAGAGAGGCAGAATAACCTCTCTTGACCTGCTGGCCACTCTGCTTTTGGTTGTCTTTCTGGGCTGCCAGCACACATTGTTGGGTCATGTTGAGCTTCTCATCAACCAACACCCCCAAATCCTTCTTCTCAGGACTGGTCTCAATCCATTCTCCACCCAGCCTGTACTTTTGCTTGGGATCCTCCCTACCCATGTGCAAGACCTTGTACTTAAGCATTGTCTTGCTCCAAGCAATCCAGGTGGTGTGAATTGTCTTTGGAATAAATGAGGTGGAATACTATAACAGTGCCAGATTTAAAGCTGTTTGGGAGTTTTTTATAAACATACTAGTGACCTTAATTTGACTGGTAGGCAGCCAATAGCCACTTCAGTTAGCATTCAGTGCTATAATTAGCTATAAAGAGTTTTGACAGGATCAATAATTCACCCATTGATCTTTTACATTCGTTATTTTGCAACTAAAGGGTGCCTAAGCATTAATCAGAAAATTATTTACTGAGATGGTGTCTTGTGAAATCACTGTCTGCCTCCTAAAAGGCAAAGGAAGGAAATGCTACGCAGATTTCAGGTGAGTTACTGGTGACCCCTTGTCTGGGGCTGGCAGGACCCAGTGGCAGGGAAGTGCCCGCCACCCCTGCCACCACTGATTTCAGGCGGTGCCATGATGTCTTTAGGCACCTGCTGATCTGTATAAATCTCCAGGGCTGGCCCACACAGTTCTCTGCTTAGAGGCTTTTGGCAAGATCACACATCTTTCTGAGAGCTTTGTTTGTGGGACAGTGTGGGAGAGCTGGGGGTGCAGGGTAACAGCGTCTGCCGCCTCAAGTGCATAAATAGTCCAGATGAAGACAAAAGGCAGGTGGCAAATTAGGACACAAACTTTGGTCTATGGGACCAGCAGCCATAGGACACATCAGGATCCCTGCGTGTCCAAATGACACAGCTAATCATTGGGAATTTGTACCCTCCCCCTCCTCACTCATTGGCTAGCACCCACCCACAGTCTGCTGCAGTTTTGCAAGGCATTCACACTGTTTGTCCTGGTCCAGTATCTCACAGAGTCAGTGCCATTGGGTATAAAAATGTCTCAATATGCAGACAAGAGACCTGCAGAGAAGAGACACAGACAGAAAAGCAGCCATGGTTGCAGCAGGGGTTGTGACCTCCTGCTACTCCTGCAATATGCAGGCTGATCCCAGCCTGGAGGCAGCAGCTGACACTGGCAATCCCAAAGCCAGCCTGTCTGAGGCCACCTACCCCATTTTAAATTTGATCTACCTTGCTACATTCTTAATTAAGGAAAGCAGCTTCCATGCTAGTACCTCTGTACCAGTTCACACCGAACAGTTATTTTCGTCATCTAGGGAAAATGGTTGTGTCCTCTGCACAAACCTTCAGCCACCAGGAAAACCCTTTTCCCCCCAGGCCCCCTCCCTTTCCAAGCTCAAATAAGTAGGAAGCTAGTTATTAAGAAAAAAAAAATAATATGAAGCTAGGAAATATGTTATGGAAAAGGATGAATAGCTGAATAGCAGCTAAATTCCAACTGTAGCATGTCTGTCGTTCTCCCAAAGACCTTTGGAAACATGCCTGCTTCATGCAAGCTGGATTTGTATTTCAGGGAATGCATGTGCACTACTACTGTGCTATAAATAAACATCTGCTGTACCAGGTCCACTGGCTTAGTACATCCAGCTTCTCTGAACCCTCCCACCTGTGCTTTTTGCCTTTGGATATGCACTGCCTGACCCAAGCAAAGAGACCACCCTGTCCCTCAGAGATAGCAGGATTGAGGTCTTGAAATATTTTTGCTGTTTAAATAATGCTGTAATAATGCATCAATTAAGACAGGAAGAGCTTTCTGTGGGTTTTAAGACTGACTTATATCACTTTGGGTTGAGTCAGTAATTAATTTCAAACAGGACTGCACACATGCAAGTTGTTGGCTTAAGTATCTCAGTTTCAGTAAAGCTGATGTGACTTCTGCATGTAGACATGGCCTACAGCTCTGAGGAAATGAGAGAGGGAAGGGATTGCAGAAACAAGAGCTGACAATGCTGTGTCATGGCTCCCCTCTCTTCCTCCTCCTCTTTCTAGTTTCACACTGCAGATTAACTGAGTAAACTTCTGATGTGTGGCATCCTGCACCTATGCCTAGCAAAGCTGCTGTGATTATACTTCCCCAGCTTTTCATAGGAGTCAAATGTCCATCCTGGGGTCGATTGTGAAAATCTCTTTTTAGGGTAGATCACAGCCAACCTTGGAAAAAGCCTCCTGCTTTTTTTTGCAAGGATGAAGATGGTTTTATAACTGCAACAATTTTATTGCCATTTTTAAAATTGAAATTTAAATGAAGGTTAAAGGGAGTAACACAACTAACATTAATGGAGATTTGTTGTCATTTTTAAAATTGTAATTGTAATTTTTTCTATTGTCCAATTTGGGTTACCATTTGTGCTCCCTCCTCTTGAATACAGCTATAATATTATGGTACACACGTTGTATTTGAAAGTAGAAATATTCACTTAGGCAGGTGTTCTTGAATTGTCAGGAAAAAAAGGTCAAACCACAGTACAAACTGACTACCCTACACTATGGAGACTGGATTTGATAATCACAGGAGCTTGGATCAGAAACTTAATTCTTGAGCCATACGAAGCATGCTGCTCCAGATATCTTCACTCCGAAGCTTTGGGGAGACATTGTACTGAAACTTGGCTGAAGCTGAGGACAGATTCAGAGATAAATGTGCTCTGTTGCCATTTGTACAGTCTGATTATATAGCACGGCAAAAAGAAGATTTGCATTAAATTTAAGCTACATATACTTTGATCTGACACACATTTTTTAACTTCCTTGGCGACATTAGGCAACAATTATTCCTGTAATTTTACAGTGATGGGGAAGTTCAGATTCATTAACTTAAACTTCTTCAAACTGTGAGACACTTAAATTTTGAATCTGAGTCATATGTTTTGGACCCATTTCTGCTCTATGAAATTAATACCATGATGAATTCCCAAGGAACACAATGCTAGCATAAGAGGTTCTTGTATTACCATTTCTACAATCTCAGTCACAAAGGTCATCAAGAGTAAACTGTTCTGAGTGCCTTTCCCTGGCAGTCAGGTTTTTGGTAATGTTACTTGTTGAGACATCCTGAATCAGCTCCCCTGCAGCTGCAGGCATTTCCCGAGCAAAGGGTATAGGAGCTCCGACTACTTCCTTGTCTTTACATCTTCTATCTGTATTTAAAGGATATAACATGAGGTATTTTGCTGAGGCAAAAGCTCTCATATGGTTCTTCTATCACACTTGAAGAAGTAGTCTGAGTGTTTTTTGGAGGGACCAGAACATTTCCCCGCTTTCCAAAACAATCTATCAGCTCTGCTCTTGCAAAGGACAAGGAACAGAACTGTGTGTTACCCTTCTCCTTTCCTTTTTGTCCTTTTAAGAGCAGAAATTCAGGATTATTACGCCTAAAAGTCTGAGTCTTGAGCTATTCCAAGAAGTCATTCATTCAAAGGTCTAGAGATATTTAATCTCCATGTTATGCTTTTGATCATTAATAAGATGACTTGCAATTTGATGACAATGTTTGTTCTCTTCAAAGGTGGTTTTAGGGATGTTAATGCTTGGAGAGGCAGAAAAGGCAAATCACTGAAGTAAGTTGTGATTACACTGAATTTTGGAAAACAACATGGCTTATTTCCTGGCTCTTGTTTTTACTGTGGACCTGCAGCACAGGAAAAAAAAAAAAAATTGAGGGGTTAACATCTTGTGCTACTCTCTGTGCATTAAGTCTTCCAGTTTTGAGAAGAAAATAAAATCTACCTGTTCTCCAGACAAACAACCTTTCATAGTTTTTTACTTTTATAATTGTCAGCTGTCTGTAGGGTGGAATAGGTATAAAAATTAAAAGTTAATTTAGTCACATGCTTGTATTTTATGCAAAGGCAGAAAGGCATCCAAGCATTATAGATCTGTTAAATACCCAAGGGAAGTTACATTGTGTCAGTTTTTGAGGCAAAGTTTAGCTATTTAGTCTGTAAAGTCCTCAAGATAAGGGGTTTTCAAGATTTTCTTTCAATTTTTGTTTAAATAGTTTATTTCAAATTGTTCCCTCAAAGTATTTCCAACACAAGAATTGCAACATAGGTTTGCTGCCTGACAACAGAACTGATTGAAATACAAATGAAGCTGTCACTGTTCAAGTTGAGTGAAACATAAAAAGGAAACAAATGACACGAATGATGAAAACTAGCTTAGCTTTTAAAGTGGCTCCATTATTGTTAATGTAAGATGTTGTTATTGCAGACAGTTTGCAGCACCTTGTGTTCTCCATCTTTACATATTTGTTTCTTATCTTTAAAAATTTTGAGCCTGCATTTATGTAGCTCCCTGAGCACAATTTGGTTTCTGCTGTTGGGAGTAGTGCTGGTGACAACAGAAAGAGCTCCAAAGTTTTCCTTTATGATATACCAGAGGATATTCAGCTCTTCAGGCAGTGCTTGCAGCTCGATGTACTGTGGCAATCATCACACATACATGAACCACAAATTCATAAAGCTTGGCACTTTAACTTTGGGACTACTGCACCAATTTAAATAACAGAAGGTGAAAGACTACAGAAGGGATGTGAGAAATAGTTGTTATAGTCCTGGGAGCAATTGAGGAGCAAAGAAAAAGTCTGGGTAACTACAGAGCTGCTACTGTGACCTTAGTGTACATGAGGAGTTGTGTATACGATAGCAGATACAGATTTTTAAGGATTATGATTAAAAGCTTTCACTTCTGAGCTATGAACCAGAGCACACATTACTAGCAATGACACGGCTTAGTTTTTATGGAATGCCAGCAGTATTCACCAATACGACTTTGATCTAAAAAAAAGGAATGGCATTTTTTAGTTTGTTTTCAGTTAACAACGAGGACGTGACAGAGAAACACTTTTTGCTGAACCAGCAAGCCTCGAAAGGAAAGGGAAAGGAACTCAGAGACTTCAGCATGGAGGAGACTTGGAACTTCGTTGCAGCAACAGCGGACTCGAGAAAAAGCTTTAGGAGGACCTGTGCCATGTTAGCCCTTCTGAAGGGTAGGGAGAAAGGGCACAAGGAGCCCCACTGAGCTCCCTGGGGCAGGGCAGGAAGAAAGAAGTGACTTTTCTAGTCACAACATGCTTGAGATGGTAGCTGAAGCCATGAGGCAGGTTTGATAAATCTGTCCAGGCAGGTTTTCCACCAAGTCACTGGAAAACAGCTGAAGCCTTTACTCTTGGTAAAAGGCCTCTTTGAAACAGGGCTGCAAAGGGGCTGAAACCCCAGACCAGCAGAAACCCCACACTTTTTCTTTCATAAATCTGTCCTAGATTACTCTGGGTATGCTACTCTGACTTCAGCATATGCAAGGACTTAAAAGACATTTTGAAGGAGGTTTTTAAATAAAAAGCAGAAAGCAAATTCTAAATGTTTGAAAGTCAGTGTGAGAGGCATGGAAAAATTTACCTACTTTGACAACCTTGGCTAAACAGGGCACTACCTAACCCCTATTGCCTGCACTGACACCTTAGGTACAGGACCACAGGAGAAGTTGTTTGAGCTGGGGAAAGGGGCTGAAGGACCTTTTCACAGCTGGGAGGCAGCTGTGGATTGTATTGGAAGGGTCCCTGTCGGACTGGGAAGAGGTCATGATTGTAGCTCTGGTGCCAGTCCTGTTTTATGTGTTCGTTAATGACCTTGTCACAGACAGTACTTGTCTGTTAATGGAATTTGCTGATGACATGGTTTTAGGACAGAGAGGATTCCTACAAGAAAATAAAGGGATGTCTGTGATAAATAAATAATAGAAATAGGATTGGATTTAACACTATGAAGTGCTAGCTCATGTGTTTAGGGAAGAATAACAGCACTTTCTTGCAATATGACAGGAGTTCATCTGTTGAAAATTACAGATTAAAAAATAGTCAGAAGGATCTGTAGTAGTCATGGAGAAAAAAAGTCACTTAGGACACCAAAATACATAAAATATTTCACTTCCAGCAGAGATTTACACAGGGATTAGCTCTACAGGGGTACATTCCACTATATACACCCCTCTGCAAGGCACTGGTGAGACCTCTCCTGCAGACTCATTGTTGTCATGGTCACACATAATCAAGTATTATGAACTCACATTACAATACTTGCAGAAAACAGAATTAGCATTATATTAATGATGTTTTAGAACATATTAAAAAATATGTTACTTTAATCAGCAAAATGAATTGCTTTCTAGTAATGTCTCAAAGGCCAAGGAGAGAAGGAAATACTTAAACTAAAAAAGAGTGCTGTCATTGCACTAAATGCATATGTAAAACAGAAAGAAGTTCCTAACAGAGAAATGAGGATTTAGATCCTCTAGTCAGAGTAGCAGGGCCCAAATTCCTACCCCTTCCTCCCCAATACCAGTGTTTGATAATGATGGGCAAAGAGCTAGAATGTTTTAGAAGCTGTCTAAGATGCAATGAATAAAGATTTAGTCATGAAATACCAAACATTATTTCATTAAAGTTCTATTGCAACAGCTGCCCTGACAGTTCATGACTGGTTTTGTCAGTGAAATACCATCCACATGGGAAGTTTTAGAGAGGTCTAAGAAGGGTGCCCTTCCCAATGCTGCAATCTACTGGATATTCATGGTGAGAATGGGGACAGGAGTAATATTAATATGCCAATAACTTGATTCCAGCACTCAATTACATCCACAAATGATGTAAATGGCCACATTTCCAATTGATGAAGTTACACTCATTCAAACGAGCTGGTAACACCTGTTAGCTGTTAGCAGTGTAATGCCCAGGATGGAGCATCCTGGATGTGATTCTGCCCAGTAAAGGGCCTTGCTGGAAACACACAGCTTATCACGCCCTGCAGAAGTTGTACCTCGCTGGAAACTTAGGCATGAGCTATGAGCCATCTTCAAGCCTGTAACAGGACATAGTTTTTTAATCTAGCCAACTTGTCTCCTCTTCCCTAAGAAAAGAAGCAGAAAGGATCTCTTTGTCGAAGGCCTGACCCCTCTATACATCCTGTCTCTCTTAAAATAACTCTTGTTGTACCCTGATTAAGGAAGTTTATCTTCTCCAGATCCTGTTACACATGGTGCTGGTGTAACCCAATGCACAAAAATGTATTATCCTTTATTTTTGTGTATGCACCTGAGTGTGAGTGCGTGTGTGCACACTGGCCTTTTTAACAATTTTCTTTGATTTTCAAAGTGTTTACTGGTAATTATTTACATGAATATATACCATTAGCTGAATTCAGCTAAATAAGCAGCCTTAAAAAACAATGGAAAGGTAAAAATGCCATACACTCAGATGTCTTTTGGCTCAATGGATTTACTGAATGCTCCGTTTCTAGTCAACAAGCATATAAATCTACCTGCTAAAGACAACTTCAATCCTAACGAGGAGCTATTTGGGAGCAGCAGAAACAAATATCTTTTCCCATTTTGCTTAGTTTTCCTGAAGTCAGATGTAGCGTTATCCATGTGACTGCAGGGGTACATGCTTGCTATGTGGGTGTGTTGGAAGGAAAAGGGAAGTTATTATGGTGTGGAAATTGCACTATTTTGGGTTGTTTTGAGGTTTGACTGGCATGACTCCAAGTAGTTCTTACAAATACTCTACTCAATATATTCTTCTTACTTTTTTATTTTGATAGAAAAAGTTTAATCAACTTCACCTTCATTAAGAATGACAAGTGACATTCTGACCTGGAAGAAGTAATCAAAATACCTTTAATTTTGAATATTATAATGAGGTAACAGGTACATAGCTGATTTTACAGGTTAGGATGAATAGTTATTATTCAGATTAATGTAGATAACATGTACAAGATAAGGCTGAGTTGGAAGGGACTCTGAAAAACCTGGTGTTGTGGAAGAGGTCCCTGCCCATGGCAGAGGAATTGGAACTACACGACATTTAAGGTCCCTTCCAAATCAAACCATTCTAGGATTCTAAGATAGATGGCATCAAGATCAATGACGTTGGGAAAAATTAATTTATGTAGCCCAATGGCACAGATTTACTGGATGATTCTTGAAGTCTTAAAAAGTCTGTGTTAGTGTTGCAGATTATAGAACTGTAATGTGTAGGGAGATGTCTTATGGAAATACTGCAAGACAGTCTACAAAATATTGGGTACTTGTTTCTTAACAGAGAACTTGTTCTGGAAGTGGAAAACAAAATACAATTATAAGCTCTTTGAAATTACAGGATTTCTTTAAATTCTTTTCGACTGCTTTTTGTTTTCTCTTCCTTGTTCCTTCTTTTATATTTTATTAACTTGAATAGAGTGAAAGAGAAGATATAAAGCAATTTCATTTATTATACTTTTTTGCACGACCAAAGGATAGAATTTTATACTGGGAAATGTCATATTTACTAAAATTATTCACTCTAAAGTACTTATTTTCCTCAGTTCTTAATGGTGATTACTGTTGGGTGATGGTCTGAATACTGTTTACTCCATCTACCACCATGTAACAACACTGAATCTGTTTCACAGCTCCTGGCTAAGAAGTCAGTTAATAAAAACCTGCAGCTGCCTCAAATTTTCACTCTTTCCAAACAGCAAATTTAGCCCTCAGAGTCTTCCCAAGCAAACAGAAGGCATATCTGTTCCAATGGAAGCATCAGCCTAATGGGTTTGAGGATGCTTTACATGAGGATGGCTGCGCTGGCCGCGTGCGGTGACTCCAGGGGGACCAAACCTCGCTCGCGGAGCAGCGATGCTGCTGCGTGCTGGTAACGCGCTCTCTGCTACCACTCACTGCTGAGCTGCCAGAGAACAGCAGAAGAATTCTCCTCGGTTTATACCCTATACATCACTTGCTTATTTAGCCTAAAGCACCCTTCCTTCCCATCTGTGAGGCTGCATATGTCTAAGGTCGGCTAAGGGAATTCTGTTCCTTATTAATGAAAGCTGTGTTAAAATAAACCCACCATGTGTAAAAAAAAAGGAGAGTTAAGAAAGGCTATAAAATCTCAAAATGGATATTCATCCTATTTTTCACCCTCAATTAAAAAAAATATTTTGTAAAGAGAGCATTTTCCTCCTGGGACTTTGTTGCTTCCATCATAAAGCCCAAATTAAGATTGCACTTTGCTGTATAGGTGAAAAGCTGTATCTTCAAATGACGCAGATTACAGAGCAACTCAGCACCCTCCAGATTTAATTCTGATGGGCAGGAGCAGGTGTATGCCATGAAGTGCAACCTTGGAAAGATGACCCCACATGACTATTAATTTACATTTGATAGTTGTAAGATAAAGTAAGGGTTAAATAAGGAACTTCCAGAAGGGGCACAGGATGTTCAGTGAAAGGTGGAGCAAGGAATATATGCTGACCCAGAAATAGGCCAGCTGGTTTATGTTATTATTTTATTTTTCCCTGAGACCTTCAAGTGATTGTAAAGCTCTACAGGGAAATGTGCTCTGTGATGACCTGAGTATTATCTCAGATGCCTTAGAGGCATAGGCACTGGTTTACCATATCCTGCTGTGAGAGCACTGGAAGCTAGGATGGTGCCTTGTAGACAGAGTACAAGGCAGGCACGCTTTGCAGTGTTGTGTTATGAAGCTTTGAAAAATATGCTTTTCACCACAGGCAAGCTTGAAAAAATGGACCGCACCCAATAAAGTCTTTATTTAATCTTCTTCCATTCCTTTCCTACCATTTTCTTTCTGCTAGCCATAATCTCATTCTATTTCTCTGTACCAGGGTAAAGTAGAATGAATATTCCTGCTTTTGCTGGTTTAACTTGTCTCTCATACATCATATCTGGTCATTAATTTTGCTGTTAGCAGTAATAACATGGGCAGATGAGCTACTGCATCATCAGACAGAGCTCCCATTTGGGAAAGGAAGAGTTTGCTTTGCTTTGGTTCCACTGTTTTTTTCTTTCCCTCTCAGGAATTATTAAGCCAGTAGGAATGTAAAAAAATTAGTAAACCCTGATGCAGAAAAGAAATTTCTGTTTGCAATATTTTGTGGCTGTGTGGTTTTATTTTGCTCTGTTAAGAATCCAAAATAACTGCACCTTCTTAGGAAGTGAAAAAGACTGTTCTCATTAGCCAGGGAGCTGGATGGCTCTTTCACCAAGAACAAGCCTTGGATCTTCCAGACTGTGGTTTCCTCTTTCCTGATAAATACCTCCTTCCCTTTCTCATTTGTTCTCAGGCGTTGCAGCCCTCCACATTGCACCATCTGGGCTGCACATGCTGATTCATGTTATTGGAAGTAAGAGAGATTCTTGCTGTTGTGGGGAGAACTACATTTTATAGCCCTTTTGGTCATCTCAGGTGACATCTCTGCTCCTCTGTTCCACCTCTGGTAGAAGTTCATAATCTGTCCAGGAAGGGAGACTCATTGGTTGGTTTTGTAGTGACTTTCTAGCTGTGATATCAAACAGGCACAACACAGTTTCACACTTGGAGATTTTTGAAGGTGATAGAAGTGGCTCAGACCCACCTGTGTCAGCCTCAAAGGGAAGCTTATTATTACACTTCCTCTCATTTAAATCTACATTTTTTTGACACAAGCTTATTAAGAAAGGCAGACCTCTTACCCCAGCCTCTGGGCCAGAAGAAACACACTGTTCTGTATCTTTTCTTCCTTTCTTCCCCTTTCTCCTCCCATGGGATCACTGGTTGCCACTGTATTTATTCCCAGTCTGGCCACAGGTTCACCTGGCTTGGTCACACAAATGTGCCTTTAAAGATATTAACAAAAGACAGTGATGCTTCCAAGGTAGGGAATGTATTTTATCTTTTCCTGTCCCCTTGCTCTCCCTTTGTCAGACTGTTGATTTTACATAGCCAAAGTTTTCTGCCAAAACTAAATTCAAGTATTTATGTGGATGTTTTCAGCATCTCCATGTTGCTCAGATTCAGGTAGTGAGGCAGGTTGATGGGCACCCTGAGTATCCAGGCACTCAGACAAGACGCTCCAAGGAAATTTGGGGGAGCTAGGACATTAGCACATCTACAGTTCTCATGTTATCTAGATTTTCTTCCTCTCTGGCCCTCAGTGGGCAATAGCACACACCCATCTTATGCTGAGTACCAAAGGAAAAACACTGCTTTGGCACTAGACTGATCAACTTTTCCCTGTGTCAATGTCCTCCACAGCAAACAGGGCTTAGTACTGAGACACTGTGCATCTCCAACAACTCATTTATGAAACATTTGATGTATATTGGAATTTTCCAGTTCTTTGGTACCTCTACATTTGCTGTTATAAAGGAACTAACTGGGAAACTCCACTGCCATGAAAACCTGTCGTGTGACACTTCCCTATCAGCTTATATAGGACCAAAATTTTTCAGCATTCTTTTGTCATCCTCAATTCATGAATGAAAAACACCTGTGTTACAAAGTAAATCAGTTCAGTCAAGTTCCTTAATGACAGGTCTTACTATGTATAAACAGTTCCCATAGTACCACACTTGAATATTCAGGCTTGTTTGTTAGTTCAGGGCCTGGGTCTAATGCCTGCCTTTGCATCAGCTACTGGTACAAGGGTTACACTCTTATGTTGCTTGTTTTGGCATTATTCAAAGATTTAAAGATAGCTCCCTATTTTTTTTAAAATAAATAATAAATTGTTAAAATTAGTGTGCCAAGACTAGGCTTGAAACTATAAGGCTACTTGTCGTGTTAAGAATAAGGCAAATTTTTCTGTTGTATTAAGAGAAAGATTTGGCAGAAAATAACCCCCCTTGCATTCCAGCTGGTTCTCAGATATCAGAGGGGCTGGGGGTGGCTGGGCTTGGATTCTGAGCACTAAGCAGCAGAAGTGCAGAGCCAACTGGCTCTATAAGTCCAGCCACATTCTCTGAGATTACCACGATTACAGATTCACAAATAGTGCCACACACTGTAGGTCTGGTCATGCCAAATGAACTCTCTCAGCTGGATTAGAAGTCTGGTTGCATTCAATACCTCTCATGGGCAGGTGTGAAGTAGCTTGTTGAGCAACAGAAATGTGGGTTTTTATTGGACTGGCAGAGATAAAGACACTGTCTGCAGAAACACGTGTGAATATACAAAATATGAATAACACAGCCAGCAAAAAATGCTGTAAATTGAGAGGTGACTCCATAGTGCTAAAGGCACTATGGTTGCTTTCTGAATTTCCCAAGGAACAATCCAGTATAGGTGACTGCTTGAGTCATACCCAGCGGGTGTCCTTATGAGGGAGGAGATGGGTGCAGCCATAGTTAACCACCCCAGGATACCAAAAGGAAACCCCTGACCTCCCTTTCCATTGAAACTACATTTATATTGTTGTTTTTTTTTTTAAGGAGGGGAAGATGTAATATTACAGTTGATGTGATTTCATGTTTAGGTGGAGTTTGAATGACTTTAGTCATACATGTAAAGCATGTACAGGTTTTACTTAATTAGCATACCAGAATATGAAAGGTAATATTCTTTTTTGAGTGTTTTTGAGTCAATGGAACAAAGTTCAGCTTTCAGTCACCATTTGGGTTATTTCTTTGGCTCAGTTCCTGTTAGCTGCATTGTTTTAAACAGAGCATGGCCGTAACACCTCTGTGCCACCCCATCCTTTGTTCCATGTCTCTCTCAGGGCAGTACATCAAGTTCCCTCAGTATTCCTGCTCCTAAGGCATGCAGTCTGTTTCTGGTGAACTATAACCAATGCTTGCACTCCTTCTTGATGAACTTTGTTTTTTCAGTATTTTCTCCACACTCCTATATGTTGGAGAAATCAGGTTCTGTAATTGGCTTCCAAACAGTTCAGGAATTGAAATATGAGTGCTTGCATGGAGATCCCTCAGCTGATGTGGTTGTCTGTGATATCCTGGGGCTGAACAGATCCTTTCTACTGTTGTGTTTAGTGAACAGGAAAAGGAACAATGCCTTTAGTTGCAATTAACTGTCATATATAGACACCTTCAACAGGAGTTTACTTTATGCAGGAATATACAGTGATTGGTTTTGAAACATCAGTCCAAAATATTGACGTTTCATGTAACACAGCCAAAGCCTGAGAGTTCAGTCAGGTCAGAAGGAATCACCCCTGTATAAGTGAAAAAAACATGAGGGGCCTTGGTTGGCTTGAAGAACCTCTTGACATCCAGGTGTGCAAAGCTCAGAGGGTGGCTGTGCCCAGGCTTGAAGGAAAAAATATGCAGTCCTGAAGTCCCAGACCTTCCCCCTGTGGCCCAACTGTGGACACTTTGTGGAGCCAGAAGGAGAGGTTCCGTGGGTGGGCAGGGAGTGCTGGTGTGTGCTGATATCAGATGCTCAGGTTTCAGCCCTCACCCTGCCTGGTGAGAGCCTCGAGAGTTCTCTGTGCCCCCTGCCAGGCTTAGGGGATGTTCCTGTTGCCGCAGGCCCCCAGCTGAGTAATAATTAGCATTGACTCCATGATTCAGAAGGCTGATCAATTGCTTTATTATCTCATCTTATAGTATATTTTATTATACTTATATTACACTATATTACAGTAGCAAGATCTCTCACTAACCAACTAGAAAAACCCGTGACTCTCTCTCCTGAGAGACCCGACACAGCTGTGGATCCAATAGGTCAGTGAATCCAAACACCATCACCAGAATCCAATCAAGCAATCACCTTGGGTAAACAATCTTCAGAACACATTCCCCAACAACGAGCAGAGATAATAATTGTTTTGATTCTCTTCTCTGCTTCTCTCAGGAAAAATCCGGAGAAAGTCTGTGCCTGCTCTCTGTGGCCAGGGAGCTGCTGCCACAAGTTCCTGATTTAGGTGTTCTGGGACAGAACTCTCTTCCTCATCTGTATAACGTGCCTTACCCTTCAGCATGAAATCCAGGCAACCTCAGGAGTGAAATGTAAGCATTTCCTAGACCCTGCAAAGGGAAGGGTGGGACTGGGACTGCAATTTCCATCTGTCCTTGCATCAGTATTGTACAAAGGAGCATTTGCATGGTGTATTTTTAGACAGGAATGAAAAGTCTCAGAATTTTGATACCATATGGAGTCAGTGATTGCCTTCAAATCTAGAGAAATAAATTGGCTTTTCTGGTCTTTGAAATAATTTAATTTTTCTTATTTCTAAGGAATTTTTTTGTTTGTCTTTTGAACACACCTAATGTCTTTAATCCTTAGCTCCTTAATCCTTTATTAATGGGATTATTAAACCTGACAAACAGCTCAACCAGAGAAGCAAATCCAATGGTAAAGCAGAATTTGATCTAAGTCTCTGAGAATGTAAGCCCACAGAGTAACTGGCCTGCAGATAATTCAAAATACAACTCTCTGGGTAAATGTTCATCTTGTAGCATATAAACTGCAGTAAATCACACAGAAAAGACAGACAACATTAAAATTCTTCCAGGAATATATTTATAGGTGAATTCTAGCTGTATAAAGAAAGTGATGTATTTTCAGAACAAGAAAAGATTATACCACTACATCTATGACTTTAGAAAGAGTTTTCTGAATTTAAAGGTGTTAAATTTGATTCTGTGTATTGGAAGTAATTTAATTATCATTTCAATTATCACTGTTCCTCACTATGTATTCACAGAGTTAGTCTTATAATTCCTAAAATTCCAATAATATTTTAAAATCTTTTAAAACACACAAAAATTATAATCAGGAGACAAAATCTTTGAACTATTGTAAAATTCCTGCAAAGATGTGGAAAAAATATAATCATTCAGGAAGAGATTTTTCTTACTCTTCATAACACAAACAAGAAAGCTCTTCCTTTTTGATCTCAAGTTAACAAAGAACTTAAGCATATATGAAAAATATGAGTATAAAATGAGCACATAAACAATAATATAAATATATTTGTATAAATACAAAACTATAAATATATAAATAAAATGTTATGCACTGGGTAAAAATCCAGAAGTGAAAACGTTATTTCAATATGGATAAAAACCATAGTGATTGGAACATGCAGGGAAACACCCAAATTAAAAAAATAGCTTAGAAAAGACTAAACATAGTCTCATAAATTATTGTCTTGTTCCTGGGGAAAAAATAAGGATATTTAAGATTTATATTTATCAAACTGTTGCAAAATAGAATCAAGGTACTTAGTGCTAGATTTTTGCTTGAAAAATATCTCCAGTATATAGAAGAATAAGGGCTTAAATGCAGTTCCAAGTGAATTAGGAAAGCCTTGGCATGCTATTTGTTTGATGAATACCAGTAGTATAAGCCAGAAGTGGGCAATCAGAGCAATAGCAAAAAGTGACTCAAAGGAGATGCAATGTTTATCTCTGATAGGAAAAGAAAGAGGAAAAAGAGATTTTGATGCACAACAGAGAAAGGAGACCTTTTGAAAAGCTTCCTGAAAAGCAAACTCATTCTTTCATTTCTGTGATTTCATCAGATGCCTGAGAGCCTGATACCTTGAGAGTGTGAATGTCCTGATCCCTCTGGTGCTGCCAAGCCCAGGGAATTTGGTGGCCTCTTACGCATCCCTTAATATCAGGTCACAGATGAAGGTAATTAAGGCAGTGCAGATTTATGTGGTGGGAGAAAGTAATGAAGGCAGCAATATGTGCTACTGCATCAGGGATGGATTCCTGCAAAGCAGCTTTGGAGAAGCCAGAGCTAGTTGGTGCCAGTGGTTATTGATTTGGGGATAGGATATCTCAAGGGCAGGGTTTGTTGTATGGGAACCACAATGGGACAGAAAATGCTCTGTCCAGCCCTGACAAAATGAGCTTAGCTAAAGAGGTCAGCATATTTTAACAGCTCTGTTGCTGCTTGATATGATGTGGTGCTACCTCCCATAGTCCTTTAATTGTGTCTAGTACTAATTTCCCTTTCTAAAATAAATGATGGTCTTACTGAGATGCCATCTCTAGCTGAGCAGGCCATCTGTTACCCCAGGACTGACATCTCAGCCTGTCCACACCTTCCACACTTACATCATCCCTGTGGACCCACCTGGACTCACCTGGACCACAGCGAGTCACACAAAACTCACGTGAGAACTTACACAGAAGTGGTCACTGCCTAGCAGACCTTGATTACTCGGGTCTCCTTCTCCTTAAGGTTAAATTCAATCTGGCCAGTTGAAGACAGAACCAGTGTAAAACAGCCCTCACAATCTCTCAGTATTTTGCATGTACATGTTTTTGAAAGCTAGTTATTACCAGTGATTAGGAGAAGCCACACTGCAGTGAGTGGTGCTTTGTGAATGAAAGAGCAGCAGTGCAGGACTGACTGCTGGCAGGCTGCCAGAACCCCTTTCTGAGGCTCTGTGGAGAAGCTGGAATAGTGGACCCTCTGTATCCTGGGTGTTCCATGGGCTCTGATGTGTCCTGAAACTTGCTTTGCTGGGGGGAGATGGGTGCTGGGTGCATGCGCTCTGTCACAGGGGGTCTCAGAACCAAGCACTGCACAGAAGGGAAAGTTGATGAAAGTGCAGAAAAGACTCAGACACCAAAGTCCCCTTTGCTGCAGTTTGTCCTGGTTAGTTGAATGAAAATTTTCACACTCAGAAAATAAGCTGTTTATGTACCTGGTGTCTTAATGCAAAACCATTTCTCTAAGGTCCAGACCTTTCAGGTGGCTGACAGGAGTTAAAAATGAACCTGATAAACATGTGGAAGGCCTGGATCTTAGTTAGATAAATGGCTTTGCAAGGAAGACAGGAAATTGCTTTTGTATTAACTTGTAAGACCGACAGATCATTTCCATCATTGTTACTGAGCTACAGGTAGAGAAAGTTTCATGCTGAAGAACTAAGCAATATGATTCAGTGGGGTCTTAGACTTCCACAGTCATAGACTTAGTCAAGGCATGGAAAAAAACCCCAGTTTTGGCCAGTTTGTCCAGTTTTTGTTGAACAGAAAGAATGTCATGGTAATGGAACAGAAAAGAAAGACTGGTAACACCCTGCAGCTGGAGGAGATGGTGGAAGAGAGCGTTCATGAGGACCACAGCAATTTCATCCCCCTTGGCTTTACAGAGGGGATAAAGTGTCAGTAAGATGAGCTTCCAAAGTGCAAGCTCACAGTTTTCCCTACTGTCAGTATTAGGACGCTTCAGCTCCCAGATCATGTGGAGGTTTGGGTGAGGGATTTCAAAATCAAGGCTGGGCATCACCATGCCCCCAGAGCACAGGCAGCACAAAGCTCCTGCTGCACGTTCGGAGTGAGTGTGGCAAGGTCTTCTGGCTATGCCTCTGCAGGCAGCTGCTTTGCTCACAGATATTGAAAAGAAGTTATTTTTATACAAAGTAAATAGGACTGTATTTTTTGATGGGCTGTGAGGGCAAGTGTATTGTTTCTATTGTTGACCAGGAGCTGCAGCTCTGGGGCAGGACTGGGCTGTGCTAGGCTCTACACCTGTTGGGAGGGGAGTTTCCAGCCAGCTTGGACAATGAGAAAATGAGTGCCTTCAGGTGCAGGAGGACAAGGAAGTGGCAGACAACTTCACACATTGTGGTCTCACCATATCAGTGATTTTTCTTACAGCATATTCTTACACTCCCTATTCAGTGAATAAAATATGGAGGATTTGGATGACATTTAGGCCAGCAGTTAAACCATCCACTCACATAAAAACAGCCCGTATTTCCTCGGGAGTTGTCACTGTAGTGCCTTGATTAATTTAATTTATCATCCTTAAAGTGTAAATAAAGGTAATACAGCAAGCATAATGTAACATGACAGAAGTAGGAAATAGGGCAAAATAGATCATATTAATCCCAGCTCATGTGATCCTTCTGCACCATGAGTCATATAGACAGTAATGGTTCATTAATTGTGTGGAGAGACATGGCCAACAGACACATTCTTGTCCTGGCAATCCCTTTGTTTGGACAAGGAGTCGTGGGAACAGATATCATTACTGGGTAAAATCACAGTTAGCTAGAAATGTTAGTGCTGTAGGAATTGAGGCCTTCTTCCACTAAAATCAATGCAGGAAACATGCCTATTTGCATGCTAGTAATGAGCATTTAGCCACATTATGTGGGAATTAATGTGGTTTTGCTACTTCTTAACAGATGCCCATCTTATCCTTCTCTGTGTCTGGAGACTTACCCAGGCCTCAGCCTGTGGTCCATGGCTGGTATCCCTCCAAGAGGTCAGCCAAAGGCAATTGTCAGAAGTGAGACTGGTGTGGGAAGGTTAAGTCTGTGAGACTGGAAACCATAACCAAACCACGGGGCACATGGAGGCACCTTGCAAATCAAACCAGCTTGGTCACTGCCGCTGCAAATCGAAATAACCTCTCAGGCAGGCACAGGAACAAATGTTAACCGCAGCTGTCGGTGGTGATGCTGCCAAAGCTCTGTTGATCAGATTTTGCCCTCCTGTGCTATCTGTAGGTTGGCCTCACTTGCTTGAAGCTGTAAATATTGTGAAATGGAGCCTAGGCTGGTTTATAATGTGCTTCCTCCTCCTTTTTCTCTGCCTTTTCCTCAGTGCCTTTTCCTGACTTGGCTAGCTATGTGAAGGTACATATTTTATAAAGTATGTTATAAAGTAAATAAACACTTTATAAATTATGTCTATATAAAAACATGTACTTTTAAAATATATATTCCAGGGTAGTCCTGTGGCAGCCTTCCATTACTTACAGAGGACCTACGGGAAATATGTGGAGGTGTTCTTCATCAGGCACTGTGGTGGCAGGACAAAGGAGAACAGCATAGATTGTAGCAGGAAATTCTGCACTGTGAGGTTGGTGAAGCACTGGAACAGGTTGCCCAGAGAAGTTATGGATGCCCCATCTCTGGGAGTGTTCAAGGCCACATTGGAGGGGGCTCTGAGCAATCAGATCTAGTGAAAGGTGTTCCTGCCCATAGCAGAGGAGTTGGAACTGGAAGAACTTTATGGTCCATTCCAACCCAAACCATTCTGTGATTCTACAGATTTCAACAGAAATTATTACGAACTTGGCAAGTTTAACCCCTTCTTTCCCATCCCTTACCCCTCCCCTTTGCCCCATGCTGTTTGTGGGGTCTCTGTTGTGCTTTTTCCTGCTGTTTGTGTTTTCCTGGCTATCATTAATGTAATTGTCCAGGCTTCTTCTATCCATGGCAAGATGCAAAAATGTAAGTGCTTTGAATTAATATGAGAATACACTATATATGGATTTTAGGGTATTTCCTTTGACACATATACACAAATATAAACACTTTTGAGTTGATAAGGTGATCATCTCACAGAATAGACTGAAACACCACCGCTGTCTTGGAGAAGGAGATGTCATCTTCCTAGAGCTCATTCTTTGGTTAAAAACCAAAAAAATCACACCTCAAACAAACCTCACATTTTGTCTTTCTTGTCAGTGTACTTTTTCTTAAATCATTGTTAGGAATATGTTTGGTTTTGCTGGTAAGGATAAGTGATATAATAAATCCCGATTTACAACATAGCACAGTTTTCTTACCCTAAATTTAAATACAATCAATAACAAATGTTAGTAGCTGGTCTAAGTTAGAATTTTCAGGAATGGGTGTTAACTAATGTGCTGATATATGACCAGCCCTCTCAGTGGGACTGCATCCACCCCAGCAAAAGAGTTTTGCTCTTGGAAATAACAAGCTTTGAAGTAAACTAAATAGGAAGCACAGGGCTGAGAATGTGGGCAAAGATGATGTGCTCAGGAACCAGCTCTAGAAGCTCTGTGCTCTGGGAAGATCTCAAAATGGTCCAAATGTGGGCTTTTGAACATATAAGCAGCAAAATTTACTTTTGGAAGAGGCACCTCTTAGAAGATATGTATTTTTTTTTCCTTACTACTCTTTCCCCTTCTCTTTTTTTATGCCAAAAAAAAGCCCAAACCAACCCAACACCCACAGTTTTTTAAAATGTCAGTTTTAAAGTATCAGACGTGAGGTTTTAAGCTGTATTCCCTGCAGACTCTTAAAAAATAACTTTCAAGGTCAGGAAATTAAACTTCTCATAATGAAGCTTTTATGCCTGCCTTTCAGATTTAGAAATTGCCGTCCATGTGTCTGGGATTTGTGAGTTAAAGCTTGATGGCTGCTGTTCCAGAGGACAAACAATCTCTTACCAAAAAAAACCCCAAACCCTACAGAGTGTGGTACTGCCTGTCAGTCACCTGTAATTTCCTTTGTTGGCAATCTAAAAAGATAACAGCAGAGCAGCCTCAGCCCAGCAACTGTTCCCAAGCAAAGAACCCTTAGAAAGCTGGGTGATGGGAGGAGGTTTGTTGTGACTAATGCAAACTGATAGTCCTTGCAAGGGGATGGCAGCGCCTGGAGGCCCTTCGCCTCCTGTTGTTTCACAGGAGCCTGTGGAAAGCAGCCTGGGTCAGGAGGAGCTCTGAGTATTCCCTCTCTGGAAGAGAAAATGTGTGCTGGCACTAATGAGCGTGGAAAAATTCTGTGATAGAGTTCCTGCATATTTCAAAGGCACAAATGAGGGTTGAAAATAATGTTTTCAATTTTTTTTTTCTTTTTGAAATTAAGGAAGTTAAATAAGAAATGTGCAGACAGAAGAGATGTGTATTAGGACATACAGGGAGCTTTAAGTGACACTGCTGGCTAGAAGGGGCTGAAATAGGGGAAACTTCCCTCTTGTTGCATGTGTTGTATTTTTAAAGGTGGTTATTTATTTATCACCCACTGCCATATTTCCCTAGCTTTTCCTCTTGTATCCCTTCTGACACATTTTTTCTCTCTATACTGTTTCTCAAAAGGAACCTATAATGTCATAAACAGACCATTACCAATTGTACAACCTTCCTCTGAATTAACAATCTCTTCATCAGATGCTGCCCACACTTTTCAGGCTCTTTGTCCTGCTTTGTTTTGAATGCCTGAGATTGCCAGCTGGGAAGAGAAGACAGAGCTTTCCCTTTGCTTCCTCCCCTGCCCACTCCTTCTTCTCCTGTTGTCAGATGTCAGATGCGATTACCCTGTCCCAGAGAGGGGGATCCTTGCTCTGGCACCATGAGAACCCACAGAACTGGAGGAGGCGTGGAGGTAGTGAGAAGCAGGATCAGCCGGACTTGAGCACAAGCGACAAAGCAGCCAGGCTTTACACACCGAGAGCCTTGGCCAGGCTCACAGTTTAATCTGCAAATGATGGTGGTAAGAGGATGATAATAACAATAATATGTCACTGTGGGTGATGCCATTCCTGCTGCGAGTGGTCAGGAAGCTGGCGGCGCTTCTTGGAGGCGGGAGTGACCTCAGGTTCCCTTCTGCATCAGGATGCTTTGATGGCAGTGCAAAGCTGACCTTTCATGAGCCTGCCGGCATAACTTAGAGAAAAAAAGGATGTGTGAGCTTAAGGAAGAAGAGGAGGAAGCGCCAGAGAATGTTTTATCCTCCTTTTAATAAAGCTGTGCAGGAATAATTATGAATAAGAACAGTTAATAAAAACATGGTACACAGTGTGGGTTTTTTCATCAGAGTGGGAAAACTATAGGGTACTGAAAGGTCTCTTTTGTGTTTCTATAACAAATTGGTAATAAACATGCAGGTACCTAGAGAAAACTTTTATGAAGCCTCTATGGGAAACCCACCACCAGTTAAAGTCCCAGCATGATGGACATCAAGCCCTTGTGCAAAAAGAGGGAATTGGGGTTCAAACACTTTCCCATTGTGCAGAAAGCAGGTGGATGGGGAAAGGTAAGTGGGTACACCAGGTTACTGCCAGGTCAGATTTAGTGGCTAGATGGAAAATGCGATGTCCTGGCTGTAGCTGGGGTGTTTGACACTGCCTGGGGCTTGGCAGCAGCTGGTACAGCCTGTGAAAAGGAACACTGGAGAAGAGTGAGGTATGAAACCCTGTTTCCTTGTGCCACTGTTCTGCCAGGGAACTTGGGTTGCTGCTGCTTTTGCATTTGCCACTACTCCTGCTCAAGAATACACCTGTGAATGAAGGGGTCTGGGACTTCAGGCCATGCTGAAATGGCTCCTAAATCAAGGAGTTTGAATTTAGTAATCTAAACACATTTATTTGAATGCAAATAAGAAGCCAGTATAAATTAAATCTGCAGCCAAAATGGTGGCTGTTTGGAAAATGTAATACAAAACCAACATCAACTTTCTAATAAATCCAACCAGCATCTCTTCATATCCACAATTCCTTCAAAAATAGTCTAGTTTTAAAAATAGTTTTTTCGCAAGTGTTGGTAAAATTGGTGAAAGAGGGAGGTACTCAGTGCTTTTGGAAACAGATCTGCATGGATATAGCAAAATGTAAGTTCAGTGCCTAATGATGATTTACATCCTTTGTCATGTTCTGACTATCTTTGCTGTTCAGAAGTCTCTGTTGTTTTGCATGAAGTGAGCAATCCCAAACCCCACAGGCCTTAATCTCTGCAACAGAAGCCGAGTTGATGATTTGGAAAGCCTGAAGTGAGAGAAAAATGGAATAATAATAAGTGATTCCAGGATGGCTAGTCTAGGAGACAAACGTACAGATGGAATAGCCTAGGTTAGAATGATTTTTGTATGTAAAAAGATGACTTTAGATATCTTAAAAAAATCATTCATCAATTACTGAGCAGGTCTAGCTAATGCTTGGCTTTGTTTTAAAATGACTTATTATGTTAGTGACCACACTAAAAGTGGGACTTTATAAATAATTGAAAAAAAAAGATTGTAGATTAAAGGGTTTTGGCTAGAGAAATGTATATATAGCTGATTAGTTCATTGTTTAAAACACAAGAATAGCAATACCTATTTTATGTACGTGTTTTTAAAACCTTTCTCTGGTAAATGGCTGCAGAGACAAGCAGTGCTATTCAGAAATGTGTATCTGAAATTGTCAGTGGAAAAGTTGGTGTCTTATGAGAAAAAAAGAGAGAGAGCCCAAAATTCAGATATCTTCAGATACAGAGAAGATCTGGCAACACTGCCATGGTACTGCTGTTATGGCAGACTCATCATCTCCATGATGAATCACTGGCTTCCTATATTTTCTTTCTAGAAAACTTTCACCATGTGTTTTTGAATCACGTATATTGGGTTCTTTGGTGCTTTTTTCAAAAGATACGTAATTTCGAATTTGTTAAAAAAGTACTTAGCAGGTATGTCTCAAAACTGTTTTGGTAAGATTCTATACAATTCAAATGCTAAAAATAAAAGCAATTCAAGTTGATCAAATTATAGAATTATTGTTACCATACTGTAAATGTCACTGTGACAGAGCAACAAATTTCAAAATTCTGAGCCATCGACATCTGTTAGTTTCTCAACTGCTATCATTATTTTGCTGCAGTGAATATGATTCTTCTTTTTCTGTACCATTTTTAGGTTGTTTTCGTGCCATATGGGCATCTTTTGATATTTGGAAAAAACTTAAAATAGAGTTACTTTGATGCACAAAACTTGATATTGAATGTATTCTTTGTTCTCCCTTTATTTCTAATTTGCATGGAGTGTGATCCATGCATGCAGAAGGAGGAGAGAAAATGTGCAGTGCTTTGTTTATTCTATATAAGGCACTGGCTTCTGTTGTATCTTGTACCCTTAAGAAATAATTTAGAATCTCCCTCCAATTGTTTGCAAACAGCAATTCCAAAAGACAGTTAGGAATCTCTGCCGCTCTGGCAGCAGGGTAAGCAGGACTTTATCCAAGCTGTACTGCCCTGAGGAGTGTTCCTCCTGCTCTGGGCATCCCCAGTGCCCAGCAGCACACCAGCACTGGTTTAAATATTACTTCTCTCGTGCTGGGAAGTGAGGAGTACAAAAAGCTCCTCTTTCCTGACTGACAGAAAATATTAGGATGACCTCTCCAAGCCAGATCCTGGGCTGGTATTAGTAGGCACGTGTACACCAGCTGAGCTCTTCCTTCTTGTCCTCATCAATTTGCTCTTCCTGTGGAAATAACCTACCATAAAGACAAATGGCTGTTTGATTCTCTGCTGAGAGAATGGGGTGAAGGAGGGAAGGCTCTTGACCCCAAGGTGCTCTCTGTGCACCTACTCAGTTTGGTGTCAGCCCATATGAACGAGGGGCATGAAATTTTGGGCACCCACTGGTCACCCAGCTCTTTTGAAGAGGTCAAGCCAGCGGCCTGGTGGACACGGATGCTGGGCATTTGTCCTGCCAGGGCTGGAGGGGAGGGGTAGGGGGTAGGACTCCTGCACACAGCGGTGCCTGGAACCTGCCCTGGCCTCACATTCCCTGGTCACAGCTTTCCTGCCTGCTCTGTGCCTGTCCTGTGTCACATAGGTCAGGCTCAGGGCTGGGTTGTTTTTAGTGGGCCATGAGCCAAATCTTCAGATAACTGTTAAATTACAGTGTTTATTTTGTAAAATAGTGGTAATGTTCAGAAGTGACTGAAAGGTCAATTTTTCTTCTAAAGTATTTTTGTTTAAATGTAGGTTTTTTCTCTCAAATCTATAGTGTTAAATTCTCAGAAACACATTTTCTCCATATTCTAAACCTAACTAGAGAGCATTGGTTTATTTTTTTCACACAGAAATGTGCTTATTAGAATGTTAGTTTAATATACTCAGTTCATCAATGATTTCCAGTTCTCTGATTCATATGATGGAATCAAATTGCACTGGAGCAAGTGAACTGCAAAACATAGCCTTCTTCCTGCACATGTATCTCCAGGCGTTAGAAATGTCCTCATACTGAAACAAAAATATATGTAAGCCCCTACTGTGAACAGGGGAGAAGCCAAGCATGTTTTTGCTCAACTGACAAGCTTGGGAAGTCAAGAGACAACTTAATTGAACAACTGATTCATTGACTGGATGAAGTCTTAAGTTACATGAATGACAAAACCATCAATTATTTTTTTTAAAAACACATGGTATTTCTTGCGGCAGAGGCAGCATGTAGTAATTAGGGGTTGGGTTTTCTTGCTTTCACAGCTCTAGAGAAGGACTAGACTCCAATTCCAACTGACACAGCATAAATGAAGTGTATCTTCTCATAATGTAACTTTAGAAATCCTTTGCATCTTACATATCACTTTATATTTTTCATGGGTTGGAAAGAACAGTTGGCAAAGAATAGCTGTCTTACCTCAGACAAAAAAAAAAAATTCTTAGTCCTCCTCTACATCTCTGCTTTCTTCCTTAGAGGTGTTTTTTTTATTGCTTGGTTTTCTCCGTGGTTGACAGGCAGGATGCTGGTGAACAGACCAGATAAGTTTGCAGCAAATGTATCAGGCAGCAGCTGAAGCTCAGCAATGGGTTATTCCAAGATTGATGCCTCCTGAGTTCCTGTGTGCTGGGTTCCTTCATGCTGCCTTGAAAAACAAGACTCCCAGACTACAGGAAAACCCAGGAAATGAAGGACTGGGAAAGCAGTGAGAGGGAGATTGGAAGAGTGATGTCTCCTCTGAGTTCTGTCACTGACCTTCTGAGCTTCTACCAGCTGCTGCAGAGCTCTATGCCTCATGTAGGTTCACTTGTCTCTAGTGCTGCTTCTGGCAGCTCGAGCAGTGCAACACCGGAGTGGAGTCTTCAGCAAAATGAAGTCCACAGGTTTTTCCTTATCTACATTAAACCTATCTGCTCAGTGCTACCTCTAATTATTTCTAAGGGTGAATAGAAATCCTAGGCCTTTATTCTACCTGTCCTCTGATTTATTCTATAGTATTTAGGTTTGTATCCCCTTGAAATTTCCCAGTGTTGTCTTCAGGCTCCATAAGAGTAAACACTACTGAAAAGAAACCTTTCAGACTCCTTGGCAACAGTCTTTGAGCTCTCTATGGACAGTGAGTTAAAAAACCCACATATGCTCAGTGAGATCTTGGGCTTGGTAAAGTTATGAGCCTTGTTATAAAGGAAATTCCAACATTTTTCTCTTTAAATCTTGCCATAAATACAGTGAGAGCTGTCTCATGTCTGTTTGCGAACTCTCTATACTGGTGATAATATCTAAACAGAAGCATTTGCACGTAAGTGAGACAGATTAGAAAAGTATTTTTCTGTGAACAGAAAAAATCCTGAAATTTTGAGCATCACCCCCATCTGCTTCCTGGCCTTATGCTCTTCTCAGTTTCAAAATTTCACCAGTAGTAGTGGGTTGACCATGGCTGGACAGCAGGTGCCCACCACAGCCACTCTCTCACTCCCCTCCTCAGCTGGGCAGGGGAGAGAAAATGAAATTGTCAAGATCAGGACAGGAAGAGATCACTCACCAACCACTGAAATGGGCAAAACACTCAACATGTGGAAATTAATTTAATTTATTACCAATGAAATCAGAGTAGGAAACTGAGAAATAAAACCAAATCTTAAAACACCTTGACCCCATCTTCATAGGTTTCACTTTTCTTACAAAACCTCTACAGTCTCTCCCCCAGTGTTGCAGGGGGATGGGGAATGGAGGTTACAGACATAACTCATCCCACATTGTCTCTGCCTCTCTTTAAGGACTCCTCATCCTCTCCCTCTGCCACAACGTGGGGTTCCTCCCAAAGGAGACAGTCCTCCACCAATTCCTGCAGCATGAGTCCTTCCCATGTGGTGACAAGTCCCACTAGCAAAACTGTTCCAGAGTGGGCTGCTCTCTTCTTGGGGTCACAGGTCCTGCCAGGAGCCTGCTCCAGAGTGGGCTTCCCACAGGGTCACAGCCTCCTCTCAGGCACCCACCTGCTCCACTGAGGAATCTTTCGTGAGCTGCAGGAGGATCGCTGTGGTCCTCCACAGGCTGCAGGGGCAGAGCTGCTTCACCATGGGCTGTACTACGGGCTGCAGAGGAATCTCAGCTGTGCTGCCTGGAGCTCCTCCTGCCCCTCCTTCTGCACTGACCTTGGTGTCTGCAGAGCTGCTGCTCCTCTCACATGTTCTCACTCCTCTCTTCTCTTGCTGCAACTGCTTCTGTGCAAGAGCTTTTTCCTCACCTTCCATCTGTACCCCAGTGGTGCTAACACAGTTGCTGGTGGGCTCAGGCTTGGCTGGCAGCAGATCTGTCCTGGAGCCAGCTGGCCTTGGCTCTGTCGGATATTGGGAAAGCTTCTGGCAGCTTTTCACAGAAGCCATCCCTGTGGCTGCCCCCCCACCCCCCAAAACCTTGCCATGGAAACTCAACATACCAGTTACCATGGATTTGGGAAATTGACAGGCAGACCAAAGAGAGCACCAGTGCTTTAGCAGTTTATTTTTAAGGAATTTGTGAGAATTGGGATGCAGAGATTATATACATAACCAGTTTAAACAGTGAAGGCTACTAACCAGTGGGACATCACTAGGATCTTAATATACTCTTACATTTACAGGAAAATGGAGAGAATAACAGAAAATTTTTGCAAAAGATACAAAACTACCCAGAATATTCTAAAAGAATTGATTGTGCAGAGCCACAGTGAGATCTCCAGACCTCACAGTAACACGTCAAGAAAGGCAGATGATATTCAGCGCTGACAAGGGCAAAACATGCACATGGGGAAAAGGAAGTTCAATTATATCCATGCATCAAACTTGCATACTGTACTAGAAAGAGATTTTCAGGAAGCTGCTGGGATCTTGTAGAGTGTCAGCTCAGGACTCAGTGGTGATGCAAAAGATACACAGATTGCCAAGGGTCTTGGAAGCACTATCCAAGAGACAGGCTTGTTTTCATTACTGTTATTGCTAAGCTGCAGAACTCTGTTTTATAGTCCTGGGGGTGCAAATACAGTGCAGGACATTTGTGCATTCTGAAGCTCATGCTGAGCTCTGAAGAGAGAAAACCAAAATAAAGTCCTTTGAAATGTTATTAGAAATCTGATTTTGTAAGCATATTGACTCTGAAATCTCCAGATTAAATACAAATTTATTTCAATGCTTAGGGAAATTGTGTTACAGGAAAAAAAAGTCTCTTTTTGGGATAAAGAAGTAGGGGTTTTAGTGTCTGAACGGGATCATAATCTTTTAAAGACAGATTGCAGCCCTCTTTAAAAGGAAAAAAAAAAGGAAAAGGGGGAATTTAAACACTTCAGCTCAGCTGTAAAACCATTTTGTTTTTTACTGGTCTTACTGACATTCATGGGAGTTCTACTTCAGCATCAAAATCAATAAACCAATGGGATAAAGAAATAAATACAGTATTTGGCATTTTAATTATTGGTAAGAAGTTATGAGACATGAGCATAATGCATAAAAGAAGCAAAAGCTATCCTCCCTGTTGTTTATGTCAGAGTTGGTCTGACAGCAAAATATGAACTGAGACACTCTTTCCACATTTTTTAAAGAAACATATTAAGAGTTCCTTAAGCTGATTAAACTAGTTTCCTTTTAGATGTACAGCTTGTGAGCTAAAAGTCTGTAGTTACATTACAGAGTTGCCAGCCCTAGACATTCAAAATGCATGAATCAGAACATTTAAATGATGATATTTTGAAATAGACCACAGTCCTGCTTTTCTTTTCTTTTTTTTTCCTGGATTTTCAGCTTAAAAACACCATACTATCATTGTAATCACAGGAGAGCAACAATTTTTTTTCCTTTTCTTTTAAATAAAATGCAGTTGAGAAGCTTCAGGAGTTAAGTCTCACTGTCTGGTCTTGGCAGATATGAATGAAATTGCTGTGAATATGAAATACCCCATGACTTGCAATAGGAAAATGAGATCTGACAGCTGGATGGTTGACATATAGGTAGTCTAAAAAGAAAGCAGGAGACCAGAGCCTGAAAGGCTGATGTGGGGTTTGACAGCTGGACTTCTCCAGCCATTGCCAGGTAAGGCTCAGGTAGCTCCCAACAACAAGCTGTTCTGCTACAAACCTCTCCTAGAAGTTCATATTTAACTCCAGAAAAATGTGCCTACAACAGTAATTAAAGATGAGGATTTGTATCCTCAAGTACCAATCTCTTCACAATTGTTACCAGTGACAGGGCTTAAGGAAAGGGCATGAAGCTGAGTTGCGGAGGATTGGATTAGATATCAGCAAAAAGTTCTTCATCAGGGGGTGTTTGGGCCCTGGAACAGGCTCCTCAGGAAAGTGGTCAAGCACTAAACCTGGCAGAGTTCAACAAGTGTTTGGACTATGCTCTCGGGCACGTGGTGTGACTCTTGAGGTGTCCTGTGTGGGGCCAGGAGCTGGACTCAATGATTCTGATGGGTCCATTCAACTCAGCATATTTTGTGTTTCTGTGATTCTGTGATTCTAAATGCTGTGGTTTTTTCAGCCTCTGCAGTCAGGAGAAAGACATGGTTTATATTTCACTGTGGATGGACATTTTTAGAGAGATTAGAGCACAAACACGCATCCAGAGAAAGTTTCACTGCATCCAGAAAAACGTGCTTTGAATTCTTAGAATGAGATACCTGATGGAGAATCCTCTCTCTTCTCCTTTGTGTCTGTGGAAGGACAACTGACACCTCACTTGGCCTCAACTGCTTGGGGTGTGGTGTTGCAGGCAGCTGACCAGACCTTGAGAAGGTGGGTACTACTGCATTTCTCCCTAATTCCTCATATTTTCCCCCCAAACATAAAATAAAACTGGTCCCTTGTCTAGTTTTTTGGATTCAAAGATAAGTACATTGTGCTATCTCTGGGAGATTGTGCCTTGTGGAAAAAGCTCCCATTCCTGTTGAATTATTCCTGTTAGCTTCCAGAAAGGCAGTAATGTAGACTTCTGTAGGAAGCTGGCAGGGTGCACTGGGAAATCAATCCGACATTGATTTACTTTCCCAAAAACCTTTCATTCTCTATTCCTTTTGGTTTGGTGGGTATTACCTTTGGGTTATTTCACGAGGGCTATGAAAATCCCACTATATGATCCTGCAAGCCCCCACACGAGCCAATGTCCCTGACCACTGAAGTGACCTGCAGCTCTGGTCACAGCGCTCTAAAGCAAGAGCATGTTTATGTGCTGCACAACTCAAATTGTTAATTTGGCTCAGCAACACAGCCTTCAAAGCCTGGCAATACCAGGATTTTGATTACTTGTGGATGTTTGGTGATTAACTGCTTGTGTCCCCAAGTGTGTTGTTGAACAAGAACTGCACATTTTATTCCAAGATAGTTATAAAGAGATTCAGCTGGTTTTGGCTGAGGTAGAGTTAATTTTCTTTGCAGTAGCTGGTATGGGGTTGTTTTAGATTTGTGCTGGAAACAGTGCTGATAACACAAGGATGCTTTTGTTATTGCTGAGCAGGGCTTACACAGAGCCAAGGCCTTTTCTGCTCCTCACCCCATCCCACCAGCAAGGAGACTGGGGGTCCACAAGGAGCTGAGAGTGGGTACAGCCAGAACAACAGATCCTAATGGACCACAGGGATATTCCAGACCATATGGCACCATGCTCAGCATATAGAGACTGGAGAAGAAGGAAGGGAAGAGAGATATTGGGAGTGATGGCATTTGTCTTCCCAAGTCACCATTATATGTGATGGAGCTCTGCTACCCTGGAGGTGGTTGAACACCTGCCTGCCTGTGGGAAGATAGAAATTAATTCCTTGTTTTTCTTTGCTTGTGTGCGAGGCTTTTGCTTTACCTATTAAACTGTCATCTCAACCCACAAGTTGTTTTCTACTTTTACTCTACTGGTCCTCTCCCTGATCCTGCTGGTGGGGGTGTGAATAAGTGGCAGTGTGAGGCTTAGTTGCTGGCTGGTGTTAAACAACAGTGCCACATTTTAACAACATTTAAAACGACGTGCCACATTTTGTGGGAAGAGCATGCCTGTGATTCAGGGGTACAAAAAGACTCCCCACTGGGCATGCAGTAGTGCCCAATTATGAGATGGATTTTTTCAGATTTCTGCCTCTGTTTGTCTATCCCTTACACTTACCACTAAAATACACCCACTTCCAGAAAGTAATGCATCAACAGATTGAAAGCTCACAGCATCCTACATAACAATCTTTGTCAGAAAGTACCAAATATCACGTTAAGTCAAAACTACTGCAAGAATAACACTACTGTTACGTACAGAAAAAATCTGGCTAACATGTGTATTCTCCATTTTTGGAATCAGCGTCATAAGATCCATATTGATGACAACTGCCAGACTTCAGCTCGGAGTGATCGAGATTTTTTATCTTCAGCATCTGTTCCCTTTTCTTCCTAAGCAGTACTTTCATTCAAAGTAAGACATGCAGATCTGAAATATTTTATTAAGTAGCTTGATTTTTGCATTATATAGGAGGAATATAGAAAGAAAATGTTCAGAAATTGAACACCTTAGAGGAAAGTAAAATTCTCAAATACAAGCCCAGAATAAATCTTGATCAATGGTTTGCAAGATGTCTTTATCAGAGGCTCTGTCACAAGGTACAGAAGAAGTAGGACAAGTAACCTTTCAACAAGAACCTCCTGCTCACTGGACCTGCTGAAAAGCATCATCATAAGACAGAGCTTTTTAACCCATCTTTAGCACAGGCCTGCTTAAGAGCATGCATTTAAACAATCTTACATCTTGGACTGGTCATGAGTTTTCTGAAACTTACTCTGCTTGAGTGCTCATTCCAGTGAATTTAAAGCAATCTCATCTGAAATGTGTGAACATTAATGAGTTTAGACATTACAAACATTTTTTTTTCCATGTGGACTTCCTGCACAGCCTGCCAAATGAAGTAGGGGAATTTGTGTCCCTGGGGAGGTTTGGGACCAGGCTGAGCAGGCGCCCTAGAAGCAGTGTAGGTGATGCTGGTGCAGTGTGGTTGTAGCTGCAAGAAATGGGCATGAACCTCGTGAGCTTACTCCAAGAGATGCTTTGCAAACTGGTTTTCTGTGAGGCAGCCTGATGGCATCACTTTGATGAGCTTAGAGACAGCAGCTTTCAGCTGAACCTGTCCTGGCTCCCAGCACTAATCTCCATGGTTGTAAGTGGGAGCTGAGGGTAAAGGCACCTGTGCTGGCTGGAAGTCTAATTATGTTCCATCCTAGAGTGATTTGCAGGAGAGTTCAAACTACAAAACTCATAATTCTTTGTGACAATACCATCTGCCATGGGTGAACTATATAATCAGGGAGAGTTCACTTAGGACCCAGATATTTCTATGGCTAGGATTAAAATTTTCTGTTTTATTCATATAGCAGTTCTTTTATTTACTTCAGGCCAATACACGTGGCTTCTAAAATAATTAAATGTGTAGAGGGATTGTAGTTTTTGAGATAATACCGAAGAACTTTCTAAATTATGTTCAGGTTGATTAGCTGACACTAATTTAGGAGTAGATCAAATAGATGGTAACTTAAATGTAAATATATGCTTGATGAAATGGTCAAAATTATATGGGTTTTTACATTCCTCTGGGCTTAGGATGACAATTACTGTCCGTACAATCAAGACAAATGATTTTGTAAGTCTTAAAGGGACTGAAAATGTATGTAGATGTTGGAAACTGGTTCTTTGCAATTCTTGCTTTCAAGGCAAACAATTTGCTAAATATTATATTTCAAATGGACTGATATACTTTCTCTCTTCTGCTAGCAGCATGAGCTATGTGCTTCCTTCCTGCTGAATACATATGTGACATGGTTTTTGCATATCTCATTTTAAATTGTGTCAGAACCATATAACTCAGAGACACCAGAAAAGAGCCTGTACTTTAACACTTGTAGAGTTGTTGGTAGGACTACTCAAACCTATTCAGGTATTTAAAAATCCATAATGTAGAACATATACTTTGGTCTTAGAATGATAAATTTGGTCCCTTTTTTTTTGCATGATAAACTCAGTCCAAGTACTTGCAGTGCTATTATAGACTCTAAAGCTTTTATTGCTAATTTGAAGATCTCTTAGGATTCGCTTTTTATAGCTAAATGTAGACTTGCTATGAGAAGAAGAGACCATGTCCAATCACATCATCCAGATCAGCTGATGATCCAATTTCTCATCTCAGTAATGGGGATGCCACTTCTCTGAAGTCTTTAATAGCCTTGGGATGAAAAATTGGCTTAGCTGAGCTGCCTGTGGTTTGTTCATTTTCCTGAACAGTGCTACACTGTGCCTGACCCTCAGGATGCCTTGAAGTTAACAAAGAGTATCAATGAAGCAATGATAATTGAAATAGCGATTTAAATTCACTAATTATTCCCAGTACTAGACAGCTATTTTGCTGAATATATGCAAACCAGAATGCAACCAGACAGTGCCAATTATTTTTTCCCTTCCTACTATAGCTGTCTTGATGCTGATGTAACTCTGTGCAACGATGACTGAACAAGCAGAATCAACAACCAGTGAATTTACAGCTCTGCTATCGAAATTGTGTCATCTTGTAGGGCCTCAGCTAGAAGATTATCTTCATGTTCCTTCTATATCTGCAGAAGAACTGAATGCAAACCAAACAAGTCCTCAAATGGGAGCAGATTCTGTTTCTGAGCTGGATGTTCGCTGTACAGCACTGTCCCAGACTGCCAAGCAAGATGTATTCTATTTGCCATCTGTATGGCAGTTGTCTTCTGTTAAGTGGGCAGATCTCCTTATCTCTCCCACAATCAATCCTTTCCAAAGGATTCCAAATTGTCTTTCCAAACCAAGACAAGCACCCTCATGGGGAACCCGGGAAGCTGCAGGCAGAGGATCCACCAGGGAGATTTGTCTGGTCCCAGCCAGGAGCTCCTGTAGGCTGTTCTGTGTGTGCTAAGTATATATCTTTTTGGACAGATAAATCTAATGGCAAAAATGCCCTCCTGACTCCATTATTTCTAAGAAGGGAAGCTGTGCTTCCACATCCCTCAATGGGACCCCTGAGTGCAGTGATTTCAGGACACCAAAGAGCTTGGCTGTTAGTTTCCATCTGTAATCTTTCCGGTAGAAGAACTTTTTGGATTTGGGAACAATGGTGCCCGTTTGCTTAGCTCACCAGATTTACACCCTGCCCTCTCCCTGTCTCACAGCTCCATCTGTTTCCCTGATTTCCTGCTTGCAGGCTCTTCTGGGCTGGGCCTTAGGCCTGCCCCAGCCATTCCCACTGGAGACAGCTCCTTCAGATGTGTTTTCTCCAGCTCAGCCTCGCTTTGCAATTTTGGGCTGTTTCCTGACAGCTTCCCATCCTTCTTGATCTCGAGGTGTTTTTACAAGTAGGGTGGACTGGCAGTCTGGTAACAAAACCACAAATCCTTTGTTTCTCAACAGGAAAGGGCTAAAGTAAAATTACACTGGACAGAAAAAATCTGCAGCTCCAAATAGATGCTAAGTGATGTCAACAAATAAACACACATTATTTACTTGTGAGCTCTACAAGCAAAGTATACACTGTACAAAATAAGAGCATTGAGTCAGTCCCATCTTGTCCCATCCTAGAGAACGTGCCTCTACTACTGCTCTGCACATCTGGCTGCTTAGAAGGGCCTCCAATAGTGACAAAATTGTCAGCGAGGTCTCTCTGTTGTCAAATATAAAACCCCTTCAGCACCTTGTACCTGAAAATCCATTGTGTGTGTGCTAACTTAGCAAGCACCCAGGTTTTGTTGCTAGTTTTTAATAATTTTTTAAATTAGAATGTAGTCTGTCACATTTCAAGGGAACAGCACCCTTTTACAAGTTATGCATTTTCTAGCAATCATTAGTTTGGATGCATATTTGTCCTGTTAAAATAAATAAAAGTAACTATACTCCAAAAACATCAGAGGGAGTTAAAGTACAAAACAATGTGGATTTCTTTATTTCAGTATTCATCCTTCTCTTTTTATAATTTATTTTAGGGCACAAGTGGAAAAAATTACTGTTGTTTAGCTGGTTGGTAACAGCTGGTGATACTTTATTTCAGTCTTATCATTATAAACATAGCAGATAATCACCATAATAACATTCATCAATAAATTAAATGTTCCCATCTTACATGCTTCAATTAGAATTTCATTGTAATTTAGCACAACTGAAATGTTCATTTGAGACAAAGTACTGTTAATACCTGAGTTAAACAAAATAATTCTCTTTGTGCCTGAGCTCTGGGATATTATTTGCACCGTTGCTTTAAAGTTGCATGTCCTGAACTAAAGATTCAAAAATGCTGAAGAACTTCAAAGGGTTCATAATGCTCAAGTAATCCAACAAGTATTAACAGTCTCTCCTCCCTAAAAAGAGAATAATTACATAACTAATTAATTTGCCATAGTACATAATCTGCTGACATTTACAATAAGCACCCCTATTGGAGGTTGAAGTAAATATTAAGTTGCATGTAAAACTATAAATAGCAAGAATTTTGATGCCAGGCAGTTTCAAAATACTGTGGAAAATAGATGAGCACTGGTTAGATGAAATAAACTCCAAAGTCTCAGCAACATGAGCATGGAAGCACACAACTATCAGTGAATGTAACCATGGAGCAGACATGCCCAGCGCCCTCTGGCCATGCTGCCAGGGAGCTCTGGTCAGAAGGTCCTATGAGTGACTAAAGTGAAGGATCTGAAGTTTGGTTTTGATAGCTTTTACCTTTTTTGTCTCAGCTGGAGGGAGTCTCAGCATGAAGTCTCCATTTAAAGGCTGAAGCACAGTTGTGTGTGATGGGATCTCCCCTTTGACTGCCATGGATAGCAGGGACAACCCCTTGTAGGATGGAGGCAGAGGAGATCTTGTGTGAGACCTTTTGGGCAAGGATTTAATGCAGTTTTGGTTGCTGTCACAGCTGCTGATCTTAGCTGCTGACAAAGCTGCCCATTGTGCCCCCTTCCCTCCATGGAGGTTGGGGAACCCTTTGGTTCCATTGCTTGGATGGGCTTGTTCTGTTACTGTCCTCTGAGAGCTGGAAGCAGGAGCCTCTTGGCTCAGCTTCAGGGCAGGTGGCACAGCTCACAGAGGGATTTAAAGAGCCAAGGATGGAAGCTGCAAGCACAGAGTGCTCCTGAGTGTGGGATATGCTGCGCAAACTCTGGCGCTTTGAGGTGCTGGTGCAGTTTTGCACCTTGACTACCAATTACTGCACGTCTGGCACAGGTGAAGTAAAAGCTCACATCTCTCTCCTTTCAGTGAAGTGCAGGTCCCTGTGCAAATGCTGTCTCAAATTTGCTAGCAGAAAGGCTTCAGTTTCTATGTCAAGTATGAACACCCCAAAATTTACCACAGTGTATGGGCTCCTCAGTACAAGAAAGACAGGGAGCTACTGGAGCAGGTCCAGCAGAGGCCAAAAGGAGGCTGAAGCATCTCTCTCACGAGGAGAGACTGCAGGAGCTGGGCCTGCTTAGTCTGGAGAAGAGAAGACTGAGAGGGGATCTCATCAATACATATAAATACCTCAAAGGTGGGTGAGAAGAGGATAGTGTCAGATTCTTGTCAGCGGTGCCCAGAGACAGGATGAGCAGCAATGGCCATAAACTAAAAGGCAAGAAATTCCACCTCCATGAGGGAGAACCTCTTTACATTGAGGGTGGCAGAGCACTGGAACAGGCTGCTCAGGGAGGTTGTGGAGTCTGCCTCTCTGGAGACATTCAAAACCGACCTGGACACGTTTCTGTGTCACCTGTTTTAGGTAACCCTGCATTGGCAGGGGGGTTGGACTAGATGACCTCTAGAGATCCCTTCCAACCCTAAAAATTCTGTGATATGCCCACAGTCTCGGATTCTGCAAAACTTTACTTGAATTTTGCTGAATGTTTAGAAGTAGATTTATTAAGGATTTATTTTACAAACGTGGTAAAAAAAAAAAAAATATTAATTTTATTTCATTGTTTCATCTTGATTGAGAAGAAGCTGAAGATTGTCCTGCAAATGCCACTTCCTCCTGAAAAGACAGTATTCCTGCATTTGGATGAATGTTTAGTTATTCACTTGTAACAGTAACAGTAACTCTATAATTAAAGAGATGTTAATTACATCTTTAATGCAATTAAATTAATGTAATAAATCATCACCTATCTTTTTATTAGATTCCAAGTAATTACGTATGTGCTTGTGATATTCTGATTTTGTTTACATGGTACAAAAGCTTCCTAAATTTCCTATTCTTCCCGGTGAAAACAGTAAAGGTGTCAGTGGGAGAAGGTAAATCATCTAATGTATTGGTGTGCCTGAACTTTTCCCGTGGGTGGTACTCATTTTGAAGTCATACAATCCTGACAAGAATTGTGTATGTGAAGCCAAAGAGAAACAACATGCAGCATCTCTCTGTCCTTAAACAAACAGTAAAAAGACATTTTAGTAAATATCAGAGATTTACCAGTGAGCCAGAGGGAGAAGAAGGAAAGGCTAAGGTTAAGACTACGATTTGTAAATTTTAAATCACTAATTTGAAAGCAGGATGACAATTTAGACCTTTGAAGTCTCCTGGGCTGAATGGTGTGAATGTTCACTATCGAGCTCTTCTGCTGCCTCTCTTTGGAGCTGTGACAGTGCAGCACATTTTGTACCCATGTCATGACTGAAATTTGCTTCTCAGCATTAAAAAGGAAAATCAATGTAAACTCTTACATACTCATTAATAAAATGCTACAATTTGGATTGCTGATTCCCATTTGTTTTAAAGACCAAAGGGCCAAATTGTGTGAATCTCTGAAGAATATGGAAAAACTCAGGTGAGACAGGCAGACCTTAGCGTGTCAGGAGGAAATAGGTAGCTCATGTTTCTGGCCTGGCTTTTCTACCTGTATCATTCATCTAAAGTTGCCAATCAAGATTCTTTCAAACCAAGTAATTTTGCTTGTAAGAAAGCAAATCAGCTTATAAGAGCTCCTCTCCAGCTATACAGCAACTTTGTTAATTGCCATTGAATTTCCTACAGTTTAATAAAGATACAGATTAATCACCATTACCACTGAATTAATATGTTAACTTTCTACCTTATGTGACTTGAGTAATGCAACAAAGGTAGGTTAAAATGGTCTCTCTACTGTAGATGTGCCATGAGCAGCACCTGCGGCTTCCAGGAACAAAGCGTCTTCTATAAGACACACAGACCACTAAGGATTCAAAGGTTGTTCTGGAGTCTGATCTATGCTTGATGTCAATTACCTCTGCTATGGTAAGTATTGAAGTTGGAGTGGCATTAAAAAAAAACCAAAAAAACAAAACACAAAAGGGAAAAGGTAAGGATGGCAGAGAGCAGGGAGCAGACCCTGTTCCTAGTTAAAGCAGGTCTATAAACAACAGTGGTATCTCAGGTCTGCAAAATTTGTTCACCTTTTTCATAAATTCTGGAAATAACAGAGTTATTTTCACATTTTCTTACCTTGACTTTCCCAGATTTTCCCAGTGTCTCCACAGCACGCATTCCAGATCCATTTCAGGTCTCCACTGCTGATAGTATTTGGGATAATATTCCAAATGCAATCCTACTCTAGTTAAATATCTTAATAAAATTAATATATTGCAAATATATCTGTATCCATCCCCTTGGAATATTTAATGCCCTCTGAAACGGGTTCCTGTTTAGTCTCTTGATACACTGGGAAGGTCTAGAAGAATAGGAAATAGAACACTGCCTGCAAACTCATGTCATGCCAGCTATTTCATGCCAAATGTTGTTCTCAAGCACCTGGCAAGCACAATTCATTCATTTTCCAAATGTCAGTGGCCAGCCAGCTCCTCAGGACATTCCCTCCCAAAACAGGGACACTTGATAGGCACAATCGGGCAGTTTTGGCTGCCAGCCTTATTCTTGAGTCACGTGCATGAACTGTAAGGACGGAAGCACCTCTTGTTTCTGTTTTTGTCTTCCAAGTAGCAACTTTTCATGCTCTCCTTCCAATTTACTTTACTCTGCCACCAGTATTTTCACAGTAGTTCAAGAGAGCTTTGACAGAGGCATATCTGGAATACTGAAAATACCTCGTAGGTGCCTAGATGCAACAACTGGTTCCTGCTGTGACATTCAAAACATTAATGGCACGCTGCAAGCACTGAGCTCTGGGGGGCTGTAGGAGCCAGGCACATGTGCAGGTCTCCTGTCGGTACCATCATTCACCACTGCCCTCTCCAGGACACAGGGAGTGCTCCAGACCCAGGGCTGCTGGGGCAAGTGGAGGTGTCAGGAGGCCCCTGCCGCAGTTCAGGGTGCTCCAGCTTCCCAGCCGTAGGTCCCATCACCAGTCCTCTGCCCTAAAGCTTGCACCCACAGCTGGCTGGCAGCTGGAATGCCGTCCAAAGAGTGAACTGAAAGAAGCCTTGTGCCCACACAGAGGGTGTCCTCAGTAGGGTGTTTGTGTGCAGCCTGTCTGGCCGGCCTTGAGACGCAGGCTCGGCCCCTGTGTACATAATACTGCTGTACACAAATGGGCTTTGAGGTTCTTGGACTCATAAATATGACCAAAAAGCACTTTTCATTTCTATCCAAAATAAATTCAAGTGATGCTTCTTCCTACGCTTGAAAATACATTTTCTTCAGTGTTTTCAGTCTCTCTCATTTCGTGTGAAGATTGTGAGATGTGTGAACACAGGGTTTTGAATTGTCAGCCAATTAGCTACTAGTCATAAGGTGAATTGAAAATATTTTTCTTTCTGCTTTTTTCTTCACAAGATGATATCTCACCTATCTGAACACTTAGCAGTCCCTATTTCTGGCAGCCAAAGCCTGTGATTGACATTTTTTATGCCAATCCCTGAAGACCTGCAATTTATGCAACCAAAGAACCTGCCCTGATGCTTAAAATAATTTAAAAAGGCTTTTGTACAAGTGGCCAGAAGTGTTAATGGTAGACTTTACAGCTGTCTATACGCTCTATGCATCCTGTATTTTTTAACCTGTCTGGCAGCAATGGACTACAGCAGGGCTCAGCCTACAGGGTAAAGGATGAAGTTCACATGTCTATGCTGAGTCTCTGAAATGTCTCTGCTGCCTTCAGGCTGCTTGATGGGGAGAAATGACCAATTACTGGCAGCAAACAGTAGAACTGCTGTTTCTTGTTGCCTGAGAAGGATGGACACCAGACAACAACAAGTGCATGCACGTGCATGTATGCAAAAACCCCAACAAACTCCAACCCCCTGCCCTCCGACCCTACCTTCCATGAAAGCAGTGGGGCTTGGATGAAGCTCTAAAGCCTCAAAGGTGTGCAGGTGCCCACACAGCCTTTTGGGGACCTGGCATAAACTAATTAGCACTCAGGTGATCAGAGGAGATTGACTAAAGTCTGGTTTACTAGAAAGGGTCTGTGGCTAAAAGTTGTCCTTGGCCCTACATTTGTTCACCTTTAGGGAAAAGCCCATCTTTCCTCTCAGCATGGCCAGGCAGGAGACAGGCCAAAAGGTGTGTGGTCAGGAGGCAAAGCTGATGCTTCGGAGAACTGTTGTTTGTTTGGAAGGAGGGCTGCATTACTGATTGTTCCTTTCACTGGTTATGTTCTCACCCTGTTCCTGGTGACATTTGCACTAGTATGTAGTAAGGAATAGCACTCTGGATACAATTAAACCCCAATGCAACCGCTAGCTGTGTCAAGGAGGAAGGAATGGCAGCCCCTGATTACCAGCACATACGGCCATTGGTGTCAATGGAGCATTATAGTTTACTCTCTCACTGAGTCATCTCCCCTTGAGGAAGTTGCATGAAAATAACATTTAACAAGGGTGGTAAAGACTGTAGAGATAAAAGGGAGTGAAGAATCTGTTAGCAATATTTCTGTAGCAAGCAGATGACTGAATGTATTTCCAAATGTTACGTAATTTGTGTGACTCACAACACCACAGTCTATAGAGCATATGCAACATTTGGTACAGCAGCGAATCACTGTAAATACCAACAACACTTCTGTAGTCTGAGATCACTGAAGGCTGAGATGTTCAGAGACATAAACCTGCAGATTCACATTAAGGTTCTTTTCAAATAGCTAGTATGATTATGCAGTGGTTAAATTTTTTGTTTGTTTGCTTTATCACATCTTTATGAAGAGCAGGAAACTCCCAGTGTAAAAAGTACTCTTCTTGGAGAAATTTTACACAAGGAGTTAATAAAATGCACTGCTACCATGTCTGCATAACTGACTCTTTTCAGTGGAACTCAAGCCAGCCTGCTGTAACAGCAAGCTGTTGTTTTTTGCAGATTTCGGACACAGATGTTTCCCTGAACATTTAATTATTAAAAGGAGGCTTCCTGATAACTTCAATTATTCCCACAATTTAAAAATTGTATCAAAGTCCACAGAGTATCTTCAGCTGAGAAAATGACAAAGATGGACACCTGTGGTGTTGCTGAACACCTGATGCTTCCTTGCTGTTGTTTTATGTCTTTGTCTCCTAAGCTGTTTTTGTTATGCCTCAGGGTGCTGTTCTTGCAGGACTGCCTAAGGCTTCCCAGCCACTTCCTATCTGTATTCCTTCCTGCATTGCAATCCTGCATTTGTGGGCTTTGCCCATTTATTCCCTTTGCTCTTGCATGCCTTCTGTCAACCCTGACACTCTTCACTCTCCATGGCTCACGTTTTCTTGTTCCTCCCATCTGCCTTGTCCAAACATCCTCCTACTTTATTCCTGCAGTACACTCTCATTTAAGTTTCTTCTGTAAGTAAAGAACAACTCATTCTCTTGTCCCCCAGCTCCTTCCCACCACACCTGTCTAATTTCCACATGCCATAATAATCATCATAGAATCACAGAAAATAGGCCATTGATGGACATTCAGCAATCTTCCAATCTGTAATCTTGTTCAGAGTAAACATTAAATAAATATTCTCATTACTGTGGTAATATAATTCAAAGATATTATTCTTACAATTGGAGAAATTTTCTTTATGCTTAACTTGGATTGCAATTTTCATGCAATTTAAGTCCATCTGTTTTTTTCTTAATCCCCGTGGGCTTGGAAAGCAGCTTTCTAGAGCAGCTGTTTGAGTGCTGAGGATGGTGACTTCTCAGTCTTCTATCCCATTCATATTTCCATCTAACAAATGTCTTCTGGGTCCAATATTTTCCATTTCCTTAGTATTTGTTCCCTATAGACAATCTCTTCCCCTCCCTTTTAACACATATAGGTTCCTCATAGCTTCTCCTTTCCCCTTTCTTCCTTTTCCCCATGCTTTCCTCTTTCTTCTGCTTTAGATTTCAACGTCTGTACCTCCTTGTTCCTAAAGATTCATTTCCAATCTTTCTGACAATGCCTGTTCTGCTGTATATCGTTGGTGCATGTGGAGGCTTGTTGCAGCCTATGCCAGGAATGTGTTGTCTTGGAATGGCAGGAATGCATGGAAGCCATCCGCTGTGATGTAAATGTCTTTCAATTACCTTCTCTTTGCAGAATGTCTTTTTTAGTCCTAGCCCCTGTGAAATGCTGCTGGTGCTCTTCTGTCTTCACTGTTTCCATGGTAGCCGATCCCATCCTTTAGTGACTTTCTCATCAGTGGCCTAAACAAAATCTAGAACTGAGCTGTCATAATTAAATGGAAGGCAGCTTACGATATTTTTGAAGACTTGGTGGTATTACATGATAAAAGTACTTTGCAGCTAAAACTGGGTAAGTAATTAAGCACCATTACATTGAATGATGATGCTTTCTGAGGTATTCTGTGGAACACGTCCTGAATATAGTCAAATTGCTATGTTAAATAAAGCTAATGACACTGTTCCAAAAGTACAGAATGTAATGGTTTAATTAACCCAGAGTTACAGCAGCCTGATTTTAAGTAACTCCATCTCCCTCCAGCCCCTTCCTTAACAGCACTCCTGGTTCAAGTATTTCACTTATACGCTTTAGGAATCAGATCCAGATTTGGATTCTGACTGAAATCCCAAAATCAGAGCCTGTAGCTCCAATGATTGATTCAAAACCCAGAATCGAAATGCTTTCAACTCTTGGCACATTTTGTAGGCCAGATTTAACATTTTCATGGACTGCAGTTTTCAGTGAAATATCTGACTTCTCCCTTTCCCAAAATGTCTCTGAATACTAACCATGGGGTGTTCAGAAGTTGGGAAATGTTTAAATTTAGATCATTTGGTGTAGATGAAGAAACATAAATATGATGCCTGGAGAAGGCTGACCTAGAACAGAGGCTAGATGGAGTTAAAAAATAAAGTAGGTATTTATTAGAAGGCCTCAATGGATCCACCTTGGGCAGTACAAGAGCCCAGCCTGGGCTACACCCAAGATGGACCCAAAATGGTCACAAAATGGACAACTGGTCAAGAGGTTTCACACTCTTCTAAGTTTTGGTCCATTTGCATGTTGGAGTTACTTGTCCAGTTACAGCTTCGGGTTATGAAGTCCCATCCTTGTTTGCTCCCCTCAGTTCTTTGTTGTTTATACTTTTGGACCTGAAGCTCATAAGGGCTGTCCTTGGTCTCAAGCTGGAAAAGGATTGTTTTGTCTACCCTTACTGACACTTACTATGAAGCTCAGAGCTACACACCTAGGCAGCACAGAATCTGAGAAATATGAGAGTTAGAACTTAAGGCATCAAATATAGGCAGCCATTCTCAAAACTCTTGGTCAGTATCTGTGTTTTGTGGTCTAATACAGTGTCTCTGTCAAGGTGCTATTCAGTGAACCAGACTGCAAAGTTGAGAAAGACAGATCTCTTTCTCAAATTAATGTATGAACTCAAAGGAATTCAGGTACTGTTGTGGATTAACATACTGTGTTAATCATTACTGTGAAAGACAACATCTGAAATTCTACTCTTTGACTCTATTCTGTATTTTCTTCCAGTTTGGAGAAAACAATATAAAAAAAGCAGAGCTCAAAGCCCATGGCTTAAAGCCTATGATTCACCTATCATTTATTGCTCTTAATTAGTACTGAAGGCATTTATGAACGTAAAATCTAGTCCTTGTGCAAATGTATGTGACCCAACTTCCACAGAGCTGCCTGATTAATCAGTGTAAGACATGGAGGAAGACATATGTAAGCTCAGGCAGGAGAGCAACCCCAGATTCCCAACACAGGAGGTATTTTATTCTGTCTAACAATCCACATATATCTGTATCAGGTCCAGAAATCATCCTACTGCACCGTCCCAGGAAATCACAACCCTCAGACTCCTTGCTCTTCTGATTTGAGAATCAGCTTCAGCTGCATGGCCAATGTTTTTCCAAATCCTAGTGAGGGAATTTGTAGAGGAGTTCCTAACCCGGCTGATACCAGATTTTTTCCCTAATAATGTCAGCATTACCTTGGTTTCTACTAATTCCAAAGAGCCATCAGAAATGTCTGTGTATGGCATCACTTTCAGTATTTTTCTTTTCAGTTCCCACACACTGTATTTAAATCACTGTCCTGACACTGGAGACAATGAGAGTAGATTTGAAATTATAATACAGTTGCATAAGCCAGCATTGACAGTATGCAGAGAATGGACCCAATGGAAACTGTGATATGACACGTGCAGTTTGCTGTGGGGCAAACTGCAGGAGAGATGGGCTGCACAGCCACAGAGAGCTGAAAACACTGAACGAGTGGCCCACAGAAAACACAAGTTTCTGGAGCGAGCAGCTGAAGTCTTGAGGCAATGTCCACATGCAGGGCAAAACTGATTAAGTTGAATTTGTCCGAACTGGGAGGTGCATAGGCAGTGAAGGACAGAAGATAATTAGAAAAACAGTGAAGGCATAGCGAAAATACCACCAAACCCATTTTCACTGGTGGTAAGGGAAATCCTGGTTTTTTTTCATTACTGAGAAAAACTCAAAACCCTCTTGAAGAAATGACATTCAATATACTGCCAGTTTGTACCTAAAATCTCCTAGATAACCAGTCCCAACAGATTGTGAAAAGCATTAGCTGAAGCTAGGACATACTGGCATGATGAAATTTAGATTATCGGGTCAAAAAAAGCTGTCTGTTCCCTGTTCTCCCCCCATCCCCTCTTTGTAGCAAATAAAAGGAAGAAATATGAGAGATTGTTATCAAACTCTGCTACCAGCTTTATTTTTACTGTTGGTTTTAGGGGAGTGAGGAATTTGTTCTGCTGTTACGGTCACAACATAAACTGTTCACATAGAGGAAGTGGCTTTTTTCCTTCTAGTTTATAGCCACAGACATTATAGACTGTTTTTCTTAAAAATGTTGAGTATAGAAATTGTATTTACCTCCTACAATGGTGGGAGGTGTAATGTTTCTTAGTTTGCAGTTTCTATGTGGAGTAGGGAAAAAACAGACGGATACTGTAGATGGCTCAGCTATAGCATGCTGGCATACACAGCTTCTTGCTCAGACTTAACATAATTTCTATTTTTGGCTGTTTCTGTGAATATTAAATGAGAGAATGAGAAGACTACTTAATTTGAAAGGCTTATTTAATCTGCCTTCTCTTAATTTGCTTTGTTTACTGAATTACATTTCCATAGGAGAATGGCCTGTAGAACCGTCTCCCCTGACTAAACAGTTCAAATGAGCTATGAGTAAAACCATTCAGATACAATTCACAACCATGTTTTATTAATAACAACTAAGACTGTTAGTGAGGCTCAGCATGTGCTGAATTCTCCAGGCTTTTATACTTGCATATATGTTATTGTCAGAATCTTTTAATATTGTGTATCTTAACAGAGTATTTAATAAATATGTCATCACGGAACATCATTAAAAGTTATGTAAATAAGTATTTAAAGGTCTTTAATTTAACTCTCATAAAGAGGTGTTTAGTTCTTTTAAAGTCAGCACTAGGCTGTATTTCTGATTTATTAAACGTAAGTCTGTAGCTGNCCGTAAGAGCTATGACAGATTCTCTTGATTCTCTTTTTTTCTTCAGCCTACAGCACCTCACCCTTGCTCACTTGCTGTCTGTGAGCACTGTACATACGGTTTAACCAGATAAACGGAGCTGTCCAAGAAGCCAGGCCTCAGATTCGAGGGTGACGGAGCTCACTGCTTACTGGCACCTGTGGGCAAACACACAGCTGTGCCAGGAGAAACTACTTTGCCTGAGAAAAGCTTTCCTTGCTGGAAGTGGGATCAAATTTCTCATGCTGGAGCAAATGTCGAAGCATTAAGTTGTACTGTGTGTCCATGGGTTTGTTTTCTTTAGGCACAGCAAACGTGTGGCCACGTAACACCATTTGTAACATAAACCACTGGTAAAATCATCTCAGATGGGAAATGACTTGAAAATTTTAAGAACTTCTTCTATTTCCATGCACATCTTTTGCTTGTTGCTGTTCAGATTTTTATATGCCTGAGTATATTATCACATTCACACACCTTAAGAAATATTTCATGGACATTTTCCTTTCATTTCTGAACATATACACTGTGGATCACAAATGTCAGAAAATAAAAATTTCACTGATGTTGACTTTAAAATTTTTTGGTATTAAAGTTATTTCTGTTAATTTTTCTTGAGAATGCATTTTTCTCTCCTTAAAGACCCAAAGATTTTCTTTAGGGAGCAGGTATTGTGCAGAAAATAAAAATTCTTAAAGGTAAGCTTCATGCTTGTAGAATTACTTTAAAGAACAAGAGAGTAATGACTACTTCCTAAAAATATATTTCCATTAAATAGGAACTACTAATAAAAATTGCTCTCCTCTTCAACTAAACATTAGAATTTCAGTACAGTTGGCTACTAGTATGAACTGGAATCATGGTAAATAAATTTTGCAGCTGATTGAGTAGTTCAGCAAATATTGTGGTTTTAAGACAAAGGACAAATTTTCTCTGTGTAAATACTGGCTCACAAACTTCATGTTAATTTTAAACCTATGAAGATCCTGAGGAGCAGTGTGGCCCAAAAAAATAATTCCCCTACAAGAGCAGTTGTTAATGGACAAGTCACTCACAAATTAAAACAAAATTGATCAAACCATCTTGTAGTGGGAGTGCATTTAAGATACTACACTTATAAAGACACAAAATCCTGTATTGGAAGATAAAAGAAGACACAAAGGGAAGCTTGACTTTTTTTGGTTTAATTTATTTTTAATTGTTTCCCAGAATCACTTTTGTTGAAAACAGTAACTCACAATTATATCAAAGGGACTAGAATTTCACCCATTTTCCTGCTTCACTCCTGTTTATTTGATTAGTTAGAAAAAACTGCTTCCAAAGAGTGAACAAAGTAATTCATAAACAGGAAAAAGTAGTCTGAAACTCTATTAATAACCAACTTGATTTTATTAGAGCAAATACAGTTGTGAAAACTGTACATTGTACATTTTGGGTCAAGAATTATAAATAGAGAAACTCATAGATAAAGAATTCATTCTTTGACAGCAAGAAACTTTAAATAGACAAAGTGACATTTTTAAGTACATTGGCAGGCTTCATTGTGCTGTCCAAAATGTAGTGTACAGTATAACAACCAATTATAAATAGCCTTTCATGTAAAATACAACTGTGCACGTTTTAGAAAAATACCAACAATTTGTTTGAGCTTTGTTTTAAAAAAGCTTATAAATCATACATATTTATAAATGGTACTAACATGCTTACTTAAATTTATAAACATTTTTCATAAGCTTTGTTACCCATTATTTCCAGAGCATAAAGTATTTTAAATAAACATTTAATAGGAATTAAATATGTCAGTTACAAAATTACCTCTCCACGTAAGAGGACAGGGGGTGATTTAACAGTGGGATGGAACATTTCATCCATTAATTCAAGGCTTACACAGTAACTTTTAAAATTTTGTTCTTATTTAAAAATTACTTTCCTAAATTTAAAACACAATTTAAACTTTATTGTTTTATTTTCTTTAAAAATAAATATACAAGTTTTATTTTCATTTGCTCATTTTCTGCTTTCTTCTTTATCCACACTGGCCAAAACACAGGATTCTCAACATACTTCTGTAAAAAACACCATGGTGTTACTGCCCTGCTCGGAGCTGCTTCGCTGCACAACATTCAGTCAATACCTACGGTACTTTACTACGCTGCATCAAAAAATAGCTAATGTATTTTGTAAGAATGTTGCCCATTAAACCATGCAAAAACTTAGAAAGTTTACAAACAGGTTCAAAAACTATACTGTATGAAAGATTCTCTAATAGAGATAAAATGAACTGTAATACAAGCCCTTTGCTTTTTGCAGCTTTAAATTGTTTGCTTGCCAAATGATCACACCACATATCTTCAATAAATAAGCATGCATTTCATTAATATAGGGTACAATAATTACAGTATAATGGCACATAAAAAGAAACGTGATCACATTGTTTGAACAAAGGGCTATGAAACTACTTAAGACAAACTTTCCAAATGAAAAATTTTGAGGCTTTTTTAATGCTGAGGTAAAATTATAAATGGACTTTAAAGACACTGAAGGCATCAAATCGATAAACAATCACTTAACATTTTTAAATGCTCTACCTGAATGTATTCAACACAAATATAGCATTTTAAAGTTATGATTTATTATGAGCATTAGCTAACTGTCATTGGCATTAGCCTGCACCCAGACAAGACTTTATTTTAACTGCTGTCAAAATACCTCAGTGTTGCAACATAATAATTCAAATCACCAATTACCACAGCACCAGAATTAAGAAAAAAAGAAAGAAAAAGTCAACATGCAAACCCCCTATCAGACCTTTCTTGGGTTATTTTGATATTCTATTTCCTGTTTAGAATGTGCTTATACCAATGTAAGATTCTTTTTTTTTTTTCTTTCATTATGAAAATTTTGCTTGGTATCAGCATAAGTATTTGAGCATTTTAAGGAAGATAGCAGTATCTTTAAGTTTTGCAGTAATGGTGTATTATTTACTGAACCTTGATGCTAAATGACTCTTCAGGTTTAAGAAAATGAATTTAAGAATTTTATCCCTGGACTAGGAAAATATATTTGATTTTCGGCTTCGGCTGCTAGGCAGAACTGGTAGCTTTCTCCAGGTTGGACTAAACACTACTTATGGCTATACATCAAATTTCATAAACAACAAATGAACAGAATCATGCACAGGCAAATGAAATTGGATCTCCCAGAACACTGCAGGAGATGTTAAAAGCAGCAGGTAATGGAATAAGACTGGTGACTGATGTTGCTAACTATTTCTTCTAATGAGATAGGAGTGAACGCTGGAATCACTTCCACAGCAACAGAATCCTCTGACCACATTCCTCTGGCAGTCGTTTTCCCATCTCCCCACTAAAAACATCAGACGGTAAAATAGTAAGGCAGCTGTTAACTTCCATCAACAAAAAGTGCAGCTCCGTACATTTCCAGTTTAGTCACACTCTGCTGGAACAGATGGACAAGCCAACGCGCTTCACTGGCGGGGCTGCTTCAGCAGATTATTTTGTTTGTTTTCCAACATGGCTGCTTGCTTCAGCTTTCAGAGGACCCCAAAGCCACGAGCCACCAGCAGAGAAACTGATCGGGGCCCCTGGCTGAATTTTCCAAGTTTCATCTCTCTTGCGTCCCATCCTAATTCCAAGCCTCCTTCCCTGTGTCTGAGTATGACAGGTGCCATTTAAAAGGCTGATGACACAACTGCAGAGAACTGTGGGCTAACACCACTAGTTGTCATGACTTCACTGAAGGGTCAAAACAGTTACAATATTAAATAACTATGTTGAATCACATTCAGGCATAGCTAAAATTAAAGTGGGGAACATTAAAAGTATGTGAAGAAATGAAATCTTTATTATTTAAGGTGGGGTGGATATGGTGATTTTATATGAAAGCGAGACTTTTCTTACCTTTCCTAATTCCAATCAAGTTAGAAAATGGACAAAAAGAATGGCTAAACCAATATTCAACAGCATTACCAGGGCGATCATGACTGAGTTAGGGCCCTGAAAATAAAATAAAGATATTAGAATTAATGCAACCTCCCACATAGGCACAGCAATGAACAAGACCCGACTTCACAATTTCTACAGGTTTTGACCTTGCTCTGAAGGAAACAGACCCTGCTGCTGAAATACAGCCACTACCCTTGATATTCAGGTGAGATAAATATCATCTGTGTGAAAACGAGCTGGATAAACACAGGTGAGAGTACATTACTTCTCTGTTCCTAATCACATTGAGATTAAGCCACCTGACAAATGCAACTGCATCAACAAATGAAAACAAACTCATCGACACAAAACCAATGTCAGCTTAAAATAAAGCAAAACAAAGAATGTGAACTTCTTTAGGGAAGCCAGGGTGCTGCTCTTCATCCTTACAGTGGGTTCCTTTTCCAGTTCCAACCCATTTCAAAACAGACATAATGAAGATGCTTTATGAAAAGAATACACTTTTTTGATAAACCAAATAGAAAAGAAAATTTACTTACCATTGCAGTAACAAAGCTGTTTCCATTACAGATTAAAATGCATTTTACAGCTGCAAAATTAAACTTGTTTTGATTTACTCAGACACTGATCTTAAAGACATATGTACTGAAGAACTGAAAAGTAAAAAAACTCCTTCCATTCCTAGCTAGAGCTAAAATTGGTTAGAAAATTTAAATCATTACACAATTTTAGTATTTCTGTGAAGCCATGAAACAGTTTTTAATTATTTTTAGCAATTTTGGATGTTTTTTATTTTTTAAATGGATGCTTTCTAATGATCAACTTGAAAGTATGTCCCAACACATGAAAATTCTCAATTCTCTTCCGCCCTTAACATATTAGGTTTATTACAACATGATTCTACAAAGATTTTTATACTCTTTTATTTTACGGTTGCACTGTAAGCAGAAACAGAGAAACTGCTCATTTAGACAATACTTTCCTAAATCACAAATCACGAAGCCCACTAGAAAATCTGTGCAGAAAACTATCTTGTGAGCTACACGAGAATCACTGGCTTGCCTAAGAAGGCATATATTGGATGAGAAATGATACTTTTCACATGAGGCATGCCTTGGAGAAGTTTGTTATGCTTCATGACAACATAATGCTAACATCAGCTATATAGTTTCTGGAATGCTAAGGTGCAAGAACTTGCTATTAGTAATTTGCTGCAACAGTGTAACTGGGAAGCTGTGGAAAAGTACTTGTGTCATTATCACATGGATTCCTGAAACATTCTCACTGAACACCTTCTGTCAGAACACACCTTCACACAGTAGTTCAGATGGCAGGCCAGATGTTGAGTAAGCCACAAAATACGTTACATCAGGTACTGCTTAAATCTCTGGTGAGCCTAAACCTCATCAGCACCTCTATCCGTAACAGCCATCAAGCTCCCCTTGCACCAACTCAGAGCCGTCTGTTCACACACTGAGAAGTACATTTTCAAACAGCGATTGAGATTATCAGAACGCCAATTAAATTATGCCATAGGGGTAATGGTATTGGCAGTAGCACCCACATTTTGCTTAATGATGGAATGTGTAAAATATTCACTAGGAAATTGAAGACCAGGTTTAATGACACCTTAGTCAAAGTGATTTTGAGTAACAAGCTCCCACTTACCAGTGGAATGTTTCAACCATCAGGTCACAGAACAGAAGTGGAACCATGTTCCTTCCTCCTTAGTGGAAGTGACTCACCATGTGCCAAAGCATACAAGACACTCGGGGGCAGAGAACAGGCATAAAAAGAAAGCACAGCTCCAGATACGGTTACCACAGCACTGTGAGCAGCCTTGCTCTCTACAGAAGTGTGATTTGATTATACTATTCATTTTCACTAAGATGTGAGTTCAACATCTTTATTTCTGGTGCTAGGCACTGGTTAGGTTGCCCAGAGAAGCTGTGGTTGCCCCATGGCTGGAAGTGTTGGATGGGATTTTGAGCAACCTGGTCTAGTGGAAGGTGTCTCTGCCCATGGCACAGGGGTTGGAACCAGATGGTCTTTAAATGTCCCTTCCAAGCCAAACACTCTATGGTTCCATAATCTTATGATTCTAGTAGGGATTGCCCATGTGATTCAAATCAGGTCAATGGTTCCTTTATAGGCTGAAATCCCACCTGAAGATTTTAGCTACACTGCACCAGGAATTGCAAGGAACTGTGAAGATCACTGCCAAGTACCATTAAAATTTTTCAGGATTTGGCCATCTAGGGCTTTGCATATTTGAAAATAACATTGATTTACTGCAACTTAAAAAAAAAAAATTGGAACCTACGGTGTCTTCACAGGAGCCAAGAACTTGTTAATTACCTGAAATACATCGTGGAACAGCATCCTGGTAGCTGCAAGACAGATTTTTGCTGATTGCCAAATTGGGACTGCAGCTCTAATGGCAGTCTCTCGGTATCATTAGTGCACAGTCTCAGGTAATTAAGCTTGTTGAAGGGGAAGGTGACTTCTCTTTTGATGCATCTGTCAGTCAGGTTAGGTATAACAATCTCACCACAATAAAATTAGACAAATTAGGCTAAAAACCCCAGGGGCTATGCTCTGAATCAACAAGTCTCATCTACAAAACAGAAGCAAGTGACACCTTAAGAACTGGGCTGTTGAGTTCTTATAAAGATCATAGAAAAATATGTTATCTCTTTATGATAATGAAATACCATAATGAGATCTCTTTATACAAAGAAGTAAAGCTCATACTCTTTGGCCTGCTATGTGCATTGTATTTCACCTTCTGAAAACTATACCTTTCAGCCCAAAGCAGGATTTCCTGATACACTAAAAATTGATCAAACAACATTTATGAAGCACACCGTTATTATGCAATGAACTACCACTTGTTTTGTAGACACCTATGAAATAAGCATTTAATGCTTTAAGACAAATACCACAAGTAAGACTTTAGTGTCCTGCAAGGACTTAAAATAGCAAAAGCCAAAATTAGTTTGAACAGCCCTAGAGTGACTAGAACAGGTGCACTACAGAAGCCGTAGTAGAAAACCTTCAGTCCTGCTTGAATTTACCCTTTCAGCATCTTGTAAGTTAGACATTTCTGTAGTTCAAAATACAACCATATGATTAGTTTCCATTTGAGGAAGAAAGAAAGTTATTTTCCTAAATGTAGTGCCAGGAAATAAAAGATTAGGCTTGTAATACCATTGCATTAGGGATGTCCATTAAATTTAGCCTAAAGTTCTTGTTCAGAGGTTTTTTTTAGGATCAGGCAAATACTGATCTATTTTTCAAACCTCATGGTATTTACAGCCCTAACTAAATGGATGTTAGGTGAACAAAAAGATGAGAATTGAACAAAAAGATGGGAATAGAATCACTGGGTAATATTCAGGTAAAAACCAGGCTAAACACTACGTGTTTAAAAATCTTTACCTGTCAAATGAAAAAAAAATACAATTTAGTAAAACACTTGAGCCTATGCTTGTTATTTGTCCTAGGGCAGCACACGGACACTTATCAGGCAAAATCAAAAGTGTATTCATGAATGTACACTACAAAGTGTTTTGTGAAATTCAATCCTATTTTTCACTCAAATCCAAGAGAATCTCCCATCAGCTCATATTCAAGGTAGGACAGCAGCATGCAAGCTGAAACTAGGGCTGGAGGCTGCTAATGACCAGTTAGAAACAACAGTACTGGTTTGTGGTCAAGGGTCTCTGTGAACACTTCACACTGTGGTAATGTGAAGGAGCCTCATTCTCAGTGAAAGAGGGGTGATTTATCCCTCAGAAATGACAGGTGACTTTGTCATTGTGCTTTATGCAGGATTTCACCTTGATAAAACTGTGACTCTTATGAATTCTGGATGCTGATATTTTTCAAGTATAATGCCAGAAATGGGGATATCTAAGAATCAAGACTGTTCCTATAACTAACTTATTGCACAGATGATACTCAAAGACATTCTTAAGGATGTAACATTCACAGAAAATATGAAACATGAATTTGATAACTAAAGCTGCTACAAGCTTTGTTGCAGATGAAGTTGTTTAAAGTTCTTAATCCAAATTAAAGCTGATGTTTCATTCAGGTATGAGAAACGGCTTTGATTTAGACACATAGAAGGAAGAATTAAAAATCTTCCCTTCTGTATCTCTGCTCTAAGTTATCACTGGAAACCTGGAAAAAGCACAGCACAATTTTATACAGCACTTTCAGATAATCTAACAACAGGGCTCGATAAATGTTAATAGATTCATTTTTTTTGCATTCCAAAATCATATTTTATCATTCTCTTTTCATGAGAGTGAGAGTTCTTTTCTCTTTATATTCCTTAGCAAATATATTTTAGAACTTCTATGGAGGATCTAAGGCAGACTTACTTTCAAAGCATACCAAAATAATTTGTCAGAATGACTAAAAAGCAATTGCAGTTTCTTACTGAAATAAAATCATTCCCCAATGCAACTCCAGAATTCTGAAGTCTCTCAACATTCAGAAGCATCTGGGATAAGGAGAAGTACATTAATTAGAAAAAGGGAGAATGGATTTAAACTAGAAAAGATTAAATTCGATTAAATATTATGAAGAAATTCTTTACTGTGACAGTGGTGAGGCACTGGCACAGGTTGCCCAGAGGAGCTGTGGATGCCTCATCCCTGAAAATGTTCAAGACCAGGCTGGATCGGGCTCTGAGCAACCTGGTCTAGTGGAAGGTGTCCCTGCCCATGGCACAGAGGTTGAAACTAGATGATCTTCTAAGATCCCTTCCAACCCAACTATTCTATGATTCCGTGAGTCCAGCTTCTCCTCAGTAACTGTGCTCTCTTAACTTAGTCACTGCTTAATTCCAACACACTACTGAGCTCAGTCCAGGAGCACTGCAGAACAAGCTGCTGTTTTTCTGAAGCTGAAGGTGATACTGAAAATTAAAAGTCTCCAGCAAAGTTAATAGTCATTCTGTCCTGTTTCTCCCTCAGACTGCTAGGCCAGTAGGCTACTCTTTTTTGCTTTAATCAGTTCAGCATTTTTACTCACAGCATTTTGAAGAAATAAGCATGTAGGAAATTTAGTCTATAAGGGCAAATTTACAAACTCATATAGAAAATGAGAATCTTTGAAAAACACCCACACACATCTACATACATCTTAAGATACTGTTACAGTAAGCATGAATTCCTAAAATCTACCTTCCTTCCATATTGGAATGCTGGTAGTAAGAATAATGCAATTAGGATGCTCCAAATGAAGTAGAGTGACTTAGCGTTCCCAGATATCACTGGGAAAGAAATCAGTGAACAAACAGTAGCTAATGCACAATATCTCATCATTTTTACACGTTTTTTGATAACAAGCTGTAGGTTCATGGTACTTATCCTGATTATTCTAGAAGGTCAATAAACTCCTGTTCAGGTAACTTACTTGTTAAGATGAAGCCTCCCTCAGTTCTGAAATATTATTTGGAATGAAGGAAAAATAAGGACTATTTCTAGTGACTTATTTTCACCAGAGCTAAAAAACAATTCCAATTCAGCCTAAAATTTGTACATGCTCACTCAACATTTACAAGCCTGTCAGCTTTGTGTTACCCTACATAGAAGTAATATCTGTGAGATTTGGAAGGTTAAAGGGCTGATATCAGCTGTAATACAGATTTGCGGATTACAGAATTTCTGTGAACATCTACTTTGATCCACACAAAACAGAACAAAAGCTTCCAGCAGCACCAGAGAATATCATCTTGGCAAAATGCTCATTATCAAACTGCTCAGTGATGGCTCCAAAACCCTGGCATATGAAAACTGATGGCACATTTAATCAAGATCATTAAAATCAACTTAAAACAAGACTTTTATCTGAATCTTCCTAGCTGTTGGATCTTCTGACACATCTGCTTGTTAACCTGGGAAACTGTTTTATAAAACACACTTACAGAAAGTGATTTAGTGCGTCAGGGGTTTTTGTACCTTGAATCTTTCATTGTAAGATATGTTTTAATCATTCTTGCAGCTCTTTGTGTGACTTCCCCTCAAGGTTTTTTCTCATTTTAAATCCCTGATTTACAGACACTATTTTATCCCAGAAGTGGTTGCACCTGTGCCAAAAGCAGATCGAACAGACTCCCATGTACTCTTGCCTAATCTTTTCTGTTGATAAATCTAAGGATTATATTAACATCTCTGAGCAACAGCAGCAGACTGGGAGCTCATGCTCAGTTGCCTCTCTTGCTTCTGATCCACCAATCTTTTCCAGTTCTGATCCTGCAGTGCCAGGCTCTATCAATTGTCTTTCATATAAAATATTATATTTTGCTGTGCTGCCATGGATAACTATACTTTCAGCCTTCTTAGCAGGTGATTTGCATGAGCTTGTATTTGCCTTCATTACAGACCACTCTCCTGGTCCCTGTGTCTTCTATGAACTTCATGGACAATATTCTCATGCCCTCTTGTATGTCATTAACAAGAATGTGATTAGAGTAACAGAATTAATGTAAGAATGACTTCACCAGAATAATATCAAATAAGCGATGGTTTTCTAATTACTTTTTGTGAACCATCAGTCAGTTTTAAAAAATTCTTTTAATGTGACATTTAGCCTTTGCATTACTCTGGTTTCCTTGTCAGAATATATGACCATGTAAAAGCAAATCAAGTGACCTTGATTGAGATGATGATTCTTCTGCCACACCTGATGTCAAACTTGTTTGACAAGATCACTTACAATTCATGTTGGTTGGAAATTACTCCCCCTCTTTATTTCTAAATTTATTATTAATGAAGTCTGATGCCAATTATTCAAGTGTTTTGCATGCAAGCAGTACTAGGCTATCTGGATCTCTTTAAATGGGTCATTCTGTTTATCCCATCAATAATGACACACTGTTTGTTTTGTAGAGTACCACCAAAAATGACTCAAAGAAACAATGCTTATAAAAGAGAAACATTATGACTATTATCTAGAACTATTCATTCACTAAAGGTTAACTTTAGTATGCAAAACTAATGCTTTCCTGAGTTTCTCTTGGCCCAAAAATCACAGAAACATCACCAGAGATTCTGAATTTCATTCCCTGGCTTTTTCTTCTAACATGAAATAGAAATGCTACTAGTCATCACTCCTTTTCTGCATAGCTATTGATAATTTTATTATTTTTAAATAATAATGAAATTAAGATTCACACTGATCTGAAAGAGGAGTTTTAAAACTCCTTTGCTCATTCCAGACTGGAATATTTCTTCCTCACTCCAGGTGAAGTGGGTTTTAGCTAGCAGACTGTATCCAGATGAAGATTTGACAGTTCTTAGATTGCAAAGCTCAGCACTCGGAGGTACAGCAGCAGTGAAATCAAAAATGTTTCTTGTAGTACTTACCGAGCTGTTTCCTACTTCTTTCTCCATTGCTGAATGTGACTCATTATTAGCTGGGTTCTTTGGTGCAGCAAATTCTGGTTTCTTAATTTTTATGTCAGGCTTGTTTTCTTTGGCATCTGGCTTACCCCCAGATCTAGCAGGACTTGGCTTCTGAGAGGGTGGTATCCGTGCAAGTGTTGATGGTGAAGGGTTGGCATATTCATCTTCTTCCCTGAGCTCCTGTGGAAGCGCTGTTGGATTCATTTTTACATAATAGCCATGGTAGTGACCATGCAGCTCCCCATTCTCTGTGCTGCTGGCATTGTGCTGGGCTGAGAACTTTGGCTGGTGTTTCCCAGCTGCTTCCTCCTTCACTGGTGCTTTTGAATATAAAGGCTTGTTAGTTGTGGGTGTTATATTCTCAGTGGCTAAAAGCTTTTTTTCTTGACTGAGTCTTGCCCCAGAAGTGGAGCTTTGCCTTTTCAGTTGTTTTGAAGGAGAAGTCTCAGAAGAAAGAGGAGGACTATTTCTTGGGCTTGCTTCTGGGGTTCGAGGGGGTGTAGTACCTTTTCGATAAAAGTGAGGTGACTCTTTTGGCGTGGGTGGTTTCTCCTGACCTTTTTCTTCAGATTTTTCTTTTGCATCCATTCCTTCTTGAAATTTTTGTTTGATATAATCAGGGCCTGAAAAATAGTGTAACAGAAATATTAAGATCAAAACAAAGTCCACAGTAAAACTATTGCACTGGGATGTCAGACTGCACTGCCTTGCTAAAATGCAGGCAAGGGTATATGTTACCAACAGTTCATTGACATCCATAGTGATTTACTCCAAATTGCTCAGGCACTGGAGTTCCTGTAGTTTTTTGGTAATTGTTGGAACTACTCACTACCTTGGCTCAGTCACTCTACACCTTCAGCTTTTCAAAGGGCCATGGTATGTAAATTGCTCCTGAGTGAAGTCTGAGTGACTAAAGACTGACTAACCTTACATCACCTACCATTCCTTTTCTGAGAGGCAAGTTTTCAGGGATGTTTTGCTTGATTACCCTCACTGATTTAACTTCTCATGATCAGAGTACCTGTTTTACATGTAGATAGTTAACCATGAGAATGAAATGTCTCTTCTGTTCTTATAAGCTACAGGAAAAAGGGCTTCAATCACTTTTTTTCCCCCCTTTGGGTGAATGTCAGCTTGTCTTATATACACATATAAGTGCCTTGAACTCTCACATGCTGGCTTTGTCTTCCAGAACCACTCATTCCCATACGAAGACCCAGGTTAACCACTCTAGTCACTAATACAATCCTGCTTAGAAGGCAAGAATACAAATTCATTTAAATTCACCAGGAAAATACTTACAGAGCAGTAAGTGTGAAGAACATCCTCTCCCCAAATTCTAGCTAAACACCGACATGCACATTCACTACTAGGACTCATCAAAGTGCACATCTGTACAGCTCTTAACATAAACAGAAACTGGCTGACATGCTCTACTCCAAGTTTTGGTTCTCAGATTTAATGGTTTAATGGTAAGACATGAGCAAACACTCCTGAAGAAACAAAATTGCTGTAAATCTGTATGCATTGTAGGCAATGTTTTCTGCTTTACTTCCTAGAGGTCACATTTCAGATTTCAGGATCAGTTTCCCTAAGAAGTCAGAAGTTGGGGAGCTCTGTGAACAAAGAACTGCCAACAATTTTCCTGTATTTTCAAAAATGGCTTCTGAAAAACACATTTCAACCGTTTCTTCACTTCTGTCCTTGCTAGCACCACAACTTTCCTTTGATTTCTTTACCCTTCTCTAAGTGAGGCTTATCTGTGCTTTAAGTCATAGAGAAATTCTGCACCCAGAGAAGAATGTCTGCACACATTTTTCTGCTTTTGAGTTTAGAGGAGGCCCTAACTGTGCTAGGCAGATACAGTGTTTTTACAGATGCCAGAAGCATATGCATATCGACGCAGTGCGAAGATGAGAGGAAGGAAGAGCAGCATGAAGCTTTTGGAAGTTACTGAGTCATCTGGTAAGTAAGCATTGCTGAGAAGAAGAATTACTCGGCATGCAAGGTCTTTTGAGCAGGAAACATTTTTGGCATCTCTGAAAACCAGGGGTGGAAATAGGGAGCTGTTAAGAAAGAAGGCTAGACATAGACGAGCCAGGATTTGTTCTCAAATGACATTTGAGGAGGAAGTTTTGAGGAGTTAAGCCTGCACAGAGGGAGGGAACTAGAGGCTTGATTCACAGCTTTTTATAATCTTCCTGGTAAAAGGGAAAGGCAGCACAACGCAAATTAACTTTCCATATATAAAGTTACAGGTATGATCGCCATTCAAAAAATTCTCCGTCCCGTCGGGTATTTCCTTCCATCTTTGCTGAGATACATAAGGTAATGCTGAGGGGTTTAACATGCATAAACTTTCTTTTTCATATCTTTTCACATTAGATATAATTAGGGGTGTAAAGAGAAAAGGACAGCTAAAAGAGCTCTGACTAATCTTTAAGCCCAAGCCATGGAGCTGCCAAATTGCAATGATTATTTATTATAGACAGATCCATATTCACATTAGCTTGCTCTTTATGACTGCTGTGGTTAAGGCATCCAATTGAAACACTATCTCTTCAGTCTTACAATGCTGCCTAAATTCTGAAAATTCACATACTGTGACAGCTCTGCACTGCCTCATATATATAAAGATTTGACTTTTACTAATATCTGACAGTACTTGACAAACTGAAGACACTTTCATAAGGAAAACATCAGAAAATGACACCAGAAATGACCTCAGAAATGTCATCCCTTCCCACCCTTTCCTGCAATCAACTAAAAGCTTCCCAATGTTGGCCAGAGAAAATCCCTCTCATCAAGAGGCCTCCATGCTGTTGGAATTTTTGAAAGTAAAAGGAATCCCATGGTCTCAGCTGCCCATGTCTCCCCAACAGAGTGGTGGAGGGAAAAGTAAAAAACTTAAAAGCAAAACAAAAACATAATCTGGAGCTTACCAAAGAAGTTAAGTTTCAACAGGCTAACAATGCCACACTTTCACTGGGTATTTGGCAATATTTGGTGCTATGTGACACTGAGCTCCACCAAAGAATGCTGCATCCAAGCAACATCTGAGGGTGTCTGACCAGATGTTCAGCCACTGCCTTAACACAGCACAGCAGCCCTCCCTCCCACCCCCAGCACATCACATATGGATATTAGAGATATATCCGTTGCCTCCAATCTTGTCAGGCAAGTCTTTGCAACACTGAAATTCTTGGCCCTATGCTGAAGCTCACTTTGGAGATTGTCCAAATCCTTTTTAACTGTCTGTTCACTGTATCCAATACAATTGGATTATGCACCTGTCCAAACCACTGACTCCAAGCAGCAAGAACTCAGCTCCCACTCCCTTCTAAGGACTAAGAGCTGTCAGGATTTACCTTGTCCCCTTAGTTAAAGCCATGGGTAAGGGAGTCCTTCATCATAAGACCAATCTACAGCACAAGTTTAAAGAAACAAGGGCCAAGGGAATTTGTAAAGAGAGTCACTAACATCCTCGTCTGTAACATTTCTTAGCTGGCTGATCTTAATGAGGAAGAGAATAGAATTTGAGGGTAAAGTGGGATTATCTGACCAGGAAATAAACACAGCACTCTGGTTCTTCAGTTTGCAGTTCAAGCTAGCAGTAGATCTAGATATGATACATATGAGTGCCTAAGGAGAACCTGGTCTGGAAAGCAGAACCAAGAAATGTTATCTAACCAAGTAAAGGTAAGATGAAGCTGTGTGTTTTCTTATGGTGACATGCTGGCTGTGTTACCATTGGATGCACCTTTACTAGATCGAGGTCAGCCATGGGGTGGTTTTGGCTCACACACCTGTTGTGATGCCAGCAACTGGATGGCACCATTGAAGTGTGAGTTAGCCAGTATTTGGGGAGAATAGCCTCTGAAAGCCAAAGGACTGTGTGGACGTGTGCAAGGTATGCACAAAGTCTCATACAGCCTGGTGGTAAGCTTGAACAGCTTTTCATTGATGGCTGTGGGGTGAGGGAAGCTTTGCTTTGGTTGAAGATGCACTCATCCTTGCTCTAAATCTAGAATTTCTTGTGAACTTCTTATGTAATATGTCCTTCCTCCTGGAAGGGCTCCAGTAAGTGATGTGACAGCACGGCCAGCCCCGTAAATGAGAAGAGAAGGATGCCCTGGTTCTGCTACAGCATTTTTAAAGAGGTGACAGCCACATGCTTTCCCCCATGGCCTAGTGAGGCACACGTATTGGCAGCATAGGGCTGCTTCAGGATTGTGGCTCAAGGAGCATCTGAAAATGTCATCTTGCAGGACACTGTAAATGCAGCCTCTGTTTCCCAAGAAGTCTAAGAAGAGACCTCGTGCCTCATCAGATCAGAATGAAATCCAAAGCTTGAGAGGGATGGCAGAATACATGTAGGATAGTGAGGGAAAAGGCATACATACAATTGCATCAGTGATTTTATAAACATCTTACCGTTCTTACAATTCAGGAAAAATAAGTATTTCATATTACAATTGTTTTTTGTCTACTGAAAGCAAAAAAAGACTGTAATGCTACTAATGCAGGCTCCAGAACATAATCTTTTAAGAATATAATATTTAAAGTACTATTGATACTGAGTGATGTGATTAAATTTCAAGGTATGTGAGAAGTTCTTATTAGATAAACAGATGCTTATTTCTGCTTTTTAAACTAAAGTACACGCTATTTGATGTAACCTATCTTTAGTGCTACATAGAGAGTTAACAAACAGACAGGGATATAAAGAGCAATCCAAATAAGAAACAATATTGTAATTTAATCCTTACGAGAAATTCATGTTGTGCTTATAGATAAATTCCAAATGTGAATCACCTGCTGCACTTTCTAATTTTGTTTACATGTATGAACTGTTAGTGGAAGGATGCTCCATTTTCACTGTAACGTTTAACAACTGTTTGTGGGGTAATGGTGACACAATTAAAGTTACTTGTTCAACCAGAACACTGCAGTCTATAAGCAAACCTTCCAAGATTAGGGGCCTCTTTTTACTGAACTACTCAACACTTCTACAAAAAAAGGAGAGAATTCCTGATCTGAAAAGTTCCCAATCTATAAGTGCAAAACTAAAGCTTATATACCAATAGCCCATTTTAGTGATGGGGGAGCTAACCCAAAAGGAAATAATGACCCAAAGCACATGTGTCATCTGAATAACCTTTCTGAATTTAGTGCTCAGCTGTGAATAAAGTACTAACAGGCTAAAAGCTCTGCTAAATCTTTGACAAACCTAAAGGTGCGGAGAAAGCCTTTGTCAAAACTAGGAATGGAGTGTAAGTCTCCTGAGTAATTAAAACTCCACACAGCACTTTGGCCATAAGTTTGTTGCCTGCCATAAATGTTTTCTTGCTGAGAAAGCCAAGAGCTGATCTACCAAATCTAAATTCGAAGAGCGAAAGAAATCATAAATGATGAATAAGTTTCTTACTGCAGATTATACCCTAATACAAATACAGAGCATGATATGGTTGAAGCAAAAGCTTAAGACTTTTGTATTTAAACGAATTGTGCTAAAAAAGGAAAATGTATACTTCAGTGTTGGAACTACAGATTGATATATACTGTTCATGAAATAAGCCAGTGAAAACAATTTGGTTTATCTTCTGATGTTTTTGATGGTTTTCTAATGTGTCACTGTCGGCAACAATATGTACGCTCTCACAATAAGATTTCTTTGCTATTCTGATGAACTTAATAAAACTTTGAAAAGCCAAGTGATCAATCAGAGGATCAATTAATATTTAAGATCTTTCTTCCTTATGTTAGACTTTTTCAGGATAGGACATCCAGTATAAAAGAATTCCTCAGGATGGTAACTGTAGGTGAAGAAATATAAATAATCAATTATCAATCTCTTAAAATAAATGATTCAGTGAGTCATTATGGAAGTGTAAATAACTATATTCAGTAAATTTTAGAAAGATAGGGTTTATTATTATTTCTTCATTAGGGAGATATGAAAGGAGGGGGAAGAACTATAATTAATATCATTAGTACTTCCTCTGTTTTGTTCTTAATTTTCTGACTGTCTTACTGGCAACAGGGAACAAAAAACCTCTTAAGTGCTAGGCTGCTGGCTTGAATTCAGCCCAACTGAATGGAGGGCTGTGCAATGCGATGTGCAAAATGTGTTGATGAACTCACTGGAGCAGAGATATGGTTATGGTTTTAGTAATGTTTGGTAGACTGAACTGGGACTGAATCGGTCTGGAAATTAAAGATTATTTCCAGAGAAATTAAAGGATATAAGGCAAGGTGCTTAAAGAGCAATAGGGCTCTGAGAGAACACTTCTGCTTGACTTAGGTATAAGTAGAATAGAACAGGACATTTCAGTCAAAAGGGACTTAGAACAATCATCTTGTCCAAGTCACCGACTAATTCAGAGCTGAGCAAAAGTTAAATCCTGTTACTAAGGGCATTGTCCAAATACCTCTAGAAAACTGACAATCCTGAGGCATCAATCACCTCTCTAGAAAAGCCTGTTCCAGCGTTTGACCACCCTCCTGGTACAGAAAGTCTTCCTAATGGTCTTCCTAACCTTTTAAGAGGTTATCACTCATGCATCAGGTGTCTGCAGTACCCTTCTGATGGACGCAGTGATCCAGCAATAAGGCATGGAATAGTGCAGCTCCATCATGGTTGGGTCAATGTGTAGCAACATAAGAAATGTCTTACTCCTAGTGATGCATAGATAAGTTATTTAAAAATTCCTTAATTCAAAAACACATATGTAGGCCTGGCTGCCTGCTTCAGCTGCATCTGAAGTTGGTTATGCCACCTGGAATAATGGCTTTCTTGGACTGTACTTGAGAACGCTTTAGAGAATAAAAGACCACATTAGCTAAGGCTTAAAAATAAAGCATGTCACAAAAGAGAAAAAAAAATTGAAATGGAAGGGATTGTTGACACTGTCTTGTGAGATGTAGAAGAAACCAAAGCCTGGATGGCTGATTAAACTTTTAGCCTCTGAGGGCAAGTGCATTTTGGTGAGGTACGATCAGCATTTTAAACGGTATTAAGCAGCTTCCCTAGCTAAGGGCAAATAAAAAATCTTTCCTGGATCAATTTTAAAATTCCATTTGGCTGCCTTAAAATTATAATTTTTTTTTTCTTGGACTTAATATACCAGCATGGAAGTATCATGGCAGCCTAGGAAAGCAAACTACAATGCAAACAAGAGGGAGAGGAGTCCATTTTTTTTTGCACAATCCAAAAAATACTCCAAAATATAATGTTTATTGTTTAGAATCTTTCTTAATTCACTCTTAATTGCAAATCCTCATTTCCTACTCCTCCCCCTTTGAAGACATCTTCCCTTTGCCAAAGTTTTCTCCAGCTTACACTTTCAGGGCTTCTCAATCTGTTGTTAGCACTGCTGCTTCCTTAAGCAGTATTCCTGCGTTCACTCGGCTGTGATATTTACACAGCACAATACAGCTCTTGGTGTGACGTGACTACTTTACTGCCAGTGTCTCTGCATTTCACACAGGTATTTGTTGAAAAGCATATGACACCATGTTATCTCACAATGCGTTTGGAAAATACCAAAATGTCTACTCAAGCACACTTGAGCTGCCAGCAACAGCAATGGTAACAGAAAAGGAAATGGACTTCAGCCAAACAATTCACATCATAGGTAACATCACAAACTTGTGAGTCTAGCAGTAGGATGATGAAACAGATATTAATGCAATTCCTACCAGAGCAAAACCAGACTGCCTCTTCTCTCCACATCAGTTCCTCCAAATCTGAAATTAATTTGAGTTACCCTACCATTAACACACCTGCATACAGAACCTAAACAGTGTTTTTGTAATTTGCATTTTTGCATTATCCAGTAACTAAAGAATCATAAGAAGGGACTCATAAAAGAATCCCTAAAATTAAGATTTTCTTACTCTAAAGGTTTATAAATGCCTCATTAAAGTGCAGACATATACACACTAATGAATTTCAAAAACTGCTTGGAGTCAGCACCAAGAACAATGAATTTATTCCATGTATCCAATCTCTGCTCCATTCCTGTAACCGCTTTAGCAGGTGATTGAAGTAGCTGTGGTATTTCTAAAACAGGGCAACATTTCCTAACTGTATCTGCATAGCAGTGTGTAAGCCTTTATACTTCTGGATTCAATAGCATCAGAAAAATGTAACAAATTTATCGTACCTGGTAGAGGGCACTTATGAGTGCTGCACAACTATCTCTAACACCTCACTGGCACATCAGCTTATGGACATAGAAATTGCTTGTGACCAGCAATCTTAATCATGGCTTGCTTTACTTACCCTGCCTTTCTGTTGATGAATACTGACAGAACTTCAATAAATATCTGTCAAGATTACATGGTGATGCATACGACTCCTGTATCTAGGACAGGCTTCATTTTTCCAGGGTAGGTAATATACAGACATTGTATCTAACGTGAATGATCCCAGCCAAATAACACATGCACTATAATCTACTTGAATGCTTCTAAGCCTGCAGGCTGCTTAGCAGGCGATAACTGAGAAGGTAAATTTTTAGCTTTTTCACAGAAAACCTAGAGACTACTTTACTTCATCTGAACTGCACTGGGACAGCTGTTAACTGCAGAAGTAGGTTTTCTTAAGCTTCTAAAGGATGGGCAGAAGTGAAAGGCTGTAATCCTATTCTCATTGCAACTTCATATTCTCTGAGAAGATGAATTTTAAATATAGAGAGAGACTGTTAATGTGGCATAATAACTGTCTTTACTCAGTAGAATTCACACTTCTTTACATTTCTCCCAGCATGTCCAGATCTTTCTGACATGATGATCCCCAAAGTTCTACACAGTATTTCAGACTCAGCGTCACCGGGATCATGCAGAGAAGGGACCATTCTCCATGACGTGCTTCTGTATATACTGCCTGGAAGGGCATTAGCTACTTCTCTTACTTCTCTTATCACATTTCAAGTGCATGGCTATCATCCTGCTCCATGGGAGTTTGGCAACTGACCTCAACAGGAGCAGGTTCATGTCTGCTGTCCAACTGGCCAAGTCTGTCAGCCTGTCTTAAGAACTGTTTTTCAGTAAATTCAACAAACAAGTGAATTTTTTGTCAAAGCCCTTCCAATCTTTGCTTCTTTTAAAATCCTTATTTTATAAAGAGACAGTGCCTGTTTTTCTGAGAACACCCTTCTGTTCTTCCACTCCAGAAAAAAGGAGAGCTTCAGACATGCACTCAGGACTTGGGCTGTAGATGTCAGCTAGATGTCAGATGTCCACAGTTCTTATACCTGTGGAATATCTTCCAGAAAGGCTCAAAACCAGGATGACAGTAAATAGATGTATGTCAGCAAACAACCAACATTACTTTTGAATATACAGCCATAGATATAGATAGGCAAAATAACATGGAAAAAACGAGATAGTTTCAGACTCCACTGATTCTACAGATCTAGAGATGCATTACTACTTTTAATTAAAACTCCAGATATTTCTAAGGGATTCATGATTGTATGATATGATGTCAGACTTAATTTTTTTAGAAGCCTCCTTTATTGCCTTGTGTTTATAGAAAATACACTGGAAATTATGAACAGGAGTAAAATAAAGAGACTTGAAATTTACTGCTTTTGAAATATATGGCTTTATGAATTTTCTTGGAGGGTTGAGGGTTAATCCAGTATTTTTCAAAAACAGTACTCATTAAGCTGTACCACACTTCAAGCAAAATTAATTTCTTGTATCTAGCATTGAAATTAATTATAAAGTGTAAGAGCCTGGAGTGACTGCTGCACTGCAAATGCCAGAACTGGAGAAATACAACAATCAATTTAATTCTGGTAAAACTAGGGTATGGGAGCTGCTTAGTCTTGCACCCAAATTTGGCTTCTTTCGACTATGTTCTTGCTCTTTTGCATTTTAAGAGAAACCCCACTCATCATGCCACTTACCATTCTGACCTCAGTGTCATTTCTTCCCTTTCCCATTAGTGCTCTAAGTTTTCATTTCACAAGTCTAAGTTTGCAATATCCATTTACTGCTCCTCTCCTCCAAATCTATCCCATACTCTTCAGTTTGGCAACTGCCTCTTGACAAAATATTTTCTGCTCTTCATCTGATACTTTTTGAGGAGCCTCTGCCATTTTCTTAGTCACATTTCAGTATCAGTACTCTACTCTTACCCTCCTTTGACACAGGCGACCATTCTCCTCTTCTGGAACAAGTCTCATCTGTTAACATCTCTGATTTATCCTTTTAATTCACCCGTATTTTTCTTTCATTTTTAAACCATTCTTTCAAGGAAAATAATCTCTGATTATTCTGTTCTTGGACTCTCTACCTTTCTTTTACAATTTTCATCCTGTTTAATTTCACCATACAAAAACTACCAATTCCATGCTGGCTGTTTCAGCTCCAGGTGTTACTCCTGCTCAGACAATGATCTGAATGAGTAACTATTACTGAACAATAGGCAGCAATCTTCATCCCCTCCAAATTCTCAACATGGTCTTCCACATCATACTGAACATTACTCTACATTATTAGGTCTATAATATGAATTAGATTTTTCTTTTTTGGGTATCTCCCTAGGGTCTCTCTAATTTTAAGTAAGTCTTAAATTTTGCACACTTTCTTGGAATAAAAGGTCATGTATATTAGCCATCTATTTCTGTGGCTTTGACAAACACAGAATGCAGCTGCAAAGATTATTTTTCTCTAATGGTCCACATCACATGTTAAAAGTGTAACAGGAGAAACCTAACCTTCTAAACATAATTTAAATCTCCACTAGTATAATAAAATCCTTTCAAAACAGATCACCATATTCGACTGAAAATTAGCACTGTAAGGAAAGTTCTCAGTTCTTTGTTAGCTGAATTTCAACATGGAACAAATATTTATGACACAGTTATAAATAGGATTTATAATGGAAATTTTGACACTGTGATAATACTCCCATGTGATAGACCCTACTTCATCTTGTCCTTGGCTGGACACCATGACAGACCAATATAGAAATTCACTGGAGCAGGCCAACAGTGGAAGGAGTGGTTTTTTTTCAGAGCAAATGAACGATTTTTAACAGGAGAAAGGAAGCACTGACCTCTCTCTCTCAGACTATACCTGTAATTAACACTCCCATAGTGCCAGATTAGATAAGTACACCTAGGCTAGAATTTGAAAAGTTACTTCAAGATAGCAACACAGCTGAGACAGCTGAAGCTAGTCCAGGCTTCTAACTAGTTTCATAGTCAGATCCTGCAGCAACCAACTAAGCAACCACGAATTTCGTCTGGATGCAAATTAACTAGCTCACTACTTATGCAAGTCTGTGAAAATTACAGTGATTGTAACAGCTTTATCTCTCTACAGGAAACTGGTTCTCTGTTATTAGTTTTAAAAGTTAATTTACTCAAAACTAATAAGGCATATTTTTTCCTAAGCAAATCATTTGATTATGTGACTCAGAAATATCTCGGAGAGACTGAGAAAGCATCCTGAAGAATTAAGGCTTTGCCTCTGCAAACTCTCTTTGCTTTGCCTTCTCCCAAGCATGCTCTCCTGTCCCAGATGCATTGCAGGAACACTGAGGAGTGGGTTGAGCCAGCAGCTGTGTTAGGCAGTGCAGCAGGATGGATGCAGACTCCCAGCAAGCTGGATGGCTCTCACCCTGGGCAAGAGGAAAAATGTGGAAGGAAAGGTGGGGGCATCTGTACCTAGGGCTTGGTGAGACAGGTGATAAATGTGGAAGTCATGTTGTGAAGACTGGTATGACATGACTTATAAAAAGAAAGGGGAGAACAAGAATAAAGCTTGAAATTGGCACCTTTTCTTTCAATGCACCTTCTTTCTTTGATTACTGGATACAACAGAAGTGCATTAGGATATGTCTATAGACTCTGGTTTCTCCAGAGTTCTGTAGAAAGAGGATAGAAGCAATAAATTGGAGAGAAAAAATGGCATAGCAAGAAACCTAGTAACAGATCTGTGAGGATGATGAAGTCGTATGTAGAATAAATTCAGAAAATGAACAGGCTCCTGTATGACTAAGAATAATGAGCGAGCTTCCGTATGCTTTAAGGCACAAACTGATGGCATGGCTGGTAACTTTAATCAGGCAAAATGCTCATTGTAATTGGCTTTTTAAATAAAACTATCTGGTCTGGCCCATATGCATTTAGCCAGGACATTCAAGTTAATTAGCATCAGCCAGAAATCTCTCTTTCCTGTCCATATGGAGTTTGCATTTTGAGAACTCGAGGAGGTGGTGATGGCAGAGAAGAGGAAGATGGGAAGGATTTTTTTTTCTCAAGCTACAGACATCTACCACTGGTCAAAAGAGAATGTAAACCACAGTTCCTCTTTAAGGCATTAATGGCCATTACAAATTGCCTTGTAATAAACTTAAAGTGCTTACTTCTGAAATTAGTAATGTTCAGTATGTTAATACTGACTCTTCAACAGTAACCAAATCTTATAACAAAAAATACTAGTAAATCCTGCCAAATTCTAACTCTTATCATTAGGAAGACTTTGCTCATATATTTCATCTAAAGAAATTCTGTCCATCTCTAAACTTGGATAGCTTTAATTCATAACCTGCTTCTTGATTTCTCTCATGCCTTGTTTAGGAGGTCAAAGGCTGGACGAATTGTTTTGGTGACCCATGTATGTTCATCTGGCAGCTGGGTGGCCTGACAAATAATCTGCCAGAAAACAATTCAGATCTGAATTTCCAGACCTTAAATACTCTGTGGTAAAGTGCCCAGACTGCTCTTACCCTGCAGCAAAGTAGTTGTACCCTTCTTTCATTTAATCAAATGTTATTCATTCAAACTGAATGAAAGAGCAGTATCCATTTGCTGCAGGATATATATGCACACAGACAATTATGGCTTAGCTGTCCAGTCTGTGCAAGTCCATACTTCAGTTTACCTTCTGATAGTGTGTTTACAAGACCACATCCTAAAGACACTCTGAGAATTTAGAATGAATGTGTCAGTCAAAGCATCCACTAACCTTGCGCAAGACTGGCACAATATTGCCACTTTTCACTGAGTGTCAAAAACCTTTCTTTTCTGTTACACCTTTGATACAGTATTCCCATCAGTCATTTGTTCTTCTCTAGGTTTTAACAAGAGACACAAAAAAGCACTTATTTTTTTCTCTAAGCAAAGACAGATCTCAAACTGTCCCTGGATGACTCCCTTGAATGAGGCTATGACTCAGGTTTCATTTGTTTCCTGTCCTGGTGTGCTCTCTTTTGACACATCCACAAGTTTAGAGATGCCTGGAGGAAACAAACAGGTCAGAGCTGGGATTTCTCAAAATTTGTTTTATTTGTTGATAAAAAGGCCAGTAAAGTATGGTCTCTATAAAGAGCACAACGTTTGTTGAACCTTCAAAATGTAGAGCCTTGTGGGTAGGGCTCTGCCAAGACACACATGCTCCTAATTATTAATCACTAGCCAAATATCTGCTACAGCAAAAGTAGAAGCACGGTCTGGCCTGAGAATAGCGCAAACAAACTCAGGGAAAACAAGCTCTCTGCAACCTTTTAAGTCCTTACACTATGGCTCTGACCTTTTCAATCATACTTGGCTTTCCTTATATGCAAATACTATGGCAATCAATCACTGGGAGACCTGAATCTCAAGATTTCTACAGTACCTCATTATTATTCTTACCTGCTGGATGCTACTTTACTTCCTACTGCTTTGTTCTCCTTTTAGTCTCCTTTTAAACTACATTACAAAGGTAGAGCCTCTTGGCAGCTTCTGATGAATGCCTTAATGAACATAAAGATGAAACATGAGAGAAAGTATTTGGGAAGTATGAACTTCCATGGTACAATGAATGATGAATATTCACTGTAATTATAATTTGTGTGTAATACTAGGCTATATGGCCCAGAAAGCTGCTTTTTAAGAACCTGAAATTTAAGAGCTTTATCAAAAGGTTTTCAAATATTGAAATGGTTTTAGGCTACAAGTAATTCAGAGATCACTCATTAAGACAGAAAAGAATGCTTCTGTTATTTAGAGAGAGGTATTTGTGTTTCACTTCTTTTTGTCTCTCAAGAGGCTTGTTGATATGCTACATACATTTACTGCTGACAGCATGCTTGCCTACCATACTAAGCTGTTAAAGAAACAAGAGAAAAATTACACTTTCTCATCATAACCTATTTTCAAGACAATTTAGTACAATGGAAAGCTTTCACTTAACTATAGTTTCAGAGAATGAGACAGAACACTTACTGATAGCTTTTAGCAGCACTTAGAGATACTGTAAAAATAAAAACCTCAAGCAACAAAAGAAAACCAAGAAGTTGCTATTAGGAAGCAATAACAGTTACCTTCTTTTCATACAAATACATGAAAAATGCTATTTGAAAAGCAGGTATTTACTTTTGTTTGTGCGAGTGAATGTAAATACTTAGAAATATTTATCTATTTTATTACCATAAATGACAAAAGCTAACAGTAACACTGTCCAGTTACTCTAGGCATGACTCTTGGGAAATGCTTAAACAAACAAGTATGTGTACAAGTGAGTGGGTTAACAGGTACCACACAGAAAAGTGTCTCTGAAAAAGGTATCACATACACTGAGCCTAGAAAATATCTCAGACATGATAGTACATGAAATCATCACAATGATGCGTGAACCTGGTGGTTTGCAGGAGTTTATTTGGGATAACTGAGATTTAGTTAACACCTTGGCATTTAAAAGTTGTTTACGTAATGGGAATAGATTTTTTTTTTTCAAATGTATACAAATATGCTGTATTTGACTATCTTGGAAACAATTAGAGAATTCAAAATTTAGACTCCAGAAAAGGTATTTATCTTTTGCTAGGAGCTACCTAACTGAGAGATGTTTCCACACAGAAAAGAGAGTAAGTAAACTTTGAGAAATGCTTTGTTGTGTTGTTGCACACATATCCAGCTGCATTTGGGGAAGGGATACAAACTCTCCTCTTCTGTAAATAGAATAAAAGTTTCAAATGAGAGGAAAATAAGATCCCACACTTTCTCTCCCATATCTCAGCTGACCTGTCAGCAATGCTACTTCAATTCCTGTGGCAGGGAGTAAAAAGACACCTGAGAATTCTTGATCTGTGTGATTTCTTTGTGTCAAATTTCACACTGTCAGATGTTGGCATTTTCACTGAAGTACTCTAGTAATTTCTTTATTTGAAAGGTTTGGCAGCTTTCAAATAGTTTCTTTCCAAATGCTTATATTCTTTGCATGGCTAAGGTTATCACTTCTTAACTTATGAATGGCAAGATGGCCTGCTGCTGTAAACTAGGATTTCTTCAGCTCTTATCATTATCATGGTGGAGAATGAAATAATGAAATAATGAAAAATTAAAAAGACTTGACTATGATAGCAATAAGTAAGGGCCAATAACATAAATCCACAGGAGAGGTTGGTAATTCCAACAGTGAAAAGTACATATTTATACTGTTTTAAAGCTAGTAAAGTCTTACTACTGGAAATAGTTCTGTTGAGTTTTGCCAACAGTTCTGGACTGCCATGTTCAAAAAAGATGAATTTATATCAGGATGTGTACAAAGACAATCTGCAAGACTGGTAAAGGGAATGAAAATTCCAATCAGGTGAACAATCTTTGATTTAGGCACTAAATGAATACAAAAAGAGGTCCTCAATCCCCCCAACCCCAAAACACATTCTCTCTCTACAACCAAATACTTAGGAATAATGAAGAAATCAAATATTCTATAAGGTAACTGACAGTAAAGATTTAGTAACAAGTTATATATAGTAACTACTTGAACTAAAAATTGAAGTAAATAGGTGTGTTATTAGAAAATGTTGCAGAATGTGGCTCTTTGCTTTTGTGGGTCATTATAGCCTGCATTCACTATATGGGTGCATTTAAGTAAGTTTGTGTCTGAAACAAGGATGAGCAGAAAATGACAGTAAGTGAAAATGAATCTCAGAGCTATAATCTGTATTAGCATGCAAGTACAGGCAGATCCTTGAAAAGTAGTAACAAGCTATGACTCAACCCAATTTGACAGGTGAAAGAAAGGGCAGACATGAGAAGACATTAAACTGGCAAATGGAGTTCCATTTTATCTATCCAATTTTAAGCTAAATAGCAGTACATAGAAATATGAACCTCATGGAAAGACAGCAGAAAAACAAAGCAAAACCAACTTTGCTTCTTCCTAGAGCAACTTTCCAAACCCTGTGGCAGATGAAAATGGGCTGCAATGCTGATGTAAGTGGGACAGACTTAATTCTATGCCATTGTGAATATGGGACTAATGTTCTACAGAGCACCCCAGGCATAACAGAGGAAGATTCCCTTACAGGTTATGCATGTCTAATGGTAAAGCATTCTCCAAAATTCAGACCTTAGCCAACCAAGACTGTCAGGAATTTCACTGGACAGTAAAAAATCTATAGCTCTTCCCACAAATAAACACATTATAGAATTAATCAAAATTTCTGTCGCTTTATGATTGCTGAAGTCTGCAATGTACACTCTTCATGATATACACATGACTTATGTCTGTGTAAAACACAACACTTTAACACAAAATCTTTTCACTGCAATAAAACAAATAGCCACATAAAACCCCAATCTACAATTACCTGGTTGGTAGAAATTTGGTGAAAGTTCTCTGGCAACTGCTCTTGCAATATCACATTCCTGGCGAGCAGCCTGAGCAGCCTGATCCGCAGCATCAGCTTTAGCTCTTGCATGTGCGGTTCTGTACAAAGCAGAAAACAGTTTATATGCAGAGGAGTTTTAGAAGGTGCATCAAGCTTGTGAGAGCAAAGGACCTCAGCTATCATACACTACCCTGTACAGTGCACCCTTAGACAAATTGTTGTGAGGAACTGCAAATCAGTGAAGTATTTCAGGATCAAATCACTGTTCCTCTCAGCTCTTCAGTCCTGCTCATCCTTGGATTGTATTTACTTGCAGGAACACAATTTACAGCCCAAGCTTGTAATTAAAATTTCTAAACAGAAGGAAAGAATAGTATCTGACAGAAACACAGGATCAGGATTTATTTACATGTTACCAGAATGTGCACAGAAGTTCAGACTGGGCCACCACACTGACTCGTAAACAGGGTTCTGGGAGTTCAGGGCACCTGGTGTTCAATGGGACTAAGGAGTGCTACTACCTTTACCACATTTCAAAGTTAATGCTGGGTCAGTGCTGGGTACCATGTGAAAATTTCTGAAGGGCAAAATTCAAGTATATTGGCCTAAAAAACAGGAAATGTCTTCCACAATCAGATCATGTTGGTAAGGAATAGCCTGGAAAATGTGTTTAACACTTCAATAGGCTTTCGTAGAAATGGGAACTTAACTGTCCTAAATTCTTGTAACTCACTGAATTTCAAATCCAAAAACAATCTGAAAAGGTAACTTTTCTGAAGTCAAGACAACAGTATGGAATACTCTGGTAAAGTAATCTGCACTCTGCTTCCACTTTTTTCTTCTTGCTATTTCTCAAAAATCCCCAAGAACAGCTCCTGCAAAGGCCTCTGATTCCAGACTGCAGACTGATAGTCGTGTTACTACAGGTTTGCATCACTGCATGTCCTATCTTCCTTCTCCACTTCATTTTCCAAACAGTCATCTGTTTAAAAAATTCCTGATGGTAGTGATCACTCTGTGCTTCTACAGCATTAGCACATAGCCTAGAGCTATGAAATGGCTGTTTCGAACAGAGGGGAAGCTAAACATGGCAAACCAGCAGAATATTTTGAGATTCTAAAGACATTGCTAACATTTCTAAAGCAAATACATTAAATTTTGTGATCTCATCACTTTTCTCATAACATTCTAGTAGAAAACTGACACAGAAGTAAGGAAAGAATTAGTTAACAGGACAACAATAACACCAAATTTTATCTTGTGCTTGGTAACAGCAATGACTAGCAATTAAATAAATGAAAATTTCTAACAAATTCACTGTAAAAATTCAGTTTTATTTTCAAGACATAAAGAAGGGCTCTATGTGTTTTAGATAAAAGACGAATTAAATGCTAGCATTAACCAGAATGAGCATCGAGAGATTAACAGTATGCCAGACTTTGCATTTCTAAAAGGATGTTTAATCCCGTAGGGTACTAGTATAAACACAGACATAAAAAAAACACATAGACAGTTTCATCTGTGGTGCCTGGAGAAGATTTATTTAAGTTACATCCTCCCTAAAATGTGTGTGGGGATAAATGTTGAATGTTCTTTCAAAGCTTAGCTTGTCATAATTTACTGGATAAATATTAGCTTATGCTGCCTTCTTGAAGGTCCCCCTAGGCCTGTGAGAAAAAAGATAATGAGCAAATGAATTTTAACACCTTTGCTTTGTACTCAGGATGGGGGAAAGAAACTGTTAATAAAAACAAATACACTGCATAATCCCATATGTGTTCTGTGCAGTTCATGAATGGGTGTATGGTATGTGCTTGCTTAGAAACAGTAATCAAACCCCTTCTTTCTCTACAATCATTATTTTCAATTAGATGAGCTATTCATAGCTCCTGCATAATTATGTCTATGTAGCATAAACCTAATGAAGCAGCCCTAGCACTAGGACATTGTTTTGTGAGACAATAATGTAGTCTGCTCATAGATAAACTAGACACTGGTCATCTTTTTGTGATGAAAGAACAACCAGACTACTCCCATATAAAAATAGTCTAATGCTATTGCTACTGCTAAGACAGACATTTTAAAAGCTAATATACTAAACAGCCAGCATCAGGAAAGCATACTGCTAGGATAACACATTTATTTATTGATGCCTATGAATTTTCTCTATTATTATATACAAGAAGCAAAACAGACATTCTGTTAAAAAGTACAGTATCAATTCGGTAAGGAATTAAGTGGTGACATTAATTGAAGCCAGTGTAACTTTGTCACATGAAGCTGGGCAGAGCAGGTCACAACAGGAAGAAGCCAAAGGAACAGAAGGTAAATGAGCACAGCTTTCCTTGGCTGCCTTATCTCACACCTCTTTTTTCAGCTCACACTTCCTGCTATTCTGCCCCTTTTGTACTCTCAGCGAGGAGCTCCAGCAGAGCAGAACAGGAGCGAGCACTGCCAAGGCATGTCCTACAGTGACACACAGGAGCAGAGCTCAGTGCTGAGAGACCAGCACTGGAGGACAAGGCACAAGAACACGTTTATGCTCCTGAGCAGGCCTTCGACAGCCAGACTGAAAAGTGTGCACATGCCTGTGCTGAGACACTTCCGTGACAGCCTCCTCACCGCTGACAAGCGGCGACGAAAGCGACAGGAGCGGGGGAAAGCGGCAGAGCTGATCCTCCTGCGCAGAACAGCAGCTCTGTGCCCTGCCCGGGAACGCAGGCTCTTCGCTCGGTGCAATTGTTTGCTATTTATCACCTTGGCATTTGGCTGCTTCACTGGCTAACTTCAGCAACGTGTATTTTATCATCTCCATTTGCAACTGCATACTTAGATAATCTTTTAACTTCTTGCACACTTAATTCTAAGTGTCAGACTCAAATAATTTTTCTGTTGCTATTTATTTCCCTGTTTTTTATTCTGACTTCCACATTTGATCTGCCTGTATGTTTTTCAGATGACTTGCTTACAATTACTGCTGCTTGATACTACATTTTGTCTGTACTTGTTTTATTCTGCCTTGAACTGACCCACACGCTATCCGACTAGTATTATCAGAAACTATGGAGATATATTTTAGTTTTGAATGGCAGTGTTTGTAGAGGAGAACTATCCAAGCAGAAATAGAATCTATTTGCTCTATTTATGCCTCCCAAAGTTTTGGAAAGCTTTCTTTACCTTTCATTTTGGGGGTAAATTTGTCACTGTAAGGTCTGCAAGTTTTGTTTGCTATCAGCAATTATTCATAGAAATTTAAATCTATGATGTATCATGTCAAAATGACCCACAACTGAATGACCACCATCTACTTGAGAGCTGTTTTTTTTCTCCAGGGAACTCTATGTCCTTTGCTATGACAAGAGATCTTTATGAGAACTCTTGAACGCAAAACTAAAAAAAAAAGTCTCCTTTTCTCTCCCCAGCCAAGAAAAAGACTGCGGTAGATTTTTTCCAGGAAGGATTGATCTCATGTTTCAGCAGCAAAATAGAAATTATGCAGGAAAGAAGGCAGCAATCCACAGATTGCAAAAGAGTACAGAAACATAAGTAACCTGCTTTGCAATGCTGCATTCTAATCCCATAGCAAAACACCTTTAACGATTTTATGTTAAGTGAACAGGTGGCTCTTCGTAAAAAATTATTTCTCAGCAACTGTAATACCTAATACACACTAGCAACTTTTACTGTGTGGTTATATGTGTATTTGTCCCAGAAAATATCAGGACTATCATTAATATTCCACATGATGTGGCAAACACACGCTTGAAAGCTTTCAAATGAATACAAAAATTAAAGTATTTACCAAAATCAATTCATATTTAGAGGGACAATCTACCACTTCACTAATGAATGCACAGCGATGGTAAATTTAATGAAGACAGGGGCTTCAAATTAAGTTGCATCTGTGGCAGGAATCAAACTGTACTTACATTAAAAAGGAATTTGTAGCTATAGCTCATGGGGAGTCCTGGTACCACATGGCAGCATGTGGAGTCCCTATGGATACCTGGTAGGTATATCACCAGTATATCTGGTACCTGGTAGGCACCAGACACCACCAGTCTCTGCGATCAGTGAGTGAGGACTGGGGGACCAATGCCTGACTGAAAACCTGAGAAACTGCATACCAGGGTGTGATTTTTAGAGCAGCCTAAGTTTTCTAGACTGTGGGACAACTGGTATCACTACTGATAACCTTCTTTTCTGTGTTTCACTGGGCAGGTAAACAGGAACACATCCTATTAACTACACTCAAAAATTATAAGCACAGAGCCAGAGGCTTCTTACAAGCAGCTCCTTCTTTCAGCAATACTATGGTCAGATTTCTATCTGTTTACGTATGAAAAATAACTTGAAGGAGGAGTGCTGAGCTTTGAAGAGCTTAAACAATATTATCTCCCTTTCTGCAGCAACAACGCTTATATATAATGCCATGTACATGTGGAATGCATTATGTAACGTTTATCTAAATTTAAAACCCATTTAGAACTGTCCATTACCCTCCAGATTATTTTGTATTTCCATGGTATCCTTCAACGCACTTGTAATGCTGCCTCATTCAGAGTCAACTAAAAATGTAAGCAGCATATGTTTACTTTTGTTTCATTCTTCAGATTTTATTAAACACAGTGAATCCAGCATAAAAGTTTCCAGGAGTTTGCTTTCTATTTCTCAAAATTATAAAAATAATTTTGCTTTCCATTTGCCAAATATATGACACACAATTATGCTCCTATCACATTATCCTAAACGAATAATATTTACAATGTTAAATTAACAGATTTCCGTATTGTAAGCATAAAAATATCAGTAATGGCCAAACCTACATGAAGTTCTCAAGAGATATTTTTTATTAATGACAGCTATCAGGTTTATCTGTGCAACATTATATACTATGTATGTAATGTTATCAATTACCATCCTTCTTGAAACTGGAATTCTCTAAAAAGAATCCTGCCTTCCTAAATTCTAAAATGCAGTGATTGTTCTTGGAAGCAGAGAGCATTGTGTTGAGGTTTTTTTCCAAGTATAAAGCTTTCCAACATTTTCAAATTTGTTTCTATCTGTCAGAGAAAAACTTTGCAATCTGCAAAACTAATATATAATATATAGTCTGGTAAAATTGGTACAGAGATCTGTAGCATTTCCAGGTAAAATGAGCTGGAAAGAAAGAATTTAAGGGAAGTTCTTTGGTAGACAAATTTTTTCATTGCCCCCATTTTATTTCTATATTCTCCTGATAACTATATATCAGTAATGAATGCTTAATATATATAGAACATCTATGCATTTTTTAACATTGCAAGTGAGAGACAGCCATTTATCAAGTGTGGCAGTCATTCTTCTCAGCTTCTTTCAGTGATAATACTGGGTGAAAACCAATATTCTGCTATGGTACAATTAAAAATACATACTTGCATCACTGTGTAGAGCTACTTAAGAACTCTTAGCTTCATAAGTCTCAGCAACTCATTGCTGTAATAGCTTAGAAGTGAGGGTAGGTCACTTGCTGAATACCAGCAAGAAATGGAGGTGTCTGAGAGAAACTGAAAGAGGAAAAAGACTGACTAATAGATAATGCAATACAAGAGCTTCGCGTCAGTAATTTAAAGTGATCCTAAACTCCAGATTGAATTAACAAAATGAGACATATGCCCTCAGCTAACTTTACTTTATCCACCTCCTTTTGATTTACTGATTTTTAATCTCAACCAGTCACTCCTTCTTTATGAACTGACTTCACTCAGTAACTGGACTAGTTTGGTATTACCAGTGAAGCCTGATGTAGTAAAGCACGAGCAGGTCTATTATGCAAACACTGCTGGCACATCAACCTGTATCACCTTACCTAATGGATTTTGCTTCTGGAAACTCCTCCTTCCCAGCCTAAATTAATTTTTCATATTTTTCAGTCCTTACTCAGAGGAACTTAAAAAATACTAACCTTTAGTTAGTAATGCCTGAAAAACTGAGGAAATTCCATATACTTGGCAAACAGCCAACCTGGTTTCAGTACTTGAAAACATAACCTGGGGCTAATGACTGGTAAACCAGATGTCAGTTTTAGGCATAAATAACAGCATAAATAACTTGGGTCTATGTCCACAGAGATTTACAGGCTAAGAGTGTATGGTGCCAGATGTCATACTTTAACAAAGTATTTTGCCAAACACTTCATACACATGTAAAGATTATGGTTCCTGTACCTTATCTTGTTTGCCTTGATTTAACATACTTGGACTATATTTTTTTAGGGTTTCTGATTTTGTAGCCTATGGCAATGTATTCAAACAATAGCATAAATTACATGCAATTAATGAAGTACATCAAAATGGATTAAAAGCTAACTGTGACACATTTCAAAGCTTAATGCAGAAGACATCAAAGAAAACAGCTGACCATGTGCATTTTACCTTAGGAGTTGGTTTCTTGTTCCAGAATTGTTTAATATTTCACTTTTAGAATGTCTCAATACAAGCTAAAACATACTGTGGTAGAGCTGGCAAGTTACACAACTTCTGAATTCTGAAAAACCCCAAGGACAATTTACTGTAACCTAAAGTTACTGTAATCTACAGTTTACTGCAACATGAAGTTCAATCATAGCAACTCCAAACCCCACTGTGTTTAAGTGTACCAAAACAAAACACTGGGAAACAAAAATCTAGCCAGTATTGGAGATGGTCATGGAAAGCAGCACAAAGGCAGATGACACTCTGCTGGCTGGTCCCACACACTGCCACAAAAGGAAGTGTTAATGTGCGCTTGATACATTTAGAGACAAAAATCGAGTATAAGCTAAGGCATTTGTTTTCGCTTTACTACATAATCCAGCATCCATAAAACCACTAAGGGAACAATGCCCAGCTCATCTACATCCCAAGAAGGAAAAAATAATGTCAGGACCACAGAATAACTGTGGATCTAAAAAGACAAGGTTTTTGACTTATACTTCTTGAGCCTTCTATCTACTTGTTATTGAAAAAAACCACTGAGAAGCCACTTACCAAGGTGTACACACGGGTATCTGACAGTGGAATATGGGGAAGACATAAAGGGGAAGGGAAGTATTTCAGATAAAGACATAACTGCTCCCATGATTAGAAGGTGAATTTGGGCACAGTCAACCTCGAAACCTTATGGGTGTGTTTTAGAGAGAAAACGATGGATATTTCCAAGCCTTTGCAATGATATTAGGCACTGTAATAAAAATGCTCTTTAATCCATTTTCTGAGAAAAGAATTACATAGTCTTTTGTTTACAGGAAGTGAGATTAGTTGATTTTGGGACTGTTTACATTAGGTATTTCAGAGAGCTGACATAAGGGCTCTAATCATCTCATTGGAGACACCCATCGTACTCCATTAAAATAAGAAACTTTTTCAGTTTGGATCTCTGAACTGTACAAATGTCAGACTCCTGCAGTGGTGAGCGTAAATATGCCCTGCTGTGCCTACAAATATGGCAAACATCAATCTATGTGATTGCTGAGGAATCAGCTGCCTTCTTATGCCAAGATTTAGAACATATTTGTATTCTCCTTCAGACCTTTAGGGCCCATAGCAATAAACCCAGAACAGCTGAGCAACTCAGGAGTGCCAAGGTACTAATTTCTGTAATACCAGTCACATATACACAGCGGTTCAGAAAGATTTTTTAGGTGAGTGAAGGACAGCAACCTCAAAAGAATATATTTCTGAAAATCCACTTTCAACAATTGGCATAAATTAGTTCAATCTCCTTAGTCTGTCTTTCAGGCCCTCACTCTTGCTCACCTGTTTGGAAAAAGACTCACATGGAGATGTCTGAATTTACAAAGTTTTTTTGAATTGCTGTTTGAATTTGCATCACTAGGGAGGCTGTTTTACGTGGCACTCTCCTTAACTTCAGGTGTCCCACTAGCCTAGCATTATTTATATGCACACCAGATACTCTGCTGCTGTAAAAAGGAGCTGGCTCTTTATGTGATGATGCTCAAACTACTCTGTCAGTAGTTTGAATGAATGAGTTTTGCTTTCATATTGATTTACTGGACTATAGCACTGGCACAGAAATCATAGAATCATTTAGGCTGGAAAAGACATTTAAGACCATCAACTCCAACCATTAACCAAGGACTTCCAAGTCTGCCACTAAACCACATCTCTGAGTGCCCCACATCCAGAAGTCTTTTAAATACCACCACGGATGGTAACTCAACCACATCCCTGAGCAGTCTGTTCCAATGGTTGGCAACCTTTAGGTGAAGTTATTTTTCCTAATATCCAATCTAAACCTCCCCTGTTGCAGCCTGAGGTTGTTTCCTCTTGTCTTCCGGCTTGTTACCTGTGAGAAAAGATTGACACCCACCTCGCTGTATGTTAAAGATGGCACAGTCTTCAATTTCATCAAGATCAGCACCATCCCTTCAAACAGAATGCAAGTTTTCCTGTGGGAAAACTTACACTTTGGACAAAATGCACTTTTGTATACTATGCTCATTGGGGGTTTTCTCCCATTTTTGCCAATGGTGAGTCATTGACAGTATTTTTATTGTCACAAAGATCTTGATGTGTATTTATCTATCTTACTTTACAGGACAGATTCTATTCTGTTCTATTTTACTACCAAACCTCCTTAGCGAGCAGTATTTTCTTCCAGTTCCCTGACCCCATAATATTAATTCCTGCAGACTGGAAGGGACTATTTTTTAAAAGGGATAAGGGAATAGCTGCAAACAATTTGTTGTTTCCAATCACTAAAGCAAATTATGTTGTTTGGCTGAAGAGAGCTTCTGAATCTAGCTGGAAGCATGAAAAAAAATAACCCCTTGAGCTTCATCTGCTCCTGATGACATAGTTAAGTGAAGAAAAACAAAAAGGAGGTAAATATGTTTCTCCTCCCTTCATCATAGTATACAAGCTTCAGGAAAAGAAGAACTTAATGTAATAATGATTCTGCACAGTGAAGGCAATCCTACTCAAGGAAATAGGAATGCATGGACCACTGTGATCATTTGCTTAGGTAATTTGTAAGGTATGTTTAGTGCATTGCACTTCCCCTCACCACAGATATTTTTTTTAAAACTGTTCTCCATCTGGGACAAATAAAATAAAATGGTAGGTATGATGACTGCTATCATCAGCACCAATATCTGGAAGCTGTTCTACACTCTTAAGTATAGGATAGCAATAACATTGTTCCAGGGATGCAGCTAGATGAAAAATTAGAAAAGCTTACAAGAAGAGATTAAGAATTTTTTTTGTATACAAATTTACTGTTTTAGCGATTCAAAACATTATCTTTTTCAGCGTTCTACTGATTTTTACCACTTTAAATTACTTTAAAAAAATCAGAAACTATGACATCAAATGTCATTATTTAGATTTTTTTTAAATAGTTATAGTTAGAAAACTTTTGGAAGCTTTACTAATCAATAAACTTACTCAGAAAAACTATGTCAAATGTCATCCATGACAATGTCTGTATTCCTTACTCTTTCCCTTCTACAGAGTTGATGAGGTTTTTTTTTAACATTTTTTTAAAATTTCAAGGAAAAAAAAGTCCACAGTGTTAGAGATATTTTAACAAAGAATACCAAAGCTTTTGGAGAGTAACATGTGTAATATAAGACCGACATCTGATCTCTCTGAACACCAAAATATATGTAACTTGCAACACACTTGTTGCATGAAAACTACACTCCCGGAAACGAGAGGGAAAATATGAAAAATTAGTTAAAATTCTGTGGGGTTTAATGGCTTCAAAAAGTGCAAGATAAACTCTCCAATCTGAGTACTTCTAGGAGCATGCTTCATGCTTTTTCTAAGACTCTAAGACTTTTTCTAAGACTTTCAGTCTGTACTTAACAGCTTTTTGTTTTAGTACATACTTAGTGTCTTGGTGCTTATTTGGTTTTCTCCGTTACAAAAGCTTCAGCACACACATTTGCTTACATTTTCTCAAAAGAAAGTAATACTATGAAATGAAAATCTTCATAAAAATGAGAACAGAAAGAATACACTGACCATAGAATAAACATTGAAGAGCTTTGTGCATTGCACAAAATTGTCTAGAAAATAATACAAAATGAAAATACTGCCTGGAACATAGTTACGAACAAAATAAATTTTTATGAGATATAATAGTGGCATTTATGCACTTGTAACTAAAAAAAATGTGGTGTAATGAAACTATTTAAATGACAAACATATTGCCATGAATTCAAATAATCTGTGGCAATGTTATGGAGTTTTTTTTAACAGCTTTTTAAAATCTTTGGGCATTGAAATCTAGTGCAATACTCTCAGCCTTTTAAAGGCATTAACTCTGTTTAAATTTACTTTTTGTGTCCTTAGCAATCTAAGAGCCAAAACTAAATTGGGCTTATCTTTCTTCGCATGGTTCGTTTCTGTTCCCTGATTAGGTGCCAGATGTCCAGAAAAAAAAAAGCATTGACAGAAAAATGTCTAGCAAACCACTGTGGAATAAGTTCTTCCTTTGTCAGTTATTTAAAGATAACTGTTACAAAATTCACAGGAATATGTGAGTAACAGAAAACACACATATATTACAATTGAGCAGCTTAATTAAAAAGGGCCTAAGCTCTCAATGAAAGACAAGTACTCAAGTGTAGTGATGGTTGTTAAGTAATTTGCCTTTTCTCCAGGCTGACAGATGTGAATCAGGCTGTTCATATTATATATTAAACATCAAGAAACCAAACAGGTTAAACAAGCAGAGGAAAGACTTTGATGATCCTTCCATCTGTAAACATGTAATTCCTCTTAACTAAAGAGCACTGCAGATTGAAAATAACACCAGATCATTTCAGACATAGGGCAGCTGACAGCTATTTCACAGGTTTTGCTATCTCCAGCATGAAGGAAATGCAAAATCTGAGTTTATGACAAATGCAGTTAACAGCTTTAAAATAATCTTCTCTCATATACATACCCCCCTCCAATAAACATCTATGCATACATTTACTCTCTGTAGTTATCTATAATGCTGCCAATATAGCTTTGAATAAACAACCACCATGTCCTATCAGCTACCAGAAAAACTGAAAACCCAGGAATGTTGCTCTGTTCTGGTTCACATAGGGCTGATGATCTTGCCGAGATGCCCAGAAGGCTTTTGTGGCATCCAGAGACTGCTGAGAGTTCACAGCAGCTTATTTGTTCCTGCTTAGAGCAGTCCTTGACTGCTTTGTTCAACTGAAGTCATGCAGATCTGCACAGTAAAGCTGAGCATTTGTTGTTGTATTACATATTTAGCAGTAACCATTCATGAGAGCAACAACGTACTCCAGACTTATGAAAGTCTACTGTTTTAGACCCTCTGAAAAGAGCTGGTCATGGTCTATTTGTTCCTTTTTTTTTTTTTCCTTCTTACCACAGGCCTTGCCTGGACCCCTGACATTCTCTCCCAGTCTCCTCTGAAAAGCAAGTGCTTTCTTTTCTGAGTCACGAATAGCAGAATTTTAGTGTAAACACTACTGCACGCCATGAAAAAGAAAGCAAATCCCAAAATAATCAGTCCTAATGTCTCTTTGCCCTCTCTTCACACAAACACAGATTTATCAGACTTTCCAAGACTATCTAAAGGTTGATGGGTTTTACTGACACAACTGTGATACTGGAACAGCTGGTAAGACACGAATCTTCTCTTAGGCAATACCATGCACTTTCACTCCCACCAAAAAGCTGCCCCTACTGAGGCCCAATATTGAGATCTGGTGCTTGAGATCAAGATTGGCCAGCAATTCCTGAGCCTCAAAAACAAGTCTCCTAGTAAAGTTACCTTTCTAAACTGCAGGTATTTGAGCTTTTAAGAGCATCAGAGAAGGGCCACATGTTGCTCCCTTTTGCATAGCAGGGCTACCAAGGCTTGCCAGAAGCACTGGACCTGCTCTATCTGCACTGAATAACGGGGCTGCACGCACAAGGCAGTGTTTTCCAGAAGTGCTGGCCACGACTAAACGCACACCCATCTAAGTCCTGCACTTGTTATGTCTTCAATAAATAACACTACAGGAGTAAGTGCTGCTACTAGAGCAATTCACGTTGCTGACAGCCAGTGGTAACTGCAAGGGTCTGAACACCAGGGAGTGACAGGAAAATATTTGCACCTGCTACTTTTCTTGAGGACATTAAAGCAGCCTCACCATGTCAAGGGCATGTATCTTGGCAGGGAAAGGGCTGATAAATTCTGGGAAAGCAGTGTCCTGGAATAACCCTGTGGGCGGGATGAATTATCCTAGGATCACAAAATCATAAGAGTGGTTTGGGTTGGACGAGACATTAAAAATCATCCAGCTTCAACCCCCTGCCATGGCCAGGGTCACCTTCCACCAGACCAGGTTGCTCAAAGCTCCATCCAGCCTCGCCTTGGACACTTCCAGGGATGGGACATCCATAACTTCTTTGATCCACCTGTTCCATCATCTCGCCACCCTCACAGTAAAAAATTTCTTTTTAATACGTAATCTAAATCTACCCCAAAAATATCTTACATAAATCTTCCGTTTGAAACCATCTTATCACTATACTCACTGATAAAAGAGTTCCTCCCCACCTTTCCTGTAGGCCCCTTTTGGGTACTGGAAAGCTGCTTTAAGATTTTCCGGGACCCTTGTTTTTACTGGGCTAAATCAACAACAACTTATTTTGTTAGGTTGTATACTGAGATGGTCCTTCCTAGAGTCTGTACTGATCCACGTGCACCTGAATATGCATTTTAGTTTATGAATCCCGTGGGGAAATATGAAGATCATCAACTGGGAAGGCTTCAGTCATGCCTCAGTTCTTCTGCTGAAGCCTGCATTGCTGGGGGCTTAAAGGAGGAATGGAGGACATACTTTAAGAGCCACTGGAAGGGCAGGGAAAATGAACACATGCTTTCTTGGAGAATTTGATAATTTGATATGATCAGTGCAAGGTAATTCAAAGATTAACCCGTTCTTTGTAATTAGCAAAATAATAACGTTAATAAAAATCTCTCCCTCGACAAATGTCAGAATTCCAGCTAGATCTACTAATGCAGTGCATGTCTACTGAACATGGACTATGACCTCATATTATGCTTAGCTGGTACTATTGAACAAAATGTGAGGGTGTGTTCCATGTAGCAGTCTTGCTGCTCTGGCACGAGCATGCGCCAGCAGCAAGTGGATGCACATGGAATATGATTTCTCATTGGAAAGGTGAAATCATTTTGTAACAAGTAGAGACTTACTCTGCAATCTTATTAAATAAATAAATAACATTTTCACTCTCTGTGAGATAGAAGTGTAGTGGAAGTCCTCCTGAAATGAACCAAACTTTTGCTACAAACTCCAGTGCTTAAAAGACTTGCTGAACTACTGCAATGGGTTAGTTTGCCAGCAGTTATGAAGAGATGCTTCAGCAGAGGCTGAAATTTGCTTTTGGCAGTTTCTTTTTCTACCTCTTATTCAAGTGAGTCCAGCTACAAAATCTTGCAAACTACTTCTGCTTTAATGATCGACATTTGTAGTAGCAGAGCCCTGTTTTCGGTATTCAAATACTGAGAAAATAAGATACAAATGACCTCTTTTTGAAGGGTCAGTATGGGAGATAGATTACCACCTGACAACCAAGCCTGGCATTCCACAGAATGGGCAGAAATACAAAGAAAGCTTTTAGGAGTTCTTAGGTGTAGGATCTTCATGTACTTTGATCAAGAGTTTATACATGCAGAAACTCAACCTTTCTTTAAGTTTGTTAGGAAAGCCCTCACTGCAGAGAAAAACAGTATCTTTTATTCACTTTTAAAAGATTTGAATAGCACTTCAAATGGCAGTCCTGTTCAACTCCGCAATATCTGGACAGAAAGCATACAGGTCACACTGTATCATGCATCACTGCACTGTATTTCTCTCTTATCACCTAGCTGACTGGGCAAAACCAGAAGTGAGTTCCTTATTTTAAACACATCATATGTTTTATAGAGAGTGTGAGCATCATGGGAAAGTTCTAGATGCAGCATCCTTTATTGGTAATTTCAGATATATCCTGCACTACCTCTGTAAAAATGCCACAAAAAATGCATTAATCTTACACTTTAAACATGGTATGATAAAATTAAGTATTACCAGCCTACAAGTGAGACAGCACGGGGAGAACTTCAGATTTTTTTAGAAAGGAAAGAAACTGTCTTTTTTATCTACCTTGAGAAAATACAGATTCCAGTGCCAGGAAAGCAGGACCCTCATCTAAAGATCTTACATGAAACAAGAGGGTCAATTTTGTTTGAGAAAGACTTCACAGAGAAAAAAAAAAAGTCTTTGGAGAAGGAAAAGAAATAAAAACGTTTTTGGCATGGAAAATTGAAACTGAGTGGACTAGTCAGGAAAAATGGCATTTAAAGACCCAGCCATCTGAGATCCTAACAATTAGTCTTGAGGGAACAAGGCAAGATGGGGTCTGAGAGACTCTATTTTCTAGTGTTGGTTAAAATGAGTTACCTGCTTTTTTATTAAATCTATCAGGTTACCCCAGAAACAAGAATAGTGCCAAAGAACAAGGAAGGCTGACTCCCACAGCAGCAACGCAGAAACATTTGTAATAATGTTTGCAATGCTGGGACAATTGTTTTGGTAACTATACAGTCTATGTTAGGGAACATGTGTGTTGCTCCCCCACTGCCCAGGGTAAGAGATCCCAGTTCTTTTACTGAGTCTATGGTACCAAATCTCCATGCTCTAAAAAGGTCACTTCCTCCAGAGCACCTGAAGCTACACAGTTGTATGATAAATGGTCAGGATATCCAATGTGTCCACTTCTTCCTGCAAAGCTACTTGGCTAATGCTGGACCCTTTTGTTTCACCAAAACTGAGCTCTTTGCTGTCATATTAACAAGGTGTCTTCCCACTCTACAAGAAATGATGATTACTTGCCTGCAAGACTCAGCAGTCAGCCAAAGAGCTGTAGCAAAGCTGAAGTACAGTTTCCACACAGAAAGGTCAAGTTATTTGGGGTCCTTGTCCTGAGATGCTTCTGCTTGTCAGAATGCCTCTAACACCACTTAGGAGGCTCAACTGGAGTCACTCTAAAAACATGCCAGCTCTTTTTTATTGCCTCGCTCTACAAATCTCATCTCTTTGGCTCGTGCTTACTACACTGTTTTCACTGAATCTAGCAGTCACCCGTTAATATGGAAGATAACCCTGCATGAATAAGAACTTGACATGACTTCCCTGATGCTAACCATCCATGTATGCCTCAGTCTTCTAAACCTCCACACTCATTAATAATGTGTCATGAGACTCAATTCTTCTACACACACATTCCTCAATGGTAAGGACCTCAGAGGATGACAGGGTAAGTCTCTCATTGCTGCAAACCAACTCTCAAAAGACAGTGGAAAAAGTGAAACAGCAGTTGACAGCTGAATTGCCCACTTTCACTCAATCCTGAGAAACACTCACAAGACACTCTCATAAGATGCCAAATAAGCTGGGGTTGGGTAGAAAACTCAGCACAGGGGAAGAGCTCCCTGTTCAGTGGGGAGGGCAAAGACCAGAGAACCAAACCTCTTCCAGGAACATTGTATAGATATAAAGTGCATTTGGTACTACAATTTTTATTTGGGCTAGCTGCTATCTCAAATTCAGTGATGGACCACATCAAGTGGATCTATCTCCCCATAACTGGGATCAATGATGAGTTACCCACGCTGCAGTAACTATGGTTACTGACATCCATGTTGGGAGCATCAGTGGTGCTGTCATTCTGAAATTTTTATACATCAGCAGGGTGTAAGGGCATCAGTATGTTGCTAACTCTTTATTATTCTGTGACATTTTGCTCTGGCAGTTGGGTATTAGTCCTCTCAGCGGTGTACTTAATGGACAGTAATTGCTTGCAGTCGAAATGCTGGAGCTTGCTTAGGGTTTGATGAGGCCATGAGCTGCTGCAGAAGACAGTTTCAGTCATGAACCTCACATTCTGTGAATTATAGCAGATAAGGGCAGACATACAGAACGTCTGAACATGCAGGTTCCCTAGCAGAAGAATTGTTGACTTTTTTATCTTCTGCAGGAAGTATACGTTAATTGAAAGATGGACTGAATATAAAGTTTATGATTATCTAGCAGGGGGCATCTGAACCAGGGAATACCAGATCAGGGTAGAGTCATGATTCTGTATGTTCTGGAAGGTTTTGGGAACGTTTGGGTTGATAACAAGCATTTTCAATATCCATCACATTCTCTCACAGTGAGAGGGAAATAAGGCCCCTTCTATACTATCCTTCTACTTGGAAGCTTTACACACCTTGTACTTTGCTATTCTACACGGGATTATAAAAGGGCTAAGCTGAATGCAGGTCCAGAAAATATGCTGCTATTAAAAGCAAACTGACCAGCTCCCATTGTCTAACCTGGCTGAGGTGTGTGTGTGCCTACAGTGACACACACCTGAAGAAGAAGTGGTGAGACTGGAGCACGATGTACTGCAGCGTTGCTGCTGTGTGAATGAGATTTTTGCCAGCGTATGTCACAGCTGAATTTAGCCCTGCTGGAGATGGGATAATTAAACAAAGAAGAGTCCACCTCCAGCTAATTACTTTTCCTCCTACAATATATCTGAATTAAAGAGTATGAATTACATCTAACACAAGCTTTAGAAACTTTGACAAAACAAACTTTGGAATCCAGAAACTGAAATACCCTTACTTAAAAATTTTTTAAAGAGATATCTGATATCCATCTGTCCTTGAATTAAACTGAAGTAAAAAAAAGTATGTTGTTTGGATCAATTAACATGGCATAATGCCTAATAATCAGTACTAATGCTATCCTTCTATTCTCTTGAGTGGTCTTCTTTCCTACATCTGAAAATTATTTCAGAACAAGGTTTGTTTTCATTGTAAAAAGTAACAATTAGTTTGAGTAAATTATGAAGCTAACTGCCTTCTCTGCATCAAGAACTTTCAAAACACACTAGGAAAAGGCACTGTTATTCTGAAAATGCATGAATGAACTATACATAGTTAATCCAGAATATTTTATATATAGGTAACCTTACCCAGCTAAAAAATAATTTAGCTAAGGAAAACAATCTCTGCATTGGTGTTGTCTGTTGATTTACCTACACCAAATCACTTTTTTTTTTAAATTAAAACACTTTTTTTCCCTCCCTTATTATAATGCTTTCTGTATAGGAAAAAATCATGTTTCTCTCTCATAATTTGCTGTGATGAAAGGCTGTGGAACACAGAAGCAGTACCACTCATTTCAGATAAAAATATTTATGAAAAAATCTTAACAATTTTTCTCTCTGTTATCCTTCAGACGACATTTTTTTAAAGCGCTTAAAAGGAACAAAGCATATGTTGTTTAAGCAAGTTCCCTGAACAATGGTATTTGCCTCTTAACAATGTCAGGCTTGTGTCAGAGATCAGAAATGTTAAAAGGCAAGAAGACAAACAGGTTAGTAAGGAAACAAAACATGCTCAGCAACAATTGAACTGTGAAAGCAGCTAACTGCTACACAAAGAGCAGAAATGAAAGTATCTGAGAGAGAAACTGAGTGAATGTGAAGCAAATAAAAACTGAAAATCAGAAAAATGTAGCCTTTAGATAAATTTTACCAATAAATCTAAAAAATAAATAATAGACCTTAGAAAATTCCTTGGTACCCATATGATCTTTAATATGGGCCATTTTTGTCTTAATCCTTGTGAATTATGGAGGCAAGGACATATTAAGGACATATTAAGGACAGTCTCTGAATTCTGGAGTTGTGCTACATCCACTTAAACAGAACACTGCATCCTTGACACTTTGAGTAGGATAAAAAAATTCAGTTCTTGACAAGGGCCCAGAGGGAAAGATGTTTTTGTATATGTTTGGGGTTTTTTTGGGTGGTGATGGTGGTGGCTTTTCGTGTTGTTGTCCACTTTTTTTTTAAACACCAATATTTCTAGCTTAAACTGTTTAAAGCTATACATTTCAACCTACAGAAACAGACTTCTCTGTCAAGCATCAACAGCTTCTCTGTCTATCTTTACTTACATGAATGGCAATGAGAGAACGCTGTCTCCCTTGTGAGCACATTTATCCTTAAAATGATCAAACAGGTAATTTTAAAAATTTGTACTTTTTTTACACAGATAATAAATTAACATATGGATTATATCTATTATATAATTATATGGATAATAAATTAATATATGGAACTTATTTAATATAGTAGCTGTATTCTCTGATCTATTTCAATACCGCCAAGAAATAGGTTAGAAATAATCTTTACATATCATAGCCCCAAAGTCTATTTACCACTATATCCATGAGAGTTTGAATTAATGAATGGCAAAATAAACAGCATATTGCCTACAGAAAACAAATAGAATTTACCAAGAATAAACAGGGCAACCTGTGCTCACTTTCACAATTTGAGTGGAATGAGGTACAGTTATCTTATAGCCTTTGATGTGGTAAATATGAGGTTGTTTTGATTTTAAAGTATACTTGTCTTTTATTGAACTAGTCTTATACAATAAAAATATGCACATGGTTTTAGAAACAATAGCAACTGAAGCATTAAAACACCCCCTGCTATTGTTTTAAAGGGAAACAATATAGAAAGAAATACTAGGACCCATGTGCACAGCCCTACTGTTCAGAGGATTCTCTTCTCTGGCTGGCATTTTGCCTGAATACATTTTTTCCAGGTCATCAAATTCCAGATTACACTCATACAACAAAGGAACACACTAGATCCCTTTAAGGGACTGTGTAGGAAACAAACATAAGGTAAAACAAGGGTATAGTTGCATGTATGCTTAAATCTAAGGAAAAGCACAGCTAAAAGGAATCATCCATCTTCTCTTCCCCCAGCCTCAGTCATTCCTGAACTCGGATCAGCCTGTGTCTCACGTCTGCAGCTGATTCCTGTTACTGGTTCCTGGTACTGCAGGCTAAAACATACTTGAAACCACAGGCTTCAAGAAAGAAATAAGGAAGTGAGAAGCTTAAGCAAATAGAAGGGCTTGGTATAAAGAATACTCAGCTATTTTTTTAGCTATGAGGTCTACTGAGTCTTGGGTCATTCAGCTCCTGTTCAGAGAAGAATTATTTCTGGTTTAGTAGGAAACACTACCCCGGAAAATGCAATAACAAAACATCAAGCAGCTGCTTCTCTTTGCCCAGTTTTTGCTCCAAATGCTGGATTTGTTTGTATCTCTCTGTCAACGAAAAAAAAAGGATCGGTACACAACAACAAAGCTCTGTGGTCTATCTGTGTGATTGTGAAATACGTGAAAGGACTTTGTACCAAACAGGGTATATTCTTTTACAGGTTTGCACTATTATACAGGCTTGGTGAGGGGAAATTAAGGAATGAGGTAGCTCATGAAACGAAGATAAGTAGATTCACAAACTAAAACATAATACTACTTAATAAAATCAGGCAAAGCAAAACAGTAACTGCAAGAAGCCTGTAATGGCTGTTTTGGCTCAGGCAACTGTACAATATGCCTTCTCAGTAACTTCTCATCCTCTGCAGCTGGAAGGAAATATGGCATTCTTCACTTCCAGGGCACACTTTCTCTCAGGCTACTTAGAACTGTGTTTTGGTCGAAAGGATTAATACTTTGGGAGTCATGCAGTAAATACTTCCAAAAGATCTAAGCAATTCAGTAATTCAAGACGCTGTCCTCTAAACTTACAGTGTGCAGAGATACCGTGCTTACTTGAAATATCACTCCAGTTCCCACTTTGCCTCCACAGGTAGTGCATTTATGTTTATACTATAACTCTCACCATAGCCTTTAAGAGATTGATCTACTGAGAGATGATCTTTGACATTCTTTAGCAAAACATCCCTTACTGCAAATATAGGTCAGGAACATCTAATAGAAATTTGCCTATGGCAGCACAGTATTTTGAGACATGAAAAACACTCTTGCCTATAAAGAACCCAAAAAGACCAATAGGAGAGAAACCAAGATTCTACTTGCATTTTCATATAAGATAATTAAGAATCATTTTACATGACATTACATCAAATACTTTCTGTTGTTCAGGTCCTTTTGTGGACCTTAAACCCAGTAATAAATGTAAAATTTCATTTGAGATAAGAAATGATCTTGCTGCTTTATTGACACACAACTTAAAACAGGCACAAGTGATGCAGATGAAAAGTAGAGGAAAAAGTCTGCACCAAAAAACACCCCTAAAACCAAGAAAACTCCACCAAAAACTGGAACATGAGTAAAATCAGAAACACAAGACCTGTTCATACGCTGTCCAGCAATGCAGGACACAATATGGTTACATTTTTAAGAGCTTGACATCTTAGAAGAAAAGGGAAGACCGACTGTAATGAACAATACACGAGTAAGTTTAGACAAACAGTTTTTTAAAAGCATTAACTTAAGTTCAAAGAGGTTATTCTAAGATACATGTTTATCATTCTATAGACCAGTGTCCTACTTATGGCTCCAAAGCTTGCCATAACATAAAGCTTGCCCATTTCCTGAAAAACCTGGTGCTGGTGATAAGGGAATGCACATCTGGCTTCAAGGCAATATTGTGATGGTCCACATGCTCATTCTGCCCTTTCTCTTGACACAAATCTGTTGTATATATGCACAGGACCCCATACAGACCATATTCATCCATTTTTACCTCTGGTGACTCTTCAACAGGTCACCTGGCTTACTCTCACTACAATGCAGGCATCTCTCTGCATTTAACCCATATGTACCAATTCTCACTGCAAGGAAATAAAACTGCTATGTGAAATTTTACTACAACTATCCTGTTTTTATCACCTTAGGTAACAAAAACCATATTGCTTAACTGAGACATTATTCAGAGATTTACCAGATTTTCCACATACTTACTACAGAAGCCTATAGACTCTGAAATAATGAAAGGAAAATAATCAGCTGTACACATCAAAAATAAGCTTCCTTTAATAAATCTACTTAAAAAGTTCTTGGCAGCTACACGAAGATTGTTTTAATGAGTACACAGATTTATACACAATAAAATTAAAACTATCTTGCTTACATTCACTGCATCTTGCTGACATTAAGTCCCAAGACAATAACTATGCAGCAAAACAATATTAACTGATATATATAAAAAAATAAAGATCATGAGTTGCTTGAAGCTATTCAGTTGATGTGGAAAACCAGGTTATAGCTGATGAGATGGAAAGAATGATCACCATAGCAACAATTTACCACTTAACAATGAAGGGGGAAGGGTGCATCATTTCTTCCTACTTGCACATGTAAACAGGATTGGTTCAAAATTCTCAAGTTCAGTGACTTCTTCTGTTCTTTCAGTAAAAAATGCAGTGAAAATTGTATTATATAGTACTACAGCATTCTATTCAGCATCATATGTCAGTCCTATTGGCAAAGACAAGAAATTCAGTACCAGAGGAAATATAATGATGGTTTTAATTAAAAATTCTCCTTAGTAACATAAGCCGTCATGGAAAAGCTTGTCTCACTGAGAAATAAAACATTCCAGTGAAATAGCAAATCAAAAATATAAATTGCTTGATTTTAGCAATGTTATTCATGTATTAAAAGAAAACCTGAATTATATTATCAATTTATTTTAAAAGAAATCTTTTGGTTAAAAGAAATACAGACTGCCTATGTACCAACATAACATTATCTATTACTGCTCTGGATAATTTAAAAAATATTATTTAAATGTGCTTTCCTACCCTTCTTTGGAGTTATTTTTCATGTGATATAGAAAGAGTGTGTATAAATGAAATACACTTTAACTGGTTTTCCTGTGTCTGCTCCACGACTCCTCTCCATGCACACAAGAACCCCTCAACACCTGTAACTTGCATCACCTTGAAGTTTACCTCAGTCATCTTCAGTATTGTCCACATTGTTCAGATATATTAAGATGAAAACAGCACAGCAGGCAATGAACTGTTCAGCAGCCACTGAAGACAAACTGAATGACACTGGAGTGTTCATTAGCTGTCTCGGGTACTCAGCCTTCGAGGCAGGCACTAAGTTCATTCACCCACCCATTATTTTACTCCCTATTTTTACTCCATCTCTGTAGCATGCACACTTTATCCTCAAAGTGCCATGGTAAAACAGATATTTAAACTGCTCTCATTTTACACTGCACAGGGATCAAAAGCAAAGCATTATGAAGCTCAACACTGTTGTGTTTAGATATGAGGAATAAAAATCCTAATACTTAGAAATAATACTTATATCCTCTCACCATGAATGGAGGAGAATCCGATGTACAGCTTAGGTACTGGGAAGCACTTTAAACACTAGGAAAATTCAACTTACTTAAAGGAAATTCTCGGAGACATTTTCAAAATATGTTCTCTCATCTGTACTTAGGCAGCTCTGTGATAATGAGTTTCGGGCCATAAAAATTTTCAAGAATTTAAGCTCTAAATTCATGCATTTAAATACAAATGAGTGCCTTATGGTCAGTATTCAGAAAACACTGCCAAAGGCAGAGTTTGTAGTCCCGCACATCCTTTGTGTCTCTGTTGATAATTAGGAGACCAACTCAGGAAGTGTGAAACACGAATTGTGGGTGCCTGCTTCCAGTTTGAATCTATACTACCTACATACCAGACGGTGTGTGCAGAACAGTAAAGCTTTTGACAGAAAAAGGTTTACCTAAAAATTATCCAGAAGTAGAAAAACAGTCTTTAAACTTTATCTACAACACACAGGATGTAAAAGTCTAAGTTCAGTTACAGCAGAATGCACATCTGTGCAGAGTTGGTAATTACTCTGAAGACAGCTCAGAAGAGTCGGGAATGATGCAGCCAATAACAGCAAAAATGGTGAAGGAGCTCTTAAAGCACTCTCCCTAGAAGAAGGAGGTGCCAGACTAGTCCTGATGATCAAAGTGCCTTAAGAAAAAGCAGAAAAAAAAAAGCTAGCTAGCAGTACTATGTCAGAAACATAAAGGAGATATTAATGTACAAAGGGTTTAATCACTTCCAAAAGCTAAAGAAATCACTACAAAAAACACTACATAAAAGAGCTAACATAAAGCACTCATGAGTGTCAGTAGCAGGGCTGCATAAAAGCACCCCCAGGGAAAAGGGATCAACGGTGCTCACGCTGTCACACAAAAACCACATGCAAATAAGTCATTATCTGCCACAGCACTCAAATATCCTGAACCATAGGTATAGATATGGCTGCAGCATAATGGCTGAAATCTTCCAGAATAAACACACCACATTACTTATGCCTGAAGCCCATTCCTGGTTTTGGGCAGATCAGCACAGGCACAGTTGAGGCATGGCATGGCACTTGGCCTAAGGACACAGCAGGGCCTCCTCTGTGTGCGCAGATGCAAGCTCCTTCCTGCTTGGAACAACCTGCTGCCCACCACTTGATACTCGGGAAATCAGAGAATGGAAAAGTGGAGAAAAATGCTTTCCCTGCTGTCCTATTGCTGCTAAATAACTGTGTCTGCCATGGAGTAATGGTGTCTAAATGCCCCACCGTGGCAGGGCAGGGACCATGTCACCAAGGCACCTGGCAGTAGTGGCTCCTCGCTCCATGACACTGCTAGATAGACAGAGACTGTCACTGCAGAATGTATATATCATCCAGTCTGATGTTTCCCATCCGCATTATTTCCACCCAGTAAATCCCTACCCACTCCCAGCTGTGTTTCAGAACCCTTGGGAGTCAGGGGTGGGCTGCTATCAGCAAGACAATCCCTTCAGCCTACTCCTAAACCCTGTTGTTCAAGGACACTGAGGAGGCAGCTGCAGACAGGCTGAATGGTCACCCCCACTCTCAAGTATATTCTTAACAACTTCTAGCTTTTGCATCGCCAAGACTTCGGCACATGATCTTACAGCGACAAAGGTAAAAACTTGAAAGTGAAATACAACACTGAAAGAGAAATTCCTTTGGCAGATCTTCTTTCCCTCACCCCTTCTCACCCTGCATTTTCAAGAAAGGACAAGATGCAAAAGAGGAGAAAGATTTAGAGGAACAGGTGCACATTGCAGTACCCATCTTACCAGGGTCTACAAATAAGCCAACAGAAATAGTGACAGAAACATAGAATGACAATGCAATGAANCAAATATATAATACAATGATATAATTATATTATAAATAATACAATTAGCCAAAACCCAGCAGCAACTAACACAGCCACAAGTCACTTGGTCTGTTCAGCCCGGCAAAGAGGAGACTGAGGGGAGACCTCATTGCAGCCTATAGCTTCCTGATGAGGGGAAGAGGAGGGGCAGACACTGGTCTCTNGACAGAGACTGTCACTGCAGAATGTATATATCATCCAGTCTGATGTTTCCCATCCGCATTATTTCCACCCAGTAAATCCCTACCCACTCCCAGCTGTGTTTCAGAACCCTTGGGAGTCAGGGGTGGGCTGCTATCAGCAAGACAATCCCTTCAGCCTACTCCTAAACCCTGTTGTTCAAGGACACTGAGGAGGCAGCTGCAGACAGGCTGAATGGTCACCCCCACTCTCAAGTATATTCTTAACAACTTCTAGCTTTTGCATCGCCAAGACTTCGGCACATGATCTTACAGCGACAAAGGTAAAAACTTGAAAGTGAAATACAACACTGAAAGAGAAATTCCTTTGGCAGATCTTCTTTCCCTCACCCCTTCTCACCCTGCATTTTCAAGAAAGGACAAGATGCAAAAGAGGAGAAAGATTTAGAGGAACAGGTGCACATTGCAGTACCCATCTTACCAGGGTCTACAAATAAGCCAACAGAAATAGTGACAGAAACATAGAATGACAATGCAATGAATCCCTGAATATTAAAAAATTCAGGAAAACACAAGCAAGCATCTCCCCAGTTACCCTTGTTATTTAAAACCTCAACAACTGAGACAGCTTGCAAAATAGCCAGCCACCGCACACAAAGACTGAAGGGGACTACAAAAGACAGGTAAGACAGTAAGGCTCCATAAAGGAAAGGACATTCTCAAACATGCTATACTATAGAAAAAACACTGGATTAAACCATGGTGAAGAAATAATTATAAATAAACTGTTGCATTTGTGTGAAATGCCAGGGCAGAGAAGCAAAAAAACCCTGCAATAATTATACANACAAGGGAGTAGCCTGCAGTTGTGTCATGGGAGTTTTATGCTGGATGTTAAAAAAAGGCTGGGCACTGGAACAGGCTCCCCAGGGAAGTGGTCAAGCACTAAGCTCAACAAGAGTTCAAGAAGTGCTTGGACAATGCTGTCAGAACTCTTGGAGCTGCCCTGTTGCATGGCCAGGAGTTGTACTCGATCCTTCTGGGTCCCTTCCAACCCAGTGTGTTCTGTGCTTCTGTGAAGAACTAACTGTGAGATGGCGCTGTGGTTGTTAAAGTGCTAAAAAAAATTCCCAGAGACACAGGGAAAGAATTAGAGACAAGGAGCAGATTATGAATATCAGTATCTATAATTATGGTTTATTCGTTGGGAGTGTAAGCAAAGAGCTAATGTATGGTGTTGGGATACAATGAGGCAACTAAGGTGGTATTTGTGAGAGAGGCAGGAAGCAACTAAGCTTCCTAGTTACCCAGGATGTGCCGAGTGCAGCTGCTGACATTGCACAGCCTCCTAAAGGTCTGTTAATAAATATTTGCTTAGCATACTGTAACTTGAGCATAGGAGAGAAAAAGTACCCCTTCATATTAGCACACTACAGACAACCCTTACAAACCTCACATACTTTTCACAGCGAAGGAGAAGATTGCTCTTTCTCTTAGGAGGGATAGGTTCTTCACAGAGATTACCTCTCCCACATACATTTCAAAGAACTACCCAAGTTTCTCAACGATCTTCCTTTTAAGTAAGTCCTTACAGAAAATACTGGGATGTTCACCCCTCAGTATCAACTATACCAAGGAAGACAAATAATTACAGAAGTTTGTTATTTTTATCACAAAAACAATGGGATTTCTTCTGGTAATTTCAGCTTTAGCAGATACAGACAAAATATTTCAAATTAACATAGTCTGTAGGAAAAAATAATAAAAAGTCTCCATACGTTTGGAGAAATATCATGTTTAGAAAAGTATACATTTACACAGAGAAAACAGATCTCAGCCTCTTTATTACACACACTATACTCAGGACCTGTCCCTCTCCTTTACTATAGCTTTCAACACATGCAGCAGGACATGTCAGGTCCTGGGTCTAGGTAGACAAAGTAGCACTTGAGAAATCCTCTGGTGCCTCAAACCAGAGTTTGTGCTTACAATCTGAAAACTACATCCATCAAAAGCTGAGAAGTTTAATTAGAGACAATAATGGATCACAAAGACCATCAGAGGGCTGGAGTACCTTTCCTACAAAGACAGGCTGAGAGAGCTGCAGCTGTTCAACCTGGACAAGAGAAGGTTTTGAGGAAACCCCATTGTGGCCTCCCAATACCTTTAAGGAGGTTTATAAAAAGGAAGAAGAGGGACTTTGTATACTGGCAGATAGTGATAGGATAAGGGGGAATGGCTTTAAACTGAAAGAGGGCAGATTTAGATAAACTATCAGGAAGAAATTCTCTACTCAGAGGGTGGTGAAGCAGTGGAACAGGGAAGGTCTGTGGATGTCCCATCCCTGAAAGCGTTCAAGACCAGGCTGAAGGGAGCTCTGAGCAACCTGGTCTAGTGGAAGATCTCCCTGTCCATGGCAGGTGGGTTGGAACTACATGATCTTTAAGGTTCATTCCAACCCAAACCATTCTATGATTCTAATATTGTCCATGAGCAGCTGGTAAAATGTATTGAAAGAGATTTCTTTCCCATAAAGCTTCTTTACTTGTTCTATCCAGAACCATAAAATAATGTGAATTAATGTTTCAAAAATATAAATCATTTTTTAAAAATAAATTTCAGAATGAAAGCCTTCAAAACACTCATTTTAAGAAGATGAAGTCACATCTGCACATCACAGACTCTCTGCTTCTGGAGTTGCAGGATGAGCAGCAAACACTGCAACGTATAATGAAGCAAATTCTGAATGGATTATCTATTACACATGTGGGACTTCACTTCGTTAACATATAATGTGATCCAAAAGCTAAATCATAGTTAATGAACAATAAAGTTAGACTCTCCTACGAAAAGCTGAAATTTGTAGCTTACTGGAAGTTACACAGTAGTACAGTAACCATCTAAAAGTACAGAATAAACTTTAGTAACATGTTGAAAATAATAGTCTCATCATAGCAAAGTTAAGTGTTTCATCTCAATATAAAAATGTCTTTCCACAGTTAAAAACTAATTTTATGGGCATCCTTCTCTGCCGCTAACTTTCAAATTCTAAACTTCCCAGAAGAAGGCCTGAAAGTTGATTTTTCTTTTTTAAAGATTAAATAATTAATGGATTTTCCAATATATTCATTTGGCTTTTTAGTGAAAATATTTAAGTTTAAACCTGAAGTAATTATTACAAAGAAAATATGATAGTGTGAGTGGGGTCTGGTTGACCATCTCTGATGACTAAACTCCCTTCTCAGGGGCACTTATTTTTTGAGTTACTGTTCAGCATAAAACTAGAGAGAATACATCTCTAAATTACACTAAATTTAAGCTCTTTATGAGTTCTTGATGTATGCCAAATACATCTACCATGAAATGCACTGGAGGTTGACACACACTGGCTAAAAATTTGAAATGAGCCCATAGCCCACGCTGATGCATTTCTTAACTGTAGTGTAGCCATTAACTAAACTTCTACAAAGGCTGATCATGTTGTCTCATTTAGCAGTTTAAAAGACTGCTATCGAATGAGTTATTCCTTAGAAGTTCAAGTTCATTATTTATCAACATTTAGTTTCCACAATAATGTATAATTAATAATACATAATATAGTAGTATAGCTTGCCAAACACTTGCTGTGATATAGAAGCATATTTAGGTGCAACAAGGCACCTGTTTTGTAGAGCCCGGGACTGCTTCAAGCTTTTGTTAACTAATACATACTTCATTAAATTTGTGTGCTATGAAAACATAATAAAATATTTATAAATATTTA
>VXBC01012118.1:0-53564 GCA_013399945.1 Ploceus nigricollis
TTGCATCCTACTAATGGCCAAAATTTGTAAGTAGGGAGAAACAAGAGTTTCAAAGGTGGGAATGGAGAAGCAGAGGGTTTGTGGGGGGTGACATGTCTGGAGCCTGCACCTCCCAGCTGAACATTTTTGGAGATCTTTCTTCACCTCAGGCAGGAGCGGGAAGCTGATGGTCCATGACAAAGGCCCCTTTTCTTCTCAGGGCTGGTGTTTTCATAGTGTTGGGTTACATCCCCCTCACTTTGGGGGTGGGCGGGAAGGGGGCATTGATAGATCCTGACACAGCTACATGATGTAATGTTATTTTTTTGGTACCAAAACGAGGCAATTTTTCACTCAAGGTCAGCAGAATTTATGTCAAGCCCTGCTGCAGGGAGGGAGCCCGGGCTGGGGGTACAAGATGGGGTGTCTGACCCAACCCTGTGCCCCCACACCCCCTCTAGCCCTGCCACAAACACTGCTGCAGAGGTAACATCACCCCCAGACTTTTCCCCACTCCCCCTACCCCTCGCCTCGTGCTTGAGCTCAAATATTTTAATTAAAACGGATTCTGTTGGGAGCGTGGAGCCAGGGAAGCCCGCTGCAGACCCTGCTTTTGGTCACTGGGCCCTCAACATCTGTTTCCTATTGAAAGCTCCTTTGGAAAGGAGAGCTGGCCCCTCCTCCCATCCCCAGATTCAGTCCCTTTGGAGACCAACACGCAGCCCAGCTTTCTAAGGGTTTGTCCCCCTCCCAGCCTTCTTGCAGCCCAGCCTAGCTAGAGTTTTGCCTAAATAAAAATAAACAAGCAGAGTTGATTGCGGGCAGCGGGGAGGCTCATGTCCTGTTGTGTGTGTGAGGCGTTATCGACGTGATCCCCCCCAGTGTTGCTGGGGGTGAAGATTGGGCCTCCACACTCACCCAGCAGGGAGGGAGAAAAATCAGTAGCTTTGATGCTGGGGGGCTGAAAAAGTAGGGTTGGTTGTGGGGATGGGAAAAGCTATTTGTGTCCTATGAACAAGAGCTCTGCTTATTCCAATGATGCCACTGGTGTGAGCGTTTTTGCTTGTTGGTGTGGTGCCTGCCCTGGCCATGGCTTGCATTTTGGGCATTAGTTAAACTTTCTGTTTGCTCTTTCCAGCTGAGATGGTCCCAAGATGTGGGGAGCTCTGGAGCAGCTGTGGTCTGGGTGGGAAGATGTTAGGAAAAACCACCCCAAGTGGTTACAGTGGTTGTTTGTGGGCCCTGCTGGGGTGAGGTCTCCTGTTCCTCAGGACCATGCCTGCAGTCTTCCACAATGTGTTAAAATTTTTGGTGTTTTGGGAGAGGCAGTTCCTATGAAGAAATGTGGCTGTGTGAATTGTGGGGAAGCTGGTACACATAGGGGAGGGAGCACTTGGAACCCCGTATGCAGGAACATGATGTGATATCAGTGACCATCTGGTTTGGCCCATGCATGGCTTGGAAAAGGCAGAGCATGGACCACCTCATGCTGAACTGTCTGGGGAAGGCTGAGGCTGTGTCAGGCAATGTTTTGTTCAACAACCTGGTGAAGTCTGGTGGACTTGGTGCAGCATGAGGGGAAGAAAAGTCACTAAAGCTTTTCCAGGGCTCCAGCAGAGATGGGTCTGTAACTTCCCTGGGGTGGTTGCATGACGAATATACTGGTGAAGGTACTCTGCAGGGGATGGCAAGTGAAGTGGGTGTAGGACTTGAATGGATTTGTTGATGTTGAAGCTATTTGCTTTAGTTATTTTTATTTTATAGCTGGCCAGCTTGTAGTCTGGATCCTCTTCTCCTTGACCCCCCTTCAATCTCTCAAGCAAAAACACCCTGTGCTGGGCCTGTGGGAGCTCTCAGGGCAAGGCCTGTCTGGAGGAGCTGCACCCCTTGTGAGACAGGGGACAGGGCCATGTCCCTAGCGTGGCTGGGATGGAGTTCAGCAGAGGGACAGGAGATGGGTGGGTCGGAGAAGGGAGGTCGGAGGACCGCGATTCCGGGAAGGTCACCGCACTGCCGGCGTTTGCCCTTGAAAGCCGGAGGTTGCAGGCATGTCCAGATGTGGAGAGGTCAACCCAGTGCCCTCCTGCACAGGGAGGGGAGAGGTTCCTCCCTGGCCATTTTAGCGGAGTGCTGCCGCCATTTGGAAGCGTGGGAGAGGGGGTTAAAGATGATTGGAAAACTAGAGGGGAAAAAATAGAAACCTGTAACCTGTGAGAGCTGATTCTCACCATATTAAAGGGTTTTAAAGAAGGTTGTTTCTCTTCCCTTTCCTGGAACTTTTTCCTGACCTCTTTCAAATTGAAAAGCTTTATCAAATGTTGTGGTTTTTCTTTTTTGTGGTTGTTGCTTTTGGCTTGAAAGGCAGGAGGCCAACAAAAGCAGTTTGTGCTGTGCTGACTGCCATAACCCCACTCTCCCCAAAACAGTGGAGGCTTTCCACTGTCCGTATTTGAGTGCAGCGTTCTGGTTGGGGTGGCAGGGCAGGGACTGAACAAATACATCTGCTGAAGGACCTCCTGGTCCTTCTCTGGGGTGTTGCTGACCTCCTTGCAAAATGCCTGGATGTGGGTGGTACCCAGTTGTGTGGTGACTGAAGAAGGAAGATCTGGCTGAAGTGATGAGATGAGCAAGCCTTGGTTCCCTGGTGCCCTTCCATCTCCCAGCACAGGTCAGGCCCTTCTAACGCTCTCCCAATGGCAAAAGATGAGGCATGGACACGCTGTGACTTTCCCAGAACCATTCCCAGACATGAGTGGTAGGGAATTAAGCCCCTTCCCTAGGATTCTTGTTCCTATAGGCTACCATCCTGCACTCTGCTGCCCTGTATTTTATCTTCTTGGTGATAGTTTCCTGGCTGTGATGCTCCTCTGATATCGAGACCAGCTGCCGCGTGAAGGCGCACGCATGTGCGGGATGCAAAGGTTGTGCCTATGAATGAGTAAAAACTTGGAAAGAGTCTTAACACCGCCTGTATCTCATGGAAGAGGAATTTTTTGATGAAGACTCGCAAAATCATCCATCTTCCCCCTGTTGTTTTGGCAGTGGTGTTGCCCACGAGGATGCGTTCTGCGCGTTCCTTAGGGACCTGTGGGGGTCTCTCCAGATGAGTGCGTAAAAGCCCCCAGGCTGCCTTTGCCGAGTTTGTTTTATGTCTTTGTTCTAATGAAAGTTGTGTTCTGCTTCCCATTTCCAAGCTGTTGCTGCGGTGGTGGTGGTGTTTGCTCTCAGCAGCTGAAGAAAAGCTCTTGGTTGTTTCCTCCCCCCCACCTTTGCATTAACATCTGGACAAAGATAAATGCACATGCGGGCTGTTTTCACTTGCTTCGGTGTCTTCGCAGCTTTAATGAAAAGATCATTTCTGCCATGGAGGAGCAGTGGCCCGGATTGCAGCGGGGTTTGCTCCCCACCTCTCCCCAGACAGCGAGCAAGCAGCGTGTTGGGAACAAACTCTGCAAACTTGGCGCAGGCGGGGGGAGCGTAAGTGAAAGCTAATTGGAAGCAGCCCTGACTTGCACTCTGCTGGAGCTATTTACAATATCTTTCATGCAGTGACTTATTGAGTTATTCTCTCAAAGGAAAAAAAAAAAGCCCCTGCTTATTTATAGCAACGGTGGTAACCACTGATACATGAGCTGGCTTGGGCATGGAAGCATCTGTCCTGGTCAAAGCTTTGCCTGTTAATTCACATCTTTACCCCTGGATGCATTGGAGCACCTCTGTAGATATTGTCCCATCTGGGTACTGGAGACCTCTCAGGCTTTTCTTCTACATTCTTGATCAAGGTCCTGTGCCGTTGTACCATCCCAGGCTGTTGTGTCCAGCACCCTTCATCTCCTGCTGTGTAATGCTGGTGGGTGGTGTTTTTATATCCTCAGGTTAGGTGGGGTGGTTGATCAGTGTTGTGCAGTCTGAGCTGCTGGGGTGAGGCTGGTGCTTGGCATTGCCTCAGATGGGTTTTATCTTGGGGTTGGGGAGAGGGAGAGCTTAGTGTTGGTTTCAGGAGGGAGGAATATGGGCGTCTTGCATTGGATTTTGGGTGCAAGGTATCCTTGCAGGGAGCAGGGCTGGCCTGAATAGATGTGAGGGATGTCCTGGAGTCAGCCAGACAGGAAGGGTTCAGCTGGGGCCACAGATCTGTGCCATGGGGTTTCTGTGGACCCTGGCCACTGCTCCTATTTTACCCAGATCCTGATGGTAATGGTTCAGGTCTGTGATCCTGACTCATCCCTGTACCTGTGCTGTATCCAGATCATGGGAATGTTTCCTTAGTCTGTGAAAGACACGCAGTGTGTGTGAAGTATTTGCCTGCCTGGAAATGCTTGTTTCACCTTCCACACCGCCCTGGTTTCCCATCAATTGGCTTCTGCCCCTGCTTCTCGCTGATCTTGTTGTTATTTTTTTTTAAGCCTGGCACCGATGCTTTTGATGTTCCCAGCCTCCTATCTCTGCACGGCTCCTGCAGTACCAGCCCCGTGCCTTTCATTACCGCATTAACAAACTCGAGTCGTGCCTAACGAGGACGCCTCATACGTTATGCTAATGATCAAGAGACATGTTAATGATATTTTAGAAGCCTAATTAGTGGAATATATAACTATATGCAATTTGGTAATGGACTGTGACAAGAAGTTGTTAAAAGGGGGCTTGACAAATCCAGTTGCATGTGGCCTCAGACAAACAGTTGCTGAGAATAGATGAAGAGGAGCGGGGTCTCTGCATGCGTGCGGGTGCTTGCGTCTCTCTTCCCCATGCTAAAGGGTGTGTTTCTTGGCGCCTGCGCTCGTCAGCCTGACTGACACAAGCTGGTTTCTTGGCTCTAAATTTTCTATTCTGCTTCTTGAACTGACGTGACCAAAGCTTCAATTTATGGGCACAGTAATTTTCTCGCTCCATCTGTCGATATCTGCACGCATACGTATAAAATACAGTTGGTCTGTCTGCACTGAGGGTGGCCAGAGCTGTGGTTCTTCTCTACTTAGGAGGAGGCAGAGGAGTTGTCAGAGCAGATCTCGTGTGTGTATGTGCCCCCTGAACACCTCATTTAATGGCAGCTCTTCCAAGATGGGTACACAGCCGTGCTTGAGGGTACATGACTGTTGGGCTATGGGAGAGACCCACAAGTTGTGCAGGACTTGTGTCAAGCGGGTCCTGAAAGCACCACCTTTGATGTGAACCTCAGCAGGAGGTGGGCTCCTTGGTTTCTCTTCCCTGAACAGTGGAGAGAGTAGTCTGGCTGTAGAAACCTCTCTAGTAGTCTTTCTGTAGAAACAATTCCATGGGCAATGCAGATACTTCTCAGATGGTTTTGGCTGACATGCTTTGTGCAAGCTTTGAAAGCTGCTTGCCTGGTTCAAGGCCAGTGCTGAGTGTTTGGAGATCTGATGTTCAGTCTTGGCTGGACCAAAGGTACTTTGAACCTTTAGAAAGGCCAGTCTGGATTTAGTCTTGAAGAAGTGCCAGCTGGAAGGTGTGATTTGGTGGCATCTCTGAGAACTGGTTCATGGGATCTGTCTAGTGGGGATGTGAAAAACACAAATCTGTGTCTCATGCTTCCCATGTCATGGATGGGAGCAGAGACAAGAGCTGGGTGGTTGTTACCCATCCCATTGCAGGCTGCTTCTTTGTGTGTCGGACATCTCTTCTGCTCAGCAGAAAAGGAGCTGCCTTCCTGCATCCCATGGGAGAGGTGAAACCTGGTTTCTCTTCCAGGCTCTGCTCCATCACTGCCGCATGACCTGCGGCAACTTGTGTTGCTGCTGTGTGCTGGAGCCTCTTGTGTGGGGAGGAGGTGACTGTCCTTGTCTGACAGCAATGGGGCAAAGGGTTAACGGTATTAATTCCCATTGCTTATGAAACAGTGCCAATTATTAGATCTTATTTCATGATACCAAGCCTAATTTTTGTCTGTCCTTAATGACTTCCCAGTTCTCCCAGCTGTATCCTGAGACCTGCACCGTTTCATTACTTTGTGCCTCTTCACATGTATGAGTTATGTACCTGCCCTAAAATCAAGACTTTAATAAGATTAAATTCCCATTAAAACTCTCACTTTCTTATTATGTGAAATATGCACTGTGCCTCTCTCTGGAAGAAGGTGCTGAACTGAAGGGACAGGGAAAGATGTATGTGGCCTTTCAAAGGGTTTCCAAGTGGAGGGCTGGGTGAGAGGAGTGGGATCACTTGATCCTGCTCTGAGTGGAGGTGTGCACCCATCCCAGGTGTCTGTCTGATCTGTGGTCTGGGGGACGCTGCCTGTTCCACCCAGGAGCACAGATGGATCTGTGATGGGAATCTGACCCCAGAGCAGCTTACTGCCAGCGGGGCTGCCTGAAACATTTGAATCAAGAATTCGCAGCTGCTTTGAAGCTCGGAGAACTTTCATCCTGTTGATTTTTCTCCTCCCTTTAAAATATATTTTTTCAAAAAGATGTTAAATTTCTTTTACTTATTTGGTTTCTTTTCCCCCTGCTAATAACTAAATTATAATGAGGCTCCCAGTGGGATTTAAAAATATTAAGGAAAAAAAAAAAAACCCACATAAAAACCCCTGCAGAAATTATTCCCCCCCTTTTTTTTCTTTCCAGTGCAATCCGTTCTGCATAATAGCTCTTTGTCTCACTGGCAGATAGGCACGGGGGAGGCCAGGAGCTGCGGCGACGCAGCGGTGGCGTGCAGGAGAGTTCCGTGCCCTCCTCGGCCAAACGGCACAAAGTTCCCTTTGGGGGACCAGTGCAAACTCTGCACCCCCACGCAGCCAGGGGGGTTTTGTGCCCCGGTACCCGCCTGCCTAGTCTGTGCCGGGGCTCAGATGAGCTCACCTCGCCCAACATTCCTGCCACGAGACAGGTATAATAAAGCAGGAGAATCTTTACACTCCGCGATTTCATTCCACGGATCAAAGATCAAAGCAGAGGAATACACAGTGACCATAAAATTAACTGCTTTTTCAATTTTACAATGCTTTCGGTGATAAAGAATCATATAAATTTAATATTAATTAAACACTTAGCTTTTAACCTCCTCCTGCATCTACTTTTGGCTCCTTGTTGGGGAAAAATTAATTGGGCATCTTAAATCTTGTGTTACTAAATGCTTTGACAGGGGGTTTCAAAAGCACTTAGAACTCGAGCAAAATGTATTTGCTCCATTCGTCCTTCCACTCACCTAATTGAAAATCTTCGAGGGGAAAGGGAGGGGGCAGGGAAGAAGAAAGGGAAAAAGTACCATTTTATGGGTTTGTTTCTTGAAAGGCAAAAAAAAAGGGGGGGAAGGAGAAAGGCATAACTTAGAGCCGCTCTTACGTTCTTGGCTTTAATTCAATCCCTGTCACACTTAACACCTTGCAAAATGGAAGCCATTGATCTCCTATTGCAGATGGCCTATTGATCAGGAGCTGCCGCTCGCTCCTGTGGCTTCCTTCCCTCCATCCCCAAATCCTCCTCTGCAGAAACCTCTCCGTGTGGCACATGGGTCGTGTGGGCAAGACATAAACACGAGTCCGTGCCTCTCCCTGCCGTGTGGGAATGTGTGTGATCAGCTCCCAACCATCGCAACGCATCTGCCTTTGGGGGAGAGCCCAGCAAGTGGCTTTTTAGTGGCAAACGGCAGCACTTCATGAATGTGTGAGGGATGAATTGCAAAATACTACCCTCACGATCCAAACCGGAAAGATTCAGTGGGAGGAAAGCCCTTGGAAATCAGTAATGTTGCACAAGACCTAAGGAGCACAGCGGAGAGCAAATTAGATGTGTTACTTGCAGTGTGGTTTGGCAAAAAGGGTAGCAATGGGCTTTCTGGGCTGCAGAGGCCACACTTGATAGAGCAGGAGAGATCTTAGTTCCTTTTCCTTACTGGGTATGGCGTGTGTCTCCAGGCATCTTACTAATGCAACGATACTGGTGAAATGAAGGGAGTTTTAAGAACTCCAGATGTATGGAAATCGGAGCTAGGAAGTTACGGAGAGCAATTCTCCCTTCCTCTGTGGTGGAGCCTCATTAATTTCTATGGCAGAGCTGGAGACCCACCAGCAGCCACTCTCTGAGGGGATGTTAGGTGTTTGTACATGGTAGGAAACACCTGGATCAAGAGAAACCAAGAAAATCAATTAACGAGCAATGTTGAGTAGAAGCTGGTTGGACGAATGATGCTTTACCTGTTTGTACTGATTCTTTGCACAGCACCAGAGTTTCATAGGATTTTTTGTGAAAACAAAAGAGTAACAGCAACAGAAGATCTTCTATAGGAATCTCTCTCATGGTCTTGGCTGCAGATTATGGAGAGTATCCGAGTGCACATTCATGGAGCTGCACAAGCATGATGCAGTAGTTGGTATTCTATTTGGGATTCTCCATCTGAGTTGGAACCCAAAATTCCCCCTTGATTTTGGGGATGCTTCAAGATTTTTTTTCCAAAAAAAGAAGCCCCCCTCTTGCCAAGTTCAAGGAGCAAATATTGCTGCTTTACTTCTCCTTGGATGAACTTGATGGGGTGTCAGATGGTGAGGAATTTTTGAATGAGTAACATAGACCTACTCCTGGACTAGGAACTGGGCGGTGAAATTCTGGATGGACAAGGAATGAATTGAAAAATGGGGCCAGAAACAGGGTCTGAGTAGAATTGCAGGGGATTATACTGTGGGGGACAAAAACTGTGAGGGGCTGGAGATATTTTGCAGCATGCTGTGTGGTTGGCTCTGTTCTACATAGCTTCTCTTCTGTGTCAAGATCCCAATTCCTGACAAGGTTCATTTTAAACTGGGGAAACGGTGGGAAGCAGAATAACCTGGTGCAGATCACCATGGACATATCCCAGGAGGATGGTCTGATGGTTTATTTTTTCTCTCTTTTTTTTTTTTTTAATTGTTATTAAAATTCTTTGAGCATTTCCCCATCCTATTCTTGGCTGGTTGTACATTTTTAAGAGGGGATCTCATGCTTGATGCTGAGAACCATGTGGTCCAGCAGAGCAATTTAAGGACTCATCATTTAAAGTGGGCAAAGCTCTTCACTGGAGGGTTGCAGCCTCTGTGTCCAGCAGCGTTCAGATAACAAGGCAGGGCCAACAGGATCTCTCCTCTGCCTCTTTAGGCTGTTGGAAAAGCCACCTCAGTCATGGCACTGGTTCTTTGTGGCCAAGCAGTGCCCTCTTGCCTCTCTCCCAGGCCATACCCCTTGGAGAACAGGAGCTGCACCTCGTTCCCATGCTGGCTCCCTCAATTCAGCCCTGGGAGAACGAGCTGTGACGTGTGTGAGGACTTTTCCTGACGGGGTCTTGCCCTTTACTCGTGAGTGAAAGGGCTGACACTCGGACTCAGTGTTTTGATGGATTGATTTACTCTAAAAATTGTCTTGGGTTAGGTGGAAGGCATTAGTGGAGGACTGGGGAGTGTAGATGCTGCAGTGACTCCACGTGAGCTCTCACAAAAGGTGTTTGGGAGGGATAAGGGGTGTTCCTGTCTTGAGGTATGTAGACAAATCCGAGGCTCTGTGTATTTGGGATGTAGGACTCAGTCCTTACTTGCAGACTGATTGTTGGTCTGTTTAATAAACACATTGCAACTCAGCATGTGTTTTCAAACAGGACTAGATGAAGAATGTGCCAAAGACACCTCTGAAGTTTGGTGCTAAGCATCCCTGTCACCATGGGCCCTTGCTTGCTTTTGTCTTCACCCTAAAAACTACCAGTGCTGGGCTAGAGGCTGCCATTGCTTAAATAAAAGGCTTGGGTTACCCCAGCTCTCTGTATGCAGCTGTGGAAATGCTTTGATATGGCTTATCCTCCAGGATCCATAAGAAAAGTCATTGAGAAACAGCATTGCTCCAGCGAGGCTTTTCTAAGTAGTCCTTTGTGCTTCGGAGTGTAAGATAACGTTACGGGGAGAGCACGGCGCGGTGCTCGCCCGCTGTCCCCAGCAGCAGCAGCACTGAATGCAGGAAAGTGCTGCTAGGCCCTGCTTGCTTCCCTCTCCCCACAGGCTCCAATTTTAAAGGTTCCCATGTCTTTAGGATTGTTGGCAGCACAGAAAGGTCTCCTGGATTAGAGGTGACCTCAGGGCGTGGGTGAACACCTTGCTGTACCCTGCTGTGGCACAGAGAACGTGAAAGAACCTGGCACGATGGCACAGCTTGTGCGGGAGCTTTGTAGTGGTCAGAGGGGCAATGCTGGAAAGGAGATGGGGAGAAAATGCAGTGAGGGATTGACAGTGGGCTTAAACCAGGCTATTCCTGCTGGTGGTAGAGCTCTACCCATTTATACTAGCTGAGACTCATCTTGTTTTTGTGCCATGTGGCCGCAGCTGCATGCGGGCATCAAGTGCAGAACTGCTGGGTTTGACTTGTGTTTAAGCCTTTGGTAATGTTTCTGGATTTCCAAGTCTTGCTCTTTGGAGAAGCTGCATTCCTAGGCAGCTTTGAATAGGAGGTTTGGGGTCTTGAACAGCTCAAATGCTGTTAAAAATGTTGGTGTTTGTTCAGGATCTTAATTCTTGATCAGTGGTATGCAGAGTGTGTGCCTACAGCGTGCCTATGTGCACGTGCAGCCTGTGGTGGATGTAACTCAAGCCTTGTCAAAATAATTTCATGCTTTAACAAAACTTTGACTAATTTGGAGTTTGGTAAGAAGAGGAAACACTTTCAACTTTGGTTGACACCTGAGGCAAAGCAGCTTTGGGTGGTGGATTGCTGTGGTACCAAAGAGGCTGTGAGCAGCGTGGAGATGTTCAGGGCATGTTTGCAGATGTGAAAAAGGTAGACTGCAGTAAGGTTTATTAAAAAAATCCAAACCTTTGGAGTTCAGCAGGAGCAGGACATAGACCAAGCCTAAACCATCTCATCCTGTTGATCCCATGGCATGCAGTGATTGGGATGAGTGTTTGAAAAGATGGCATGGATCACCTTTGCCTATACCCCAGATGGGAGCCTGCCATAGCATATCCCTGCTCAGCATATCCCCAGATATTTTCATTCTGGGCTGTAATGAACCCTCAGGTGCTGAGTTTCTGCCTCCTGTGTTCAGGCTCTCATCAGTCCAGCACAGCAAGGGCCTGAAGGCAGCTGCGGCTCAGCACCGGTCACTTTGCCAGTGCTGGCAGGAGGAAGAAAGTGTTTGAATTTGGGTCAGTCACTCACCAGTGCTCCTCAGGGAGACTCTGGTTTCTGTTCATACAAGAGTGGGATTGCCCAGTTGTGTTCAGAAAGGCTTGAGAAATGTGCAGGAGTTCTTGTTACCTGCTCCAGCCATGGAAAATTAACTCTGCACATGCATTTTGCTCTGGGGAACTTTGCAGTCTTTTGCTCTTAATTCATGGTATTTTCTAGCTAGCTTCCCCCTCTAGTCCCTTTTCCATAAAAGTAAGTAAAATAAAAAAAGGAAGGCAGGCAGTGGAGAGGAGAGAAGAAAGTGGCTGCAAAAAGGCTGATCCACCAGCAAGGGGCATAAACCTGTATGTCAAGCCCTCGGTCCTGCTGAGAGCTGGAATGGGCTGTTCAGCCCTCAAAGGGGAATTGAAACCACCCTTGTCGGGGCTGCCCTGCCCCTTGGCTGTTCTGCATTTCCATCCCCATCCACCCGAGGCCCATTTCTCAGTGGCCCCAACACGTGCAGCATCATGTTCCTCTTGTATTCCCATGCCTTTGTAGGGTATAAAATGCTCTGTTCTGTGACCAGGCACATGGAGAGGAAAGGAGACCCTGCCACCCTTCTTGGGCAGCTCATGGGGACATCATCTGGCCTCCCCTGTCCTCTTGTTGCCCCCCCCCCCCCCGCCCCCGCCATCAGAAGGAGGGAAAGAAAAGGAGAAACAACCATATGAAAAAAATGTTAATTTATTAATCACGGAATATATAGCAGTTCATCTGAAATGCTGTTGCTATGCCAACACCCTGGGAGTTTATTTTCTTAATCCAGGAGCGAAGCGTTTGGTCCCCCGCTCTCCTGCTGAGCTATTTGAATATGTTGCTGCTGCCGCCATATCTGTTTAAAAGGGAGAAGGAGGGAAAAAAGGAGGAAAAAAAAATAAAGTAGGCTAAACCACCAAAGCAGTCAGATGCAAAGCAGTAAGAAGCCTTTCTCAGTACGACTTAGTAAAAATGACACAAATTAATATACTCTACTTAAACCAGACCAAGATTAATGCTTCTCTTTCAGAGCAGCTTAGTCCAACTGTCACTCGACAAGCGTTCGTCGGACAAAATCAACACTAATCAACATTTATTCCTCTCTTGCCCTTGGGTCTGAGGAGCGTAGAGCGGGCTGCGCCATTCTCCGGCTCGTCTCGCCACGCTTTTCACCCTCCATCCAGCTTCTCCATATATCACCCTTCCTCTCTGTGCTTCTGCTTGTACGGATCCACACGCTCAGCTATCAGGCTACATTAGAGGCATGATAGATTTTCTGTTTTAATTTACATCTATTATATTACAACATAACAGATCTTGATTCAGTGGAGACCAGTGTCTCCTATAGCCAGACTCTTTGGGAAGGTTTCTGCATGAACTTTTCAAGGCCGGTTGCCAAGTGGCTTCAGGTGGACTCTTCTTCCTCTTCTCACTTGTGAGTGCTGAGCGAAGGTGTCATGCACCCTGCTCAGGGAAACCTGTGGCTGTGTTGGCTGGCTTGTCATGTCGCTGGGAGGTGATGGCTTTGGACGGGACAGGCAGCTGAGCACTGGATCCTCCTTTTTCTGTGAGCTGGCTGCCAGGCTGCTTTGTAACTGAAGCCTGGAGGAGCTCTTGCTGATGCCCTGTGCCACAGACCCCCTATGGGTCTGTGGGTGGAGGGGAAGAGGCTGCCCCCCAGCTGTTGATGTTGGGAGAATAAGGTCGCAGCATACCCACAGGGCATCTTCCCATTTCTTGTGCAGGGATGCTGAAGCCATGAGTGTCTGGCACACGTAGGGTGGCAGGGTTTTGTGAAGATTCATGGCTCATTTCTGGTCACCGGGGTACTGCTTCCTGCCATCACTTTGGAGCAGGGAAAGGACAGGTCTGACCTGAAGTCTGGCTGATTTTTCAAGATGTTGGTGGGGTAATGCTCCAGCTGGCTTTGCTGTTGAGCATTACATTTGTCTTCTCTGGTTGTCTGGAGGGTCAGTGGGGAAGAGAAGAAGGCAGAAGAGTGGAAGAAACTGGAGCACGTTTTCTTCATTTCCTCTCCGATGAGCGGAAAACCGGTGAAGGTCATGATGCTGCTGTGCCCAGCTCAATGTGATTTTGAAGAGCTCTTCCTGTCCTTGCAGCACTGGGTTATTGAAATGGGAGGAGGGGAATCCCTCATCCACCTTCCCATTTCTGCACTTTGTGTTCAGTGCTTTTTTTTTGCCCCTGATTTGTTTCATAGAGCACTCATTTGAGGTTTGGGTGGTCTGTGTTTGACTTTTTTCCAGGGCCACATAGCCACAAGCTTGTGTAACACTTTGTCTTACAGTTACCTAGATGGGAGTGTGTGAGGTTCCTGGACAGACTAAAATCAAGATGGTTCTTGCTCTCCTTAGTAACCTCTTCTTCAGGTTGTGTGCAGGTGTAAATCCATCTGAGAAGGTGGTAGACTCAGTGTTCCAGTGGATGTCTAATAATAGTTAAGAATATCCATCAAGGATGCTCGTGTTCAAGTGGCAGATAAAGAATAACCCTGCAGGTGCCTGCGCCAGTCCTTCCACTCCTCATTTGGAGTGTGAGGGGCCAGTGTGGTGTTGGGCCTCCCAGTAAGTTGGTGCTGGTGTGGTTTCCATCCATTCTGCTTCTGCCACTCGTGGGTAACATGCTGAGGTTGCCCTTTATTTGGATGGTGTTATGGGTAACCCTAAGTCTAGAGGTTGCTCTTTTGGATTCATTGTCTGGGGTTCCAACACATAATGTCTTGATTGCTGTGGTTGAGCATGCTGTGGATGATGGATCAGCAGTCTGAGGGGTGGAATCCACTTAGGACGTTGCTATCAGTCTCCCAAATCAAAGCAGAGCTCCATGATCTTGCTGGGGATTCCGTGTTCCTCTTCTGCTGTAGGTCCTTTATGCCCTGTTGCTAAATCCAGTTTGGAAAGTTGTGATTTCTCCTTTCTCCCTGGAAACACTTAGGTCTGTGCAGGCTGTGACACAGAGGCTTCTGCTGCTCTCTTCTGCCCTCGTGGCATTAAGCAGAGGCTGCTGGCTGGCAGAGCACTGCAGTGCGCTCCTTCCCAGCCTGGCTGGACTCAAGGCCAGGCTCAGGGAGCTGGTGGGATCTCCCTCTGCCTTTTCCCCTCTCTCTCTCAGTGCTAGTGTGAATGAAGATTTGATTAATGCGGGCACTTTAGCACAAGTGCCATTTTCCAGGCTGTAGCTCTTGGCACGGGGAGCGCTGCCGGACCGGAGCAGAGGAGAGCTGCAGGCGGCATCTGCGCGCGCCGGGCGCTTTACGGCGTGCCTGGAGAGGAGTGCCCTGCTCCCCTCCCTGCTCCTCATTGCTGAGCAGTAAAGTAAATGGTGCTTGGTATAACTTTGCACTTACAGGACTGCAACTTAATTTAAAAACAGCCCCAAACTCCAGGAACAGGAGGGGGCTCTGTAGCCAGCTCGTCTCTTCAAACCCACCTCGTTAATTTTAATGGTGGGAGAAATTCTCCAGCCAGGGAGAGAGGCGAGGCAGAGATGCTGAACTTGGAGTGCCAGCAGCCCTGAGGGATGGGAGGACAGCAGTAAGCCCCAGCTCGTGGGAGATTGGCCAGGGACAGACTTCTCTGTCAAGTCCTGGCTCTTCTGGTGACTTCTAAATTATCCAGGCTCCCACTCCAGCTCCAAACAATGGTCTGGAGCAAAGGCATGGTGGGACCACGAGCCTGTGTGGGGGACTGCTTGCTCCAAGGCTGCTCCAGGCTGTGGGGCTTTGCCAGCTCCTCAGGGAGGTTTTGGAACGGAGATAACGTGTAGGAATTAATGCTGTTTGTAAAGCACTTGGTAGATGGGAAAAGCTATAGGAGAGCTGTAATTAATAGAGGCTGGCTAATTTAATGTTCTGCCTTGACATCATCTCAGCTGATATATATGTAAAGAAAAGCACCTCCATTAGTGCTGGGGAAGATCATTCCCCCTCCAGTGCCGAGGCTAAAGCAACCAGATTTATTTCTCTTTATTATGTCCAGGAACCGAAATCCACACATCTGAGTCTTGGAAGAGGCTGTGCCTGTGAGAGAGCAAAGCTTTGCAGAACGTTTTTGCTTTGGAAAGGTGCCCAAGTGTCCCATGGCTGAGGTGCTGCCACTGCAGTGGCAGAGGACAGCCCAGGTCAGGGTTGGGGTGATTGTGATCAGTGAGCTCTTAATGAAAGCTGCATGGGGTCTGGAACAAACTGGTTTTTACTGGGAAGAGGGGGCAAGTTTGTTAGGGGGATGGCTCTGTGTCAGGCCAGGATGGCCTCGGGAGTGAGCACTTTATTTGGGCCCTGGGGAAACTGAGGAAGAGGGCATTTCCTTGCTGGCAGCATATGAAGTATCAACTGAGGGATGATGTTTCTGCTACCCTCAATGGGATGTCCGAGGAGATTTGGAGGCAACCAGTATGAAATGAGTGAAAGGAAACTGGTCCTGTCTGCTGTGCAGGAATCGTTATTGTTGCAAAACTGAAAGATTTGAGTTCTGGTTCTTTTCCTTCCTCGATGTCTTGTGTTAAGCCAGATCTGCGCTGTTGGGAATGCCTGATGCTGCAGTACTCTTACTGAGAGCTGTGGTGTTCAGTGACATATTTATACTGCAGAAAGTCTTGCTTTTGTTTTGTTTGAGGATCTAGTGTAAGCCACATCTCTTTAATCCATGCTCTCATTTACTTTGCTGCTCTGGAATGGTGTGAAGTGGAGGAAATCTCCACTTTTTGCTTTTGCTTTTAACTGCTGTAAACCCATCCTCTAGTTTTCTGGTAGCATGTCCCCTGTAGCTGTGTCTCAAGAGTGCTGGTCAGCACAACCCTCCCGCCCTCTTCTCCCAGGGTAAACCAGAATCCATATATAGCTCTTGGAGAGGCTTTCTGTGATGCTGGCTGGTTTCTGTCCAGCTTTGGATGTGCTTGGCTCACTGGGAAGCCAGGCTATTTCCTGCACCTGAATATGGCCTGCCCAAGTCTGAAGCCATTGGCCTTATATGCATAGAACAGGCAGCTTCTATATAAATGTTTTTATAAGGGCTGTAAACCGTAGTGCTTTGGAGTGCGAGCCAAGCTCTGCACACTGAGCTTGGAAGAAACTTCCCTGAGAGCATCTCATCCCAAGCTCCTTCTCCTTCGGGCTTGTTGTGATGGCATGTGCAAACTGGGGAGCTGCCTGCACCAGGACTGGGATGGCAGGAGCGGGCAGAGGGGATGGGGAGTCAGAGCAAAGCTTGCCACGCTCCTGTTGGATGCTGCTGGCATAGGAAGCAGCCCTGAAGGAGCTGGGGTGTGAAACCAGACACCTCACCTGGAAAGTTTGTGGGTGTCCGTGTGTGTGCGCATACCCACGGCCCCCCAAGGGCAGCAGCTCGCTCAGTGAGTGACCTTCTCCCAGGTCACTGCCTGCCAGGGTCACTTGGCTGCTCAGCTGCATGTCAGGGATGCTTTTCCCTGCTGCTGAAAGAGCAAAGCAGAGATCCTGCTGGAGGAGGGGAGGGCTGGCATCCCCCACGGGCTGGCTGTGTCTGGACCTGGTCCAGAGGAGGTGTGAGAGGAGCTGGGGAAGGGGGGTGGCTGTGCAGCAATCGAACTGGTTAGTGCAGCATTTCATGAGCCTCCAGGGCTGCCCGTGCCTCAGTTTCCCCAAATGTAAAGCCAAGGATCTTGCAAGCCAGCTCACCCCTTTTTCTTGGTGCAAAACACCATTGAGATTTGGTTGAAAAGTGCCAGGGGAGTCTGTGCAACACGTAAGCCATGAGTGATGGTCTAGATAGGAAGCCTAGTTGCCAAGGCTGACTTTTTCCTGATGGAGATGCAAAGCCACTGCTGGAGCAGGTCTCCCTGCAGGAGGCAGTCCGACCCATCTGTGTTTAATGGGGACCACACAACACGGCAGCTGGCCCTGGGCCCAGAGATATTCTTGTAACTTAATAGCGCCCTGCAGAGTCAAACAGTGCTGTAAAGAGGGGTACAGATTTTTTAAAAGGTATTTAGAAGCCCGGGGCTACTGAGAGGGGTCCTGTGGACTGTTTAAAAGCTGTGTGCTGCCCACCTTGGTTGTCTCTCCTTATGTATTCCTGAGCCACTGGGATCATGTTCCTCCAGTGAGTGCCTGGCTCGGGGCCACAGGGGTAACAGGTGCTGTCCTCTGCTGGGGCCTCGCCTCCAGGCAGGGATGACTCAGCCTCAAAAGGTCTCCAAAATGAGTCGAAGTGATTTGGGAGCTCGTGATCTAGGGTTTCCAGCAGGACAGGCACTGGTCTTGAGAGCTCCACTTCAGATGATTTTGTGTAAGATGGATAAGGGTCTTGGCCCTGCACAAGGTCTTCTCCACAGCAAGCGTGCCGTGTGTGATCTTGGTGATCCATGGGGGACATCGCTCAAGGCCACACATTTCTCCTTTTTGGTAAAGCAGGGTAGGGGGACAAGCTTTCCTTGGCAGAGGTATCTGTGGAGAGGGTTTGACAGTGCTGTGAAGTGTGCTTGGGGAATGGAGGGGAGCTGGCTCTGCCTGGTGGCCCAGCACAGCTGCTGCAGGCCATGTCCCCTGAGTGTGAAGGGGTAAGCTCTTGGGAGGAGCTGGAAGGAGATGTGCCCAGCCTGCCAGGTGGATGTGTGGAGTGCTGGGGCTGGGAGCTGCAGGGACATCCATCACCCTGCCCAGCTGGCTGCTGGAGAGGTGTCAGAAGGCAACAGCTTTCTGTCGCTGCTGACCTGTGCTGGGGTTGAACTTCTGACCTGGAGATAAAAGCTTTTCCCCTCCCTCCCTGGATCCTATGCCCTTTTCCTCAAATTGCCCAGGCTTTCCACCCTGCATCCTACTAGGCTTACAATGGAAAAAGATCACTTATTGTGCTGCTGCCCTTCTGCATCCCATTCCCCGGTACCGTCACCATGAGACCATCTGGCTCTACCAAAAGCCTACCTGCCTTCTGCTTTCCTTCCTCTTCCTCTGCTTGCCACAGCTTTAGCACTCATTCCACAGAAACCTGACAGCTGATGTGGTGTGCCAGGGTGAAGAGAGAGGGGCTGGTGGTCTTTTGGTTCTGGTGGGAGCTGTTGGAGAGCACTGGTGGACAATGTAGTTCCATGCTGCAGAAGCAACTTCGTGAAATCTGTAGAGAGTTTGGCTTTTGTTGGATCCTCAGAGCCCACAGAGCTGGACAGGTGTAGGCATGAAGGTGGGAGAGGTCTCTCTGTGCTTCCCCTCCCTCTCCATCCTGCAGAGGGAAGAGATGAGCTGGGGAGTGAGAAACAAGGTCCATGCAAATGTGCGTTATGTCTGCCACTAATTTTGTGATTGGAAACGCAGCAACAAAGGGAGGTGGTGCAGCATGAGGATGGTTTAACCTTGATAAAACAGTGATTTCACCAAGGATGATGTTCTCCCATCTATCTTCATCCATCAGGGCGCTGCTGAAATATGCTGATGAAGCCTGTGGATAGGAGTACAGTGCAGTTAAATGGGGCGTTGCAAACTCTCTCTGTACCCCCGTGACAAGGTGGCGTTACTTACTGTCCAAATGTAGGGCTGGGAACAGCACGATCCACTGCCTTTTTCTCCATGGGCTGGGGTGGGATGCAGCCAGGGCTGTGTCCCCTCTGTGGAGAGTCAGAGATGGCAGTGGCACCTCAGCACATGGCTTCATTTCCTCCTTTTCTTTAGTGCCACAGAGAGCCAGGAGCGCAGAAGCAGTAAACAAATTCAGCTGCACTGTAAAAATGCCTTCCCCTCCCTAGCAGAGGGAGACAGTCGTTCATGAGTGATACCAGGTGTGCAGGTGAGGCAGGCAGTGGTCCTGTTGGCTTCAGCTGAGCATTAACTGGTGGGTCTGGTCTGTGGGGGAGTCAGGAAATCCCAGGGCTTTGCTGTTTGTTCGGCTACCACGCGTTTTGCCTGCGCGTGCCGTGTCGGAGGAGCAGCAATTAAGCTTTATTTATATGGGGTTTCCCAGCCTGCCGGGTGGGAAGTGGTGGTACGTGGGTGTGAGCGCTGTGTGTGAACTTCTCCTCAGGTTTGGGGATTAGCAGCACGGGCCAAGTGGCACAGTCTTTTTTGGTCAGGTATCTGGGGGTGGTTTGCTGGCCGTGTGCGAGTGTAAATGTTGATAGGTCAGTGGTAAACTGAGCCCTGTAAGCCAAGCTGCTGCTGTGCCCAATCCCTCTGGGACTGTGGCCATGGACGTGGCCGCAGCACTTCCAGCTTGAGTTTCAGCAGTGGTGTCCCCATGTCTGAGCTGGGCTGTGCCAATGCTGGAGTGAGCCGGCATCTCCTCGCCTTGGGAAGGTGGAGCTGGCAGGGAGAGCTGTTCCATTCCTGCCACGCTGCAGAGAAATAATTGGTGCTGCTGGTGGCATGGGCCCATCCTGACTCTAGGAGGAACTGAGGGTTCAGAGTCATCTCTGAGTGCAGGCATGGCTCATCTCCAGCCAACTTCTCCTTTTGCAACTGCATTTATCTTCCTACGTTGTGCTTTCAGGAGCTGGCAGGGTGTGAGTGCTACCTCCAGGCCTCCTTCCAGACTTGAGCTTGCAAGAAGGTAAAGCTATGTGCAGTGCTTCTGCAGTCAGCAGGGCTCTGACACTGCTCCAGAGCTCTCCTCCATAAATAGCCCAGACAGGCGGATGCCTCCTCACAGACCAGACGTGTGGTGAAGGCTGGAGAGCTGGCTCTGGACCTGGAGAAGGGACATGTCCATCCAGAGCATCACAAGGCTGGCATAACCTGCCATGAGAGGGTAGAAAGCCTGAGCAGAGCTGTCCCCCCCACACTGAGGCAGTGACCAGACCACTGTGATTCCACACTGTCCAAGTTCTCTCCATCTTTGATCTTTTGGGCATCCTGGTTTCCCTGCTCCCTGCCAGCCTTAGACCATTCTTTGGGCTCTCAGTTGTTACTCAGGAGGCTTCCCAGCTACACTGAGACCATCCTCAGCCTGACTACCTCCAGATATGGGCAGTAGACACAGCAAAGACTCTGAGCACACAAGGTCTTTATCCCACCAGCAAACTCACTGCTTGTTGGTAGCTCAGACTTTGTGGTGGCCTCCCTCCTCCTCAGACATCTCGTGAGACACTTTGGGAGTTGGAGTGATGTGCTGGTCAACTCTAAGCAAGGCTGTTTCTTCCCCTCCTCAGCTTCTTGTGTTCCCATTCTCCTATTGCTGCTTCCACTCCTGATGCTTTCGGGAGCATTTGGGGGAAAAAAAAAGTTGACAAAAGAAATGAATTATGCATAAGGAATTAATTTCCTTGATGAATAGGGACTTACAAACTCAATTGCCATTTGCTTTCAAGGAATGCTTGGGGGAGGGGGGGCGGAGGGAATAAAAGCAGAGGATGGAGCAGTGGCTGAGTGGCTGAGCCTGGAAGTGTTCCTGGCCTTTAAGTGGACTTTGGGAAACAGCCCTGGGTCATTTAAACCATATGATGGGTCTTGTATTCCCATCAATGTGGGGGGTTCTTTGCTGGAGTGAGAATCAGGGTGGCAAAGATGCAGCAAATCTTGCAGTGCATGTGTTGGTAAGTGCCATTTTTTGGTGTGGAATAGAAGAAGAGGGACAGATGAGGATTTGGGTATTTTAATAGATGGGGAAACTGAGTCAGGTGTGCACATGTGACTTGTTCAGATTGGATATAGTCCAACAGCCAATACAGGAGTGGTACTCAGTGCTCTTGTTTTCCAGAATTTTGGGTTTTTTTCCCTCGTGTGCCCTTCCCTCCTGCATGCTGCTGTGTCCTGGGAGCAGAGCCAGCAACTGGGAGCACTAAAAGCAGTGGAGTGAAAATGCTGTAAAAGAGCCTTCTGGAAACTTTGCCCAGCCAGAAAAACTTGCCCCCAAACCCAAGCAGGAAATTCAGATTCCTGATGGGAAGAGAGCATCTGTCAACCCGGGTGATCTGCTGGGCATTAAGCTCTTGTGCTGTGTGTCCATGTTCATGGGAAGCACAGAGGGATGGGGCGGTGTTTTGGAGAAAAGGAAACCCTGGTGTTGCTTTTGGGCTGAGAAGTATTTCAGCTTGCAGAGCATCAGGAGCATTGCAGGAGAGTCTGGCCTGGCTCTTGTGCTGGCTGATGGATTGGAGAAGTGATGGGCAGAGCAAAGGCACCGAGAGGAGCTGTGCTGGGCCCTGAGCTAGGCAGAGATCCTTCTAGATCCTGCAGCTTTCCTGCCCTTTGCAACTTGCCTGTTGCCCCTCAAACATGACAGTCTCGGTAGGAATGATGTACCTGAGTGCTCAGGGGCTTGGGATAAGGGTTTGCAGGTGAGCAAAGTAAGGTGTTGCTGGCTGCCTGCATATTGCCAGGATCAAAGAGGGCAGTGCGTGTTGGCAGAAGCTGTGCCAGAGCCATGGATTCCTGTAGCCAGGACACCAACCCCGTGACACACTGGAGCTTGCTCCTCTCCCCCTTGCTTGCTGCTGTGATGAGCCTGGGGGATTTGTGCAATACTTGTCTCATCCTTCTCCCCCCTTCCCTGTGCTGTTTAGAGGAGGGAGAAGGGTAGCCCAGGCATAGACAGCATCCCCAGAACCCCCACCCAGTGGCCAGGCACGGAGTTTGTGATCATGCAGGCCCGCTGGGAGGAGGTGTGACTGCCAGGGGAAGGGTGGTTTAATCATGGGAAGGGCGCTTTAATCATGGGAAGGGTGGTTTAATTGCTGCTTTTCTTTCCCATCCCCTTCTCAGCCGCCCTCCCCTTTCCCAGGCTGAGGGCAGAGGGGATCCGCGGGCAGGGGGCTTTGGAAGCTGTCGCTTTGCATTGCGCGGCTGGGGAAAGGTCTCTACCTGCCTTATTTTGTCCCTTTTGCTGTCAGTGCTGACAGTGCTCATGTTTATTTCATCCTGCGTGGCGGCTGTCTCGTTTCCCTATCCTCCGATGTCATTAGCGCGCCGAGAGCGGGCCCTGCAGTGCTCAGCCTAATGAATTCCGCTGTGGCTCCTCTCTCCCCACCTCGTTACCAAGGCTCAAGGTGTCAAATTAAACCTGGCCGGGGAAAGGAGAGAGGGAACAAGGCGCAAAAGGGGGAGGGTGTGTGCTGTAGGGGTTCCTTTCATTCCAGGGTTTCCCCTTTTTCCAGCTATTTTTCCTTTTAAGCTGCTTCCCTTGCGGCTGGGGTTTCTCTTAGAGGTTGTATGTGTCGTCGCGCCAGAGGTGGTGACTTTGTCCTTGGTCCTGAGTCCTCTTCTGTGGGGGTGGGAGGAGGGATGGCCTCCTCTGCAGAGTACATCTTGGCTTTGAGCAACCTGGGCTAGTAGAACGTGTCCCTGCCCATGGCAGAGGCTTGGAATGAGATGATCTTTAAGGTCCCTTCCAACCAAAACCATTCTGTGATTCCTCAGCCCCTGCCCTGTCTTGTCCACACAGGAGGCAGCAGTGAGTGTCAGAGTGCTGTTTGAAAAACCAAGTGGCTGTTTCTCAGCTCCTGCTCCACCTTCTGGGCTGTGCCCTCAAGCTGGGATGAGTTTTGCAAGTGGTTGTAAATGAAAGCTGCCATCCCCTGTCTCTGAGAGCTGGTGAATTTGAAGTGAGCTCCTGTCTGCCTTGAGAGTAGGGGTACTAAAAGCCACACTGGCAGTCTTCCATCAGCTCTGAGGCCATGCTCTGCTGGGTCATGTTTCACTTTTCTTTAGTATTACTCATCTCTGGTTTGCCCAGCCCCTGGCACAGAAAGCATGGGGATTCCCTGCCCTCCCTAACCAGGGAGTCCAGCCCTTTGGAGATGGCTGGACCATGGAGGACACCTGGAGTGATGGCAGCCTGTCCCCAGCACCCCCCCAACCCCATCCATCTTGGCTCTCATTGATTTAAAATAGTTTTGTAATATAATTATCTCCTCGTGGATGGGCTTTTTCATTATGTCGGCTGCTTCAGCTGTGGGGAGCATATTAATATGGGATTAGTGCCATGGTGGAGCATGTGTCAGCAGGGACAGGGAGGGACAGCCCTCTCCACTGTTCCTGACGTCCCCCAAAACTGGGGTGACCACAGGCTGTGCTGAGTCTGGGATCTGCTGGGGACAGAGGAGCAGAGCAAGAGCCAAGGGGGACAGGGCCTTTCTAGGATATTGGGAAACTGGGGCCCTTTTGCAACCCAGGTTTGGCTTCTCAGGGCCACTGGTGGATGCTGCTGGGAGGATTTGGCTTGGAGAGCACCAGCTTGGGTGACAAAGTGGCCCTGGAGTCCCTCCAGTGTCCTCCTGTCCTGGTGCCCTCGCTGGGTGTGAAGCTATGACAGTCTGTGGCATTTGTTTTTGCTTTGCCTTGTTTGCTGGAAGGGGAGCACATGGTGAGAGAGGACAGCAGGTTTGTCCCTCTGCATGGATGGAGCACTGTCACTGCCTGCCTGGGGAACCTGGATCTTGGTCCCCCAGCCTGGAGAACAGAGGAGGGACCCCAGACCTGCTCCTGCAGACCTACTGCCTACAGCAGCGAATTTTGGATGAAAGGAATGCAAGGAAGAAGGCTCAGAGTGGAGAGGAGGAAGAAGTGTCTCTCTCTTTGTCCTCATAGCTTGCTGGACCCGGGACTGTTTGAACTGATGGGCTCAGGACCACATGGCCTGGAGCTGCGGCTTGTGACAGTGGCTTTTAACCCTGTGCTGGTGTCCAGGGCTCAGCTGGGTGCACGGGGAGGTGAGGAGCAATTTCACGTGCAATTGGAACTGCAGAGGGAGAGCAGAGGGAGGCACGATTTAATCACCTCAGCTGGCCCTGGGCCAAGACCACCAGGGTTCAAACACCTCTCCATTGCAGGAGGTGCCGGGGGAGTATTAATTGGCATAATTTATCAACTGTTTGGCACTTCTTGGTGTGTTGTCCCTGCAGTGTCCGGGTGCTCTGGACTTGAGGGAGCATTTTGAGGAGCTTTGAGGCTGTTTAGGAAAGCAGGTGAAAGCCAGTAGGCCTGGGCAGCTCCTGAGGCCACCATGTGGTGCTTGGGGGCATGGAAGGTTCTCCAGAGCTGCCTGCTGGTGAGGAAGGTGTTCTGGGATGGATTGGTCCGTGGCTTCTGGTACACGGGGCACGTCTTGAGCAGATTGGTGCAGGAGGTGAATGGATCTTTCAAGCCCAACTTAGTCTCTCCCCGTGCCTGCTTCTTGAGAAGGATTTGGACCAAAGATGCTGTGGAGGCCAGACAAGCCCCTCTGGCAGCACCTGGCTTGCCAGCTGCCATGTTTAGTTAGCATGGTCCTTGGCAGGCTCCCTGGACTGGTGTGGCACTGAAGATCTGAAGAGGAGTTAAGTGATGTGAAAACTTGCAGAAGGTGCAGTCTGAGATAAAGCAGGAATGTTTTCCCTGAACTATCCTGAGAAAAGGCAAGAGAAAAAGAAAAGCAAGCATTGGGTCAGATCACCTCTCTGGTTAAAGCTTCAGCCACAGATGGTATGAACATACCCTTTTTACTGTGCAGCCAAAAGGGGTAAGTGTGGCCTAAACTGGACTCAGCATGAGTATCAACCTGGTCATGGAGGTATTGCCACTTTTCCTGGGCACAGGAGGCATTGAAATGCAATGAAATTGAAAATGCAACTGAAATTGAAATGCAACCAAGTCATCTTGATTTGAGCAGTTCATGTCCTGTCCTCTCAGCTGGCTGGTAATGGTGCAACTGTCTCCTCCTCGTCTGAAGGCTTGGGAGAATGACAGCTCACGAGGTCTGAACAGCATCATTTTCAGGGAAGGCCTGAAGGTGTTGCATGAAGTGCCTGTGTGGTGTGGGTCTCTCGGGGTGGCTGTGCCACAGCAGGCTGAAGGTGAACCCAGCTGTGTCAAAGGACTGAAAAAGGAGAGAGCCAGAGTGAAGTACCCCTTTGCTGGTGTACCTCCCAAATCCCAGCAGCGAGCAGCAATGCGTTTGGTGATGCTCAGCACAAATTCTCTCACCCAGCTTGGGCGGCTTCTGTTTTGTTCTGTGTGTAAACTTTCTTGTGTGGCTGGGGAAAGGTCCCTCTGCACCGTGCCTCAGTTTCCCCATCTGGCAGAGGGGTTGGTGTGGGTTTGCTTTTGCTCTGGAGTGCAGTGGACACCAGTTCACTCAAGCACTTTGAAGTCCTCTGATGAAAAGCACTGGAGAAGGACAGAGGCTTATTAATTGTTGAGAATTATCTGTCAGTCCCAAGTGAGGAGCTGCTGGCTGAAATTCTGCTGTCTGCTCTTCCTAGCAGAAGATAGTGACAGTAGTGAGACAATGAGAGTGGGGCTGTTATTCTCACAGAAATCAGTCCTGAAGGCTGAAAACCTCAAGGTTTCTGGGAGCAGTATGTCCAGGTTGTGAAGGGAGTGGTGGCTCTGTCCTTGCACACCACTGTGAAGACTTGGCAAGCATTTCCTTTCAGGTACCGGTGGAGCCATGAAGACACAGGTACTTTTTGGCTGTTGGTGGCCTTCCTCTTCTGGGATGGAGCTGCTGCCTGGGTTTTGGGTGCTTGACACTTGTGTTGACAGCAGCCTGTGGGAGACTTAGACACAGTTCTGTTGGCAAAAACAGGGAGTCAACACTGTGTGTGCAAAACTGATGGCTCTTTGGAAGGCTGGATTTGTGCCTGACTCAGTGACCTGATAAGCCTCTCCAGAGTATTAAAACACAGCATTCTCTGCAGCTGTGAGACCCGTGCTGGAGCAGCGATGAACCTCTTGGCTGTCCGACACTCTGGTGGGATTCCCGCGTGTTTCAGAGTCTGCAGTGCTGCTGGGTGGGAGCTGCAGGTGCTGTGTCCACGCTGGTGATGCTGCCCAAAGATCCTGTTGTTTACACCTTGGGGAAGGAGGCACAGACTCCTCTTGGAGAGCCATGGATGAGATTGCTGGGGGACAGAAGGCCCTTCTTCCCTCAAGCCATCTCATTGTCACCTCTGTGCTTTCACCCTGTTGAAAGGCTGGAGCATCGGCTTGGCCTGCAAGGTCTGACCTTTCTGGTGGGATGGGTTGTCTTCCTCAGCCCAGAGGGAATTTGGAGCTGAGAACTTGACTGTTGCAGGTGATGTATCCCATAGTTTGGAAGCAGGGAGATCTCCATGCTCAGAAGCTGAGGCAGGCAGGGAAGAGTAGAAGTATGCCCTGGTGACAAACCTTGGTAGGACAGCACAGCCCCTGGCAGTGAAGGTCATGGAGAACTGGCTGACCTCAAATAAGGTATGTGGGTGAGCAGTGATGATCAGAGCCTGGGCCGTCCCCCTGGCTCTACTGAAGCACCAACTTCCTCCCTGGTTGTGGCGGTGCCGATGTGCATTCCTATCCATCCACTCCGGCCGGGCTCAGGGGTTCTCTTCTGCTGCAGACTGGGATCTCCCAAACCTGTCTCCTCCTTGGGATCTGTCTCCTTTCCCCAGCCCTGTCCCGTGCTTTCACACCCTGCCACGACACTGAACATCTTTCTCATGGATGAATTTGGCAGTGCCAGGCCCAGCTTTCTTGCCAGTGTGGCAACAGACACGGCTCTCAGCTTGTTAGACTGAAAGAATGTGCCGTTTTAATTAATGATATGTAAATATCCTTGAATGGGCCGCATTTGCATATTAAGAGAGATTTGCGGAATCTGCGGAGTAATATATTTTAATTAAGGATTAATTAAAAATAATGGGAATTTCATTTCGCCTGGCAGAATCTGTTTAGATCTTCGCACACGTCTGCTCGGGAGCCCGGTCGGCGCGCGCCGCCGGTGCCGCGGTCCGCAGCTGGGGCCAGCCGNGCCGGGCTGCGGCTGTTCGGGCCGCTTTTTGATATTCTTTATGGCAAAATAAGCAAATGGCTGTGAGACACGGAACACTAGTTGTGTTGGCAATTATGTTAATAGCATGCTATTAGGCTATGATTCTATATGAGCAATTGGGGAGAAGAAATGCCTTACTGAGAGAGAATGATACAACAGACGTCTGTCTTATTGATATAGCTCCAGAGGAGCTTTCTGCGTAATTACACTCGGCCACTTTTCGGAGGTGGGAGAGAGGCTGTGGCCACAGGGTGGAGGGGAGAGTGGCCCCCTGCATGTGCCCGCATCTGAGGCAGAGATGCGTTGGGATGCCCTCATGATGCTTCCAGGAGGGATTTGTTACCCAGCTGCAGTGGGCTGGGTGTCCGAGTGTCCAGTGAGCTGCTTGGTGTTTTGCTCTGGATGGTCTTGCAGAAAGGATTTGTCCTGCATCAGTGGCCGAAGGATCAAAGGGGAGCTCTGGGGACCTTGGCTGGACACTGCAGCTTGGTTGTTTTGATGCCTCAGGTTTTAGCTTTTATATTTTTCAGATTCTGTACTGCTTTAGTGTGTGGGTCTGGGCTTCATATTAGGAGATGGTAAGCTCTCTTCAGAGAGCAGGGAGACAAAACAATTCCTTGTCTAGCTGTGACCAGGGACTACTGATCCAGATCTCAGGCCCAAGAGCATAAACAATGGTGGACTGAAGAGAAAAAATCAAGAAGGATGTGACTTTTTGGGCTAGAGCTGTAATTGGACAATTGTGCTGCCCAAGGTGGATCTATTGAGGCCTCCTAATAAATCCCTACTTTATTCTTTAGCTCCATCTAGTCTCTGTTCTAGGTCAGCCTTCACAAGGCATCGGTTTGAACCATGATGATGGGGAGCATCAGTGGGGAACCTCATGGCTTCTTTGGGAAAGTTGGCTGACAAGCCAGGCAGATAGACAGGTGGCTCTGGTGGGACTGGCGAGGAGCGGGGTGGCTCTTCAGGGCTTGGGGTGGGTGGGGAGCAGCAGGAGAGAGCAGGGAAGGGCTGGGGTGCTGCTCCCTCCATCCCACCCGCCTTCTCCCGGCGCTAAGCCGGCTGCAGCATATCGAATGCAAATGGAGAAAATGCAGTTTGTGGTAAGTGTCCGCTAATAAATAACCTCCGAGTCTTCTCCCTATCAGCCATTGACATCCTGCATTTCTCTCCCCCGCCGCACCAGCCCAAGACATTTAATGATGTGGTGCTCCTTACGGGATGTGCCGCCCATGCTAAATACCTCCAGCCTTCACAAAATGGTGGGCAGAGAGCCCAGCCCGGCCCCGCGCCGCTCCCCCGCCGCCCTGGGCACAAAGGTCAGCGGTGGCGGCCCCGCAGCCCCTCCTGTCCCCGGCGCCGCTGCCGACCCCTCCGCCGCGCTCGCCCGCGGTCGCTGGAGGATTTCATTAACTGCACCAAGTAAAAAATAATCAATTTCAGATGTTCCCAGTGTTTGTGGTAATGGTCTCTCTAACCATTCTGATTAGCCGAGTGAAATGGAATTTTTCTTTTAAATTACAGCGCGTTGACATTAAATATAGGGAAACTTTGTGTGTGCAGGGGGGAGGGGACAGGCTTTCTACATTCATCCCTGTCCTTCTCCCCCCTCTTCCATCACTCCCCTTATCTTTCCATCACCCCCTCCCCAATCACTCAGAAATCTCCAGCGACTTCTTTCTGCTGCCCACCAGACTGGATTGTTTTTCTACACTGGGCTTTGTGAAACGTTTTCTGGTATTTCAGACTGGTGGGGGTGCATTTCCCCCCTTTTTTTTGACATCTATTTTTTAATTTTTTTAATATTTTCCACGATGCTTTTGGGCTGGGGCCAGTGCCCCCACCAGGCTGAGCTTCTTCCCTCCATCCTCTGGGCTGTGCACGTGGTGTTGCTTCAGTGTTGCTACTCTCCCTTTTTGCTTTCCAGTTTCCTTTTGGATCCTGAGCAGTGCAGTCCAGAGTGAAACAGTGACCATGTGCCTTGGGGATGACACTGGGCTCCTTCCTCCTCGCCTCCCCTCCCTGCACCCCTTCTCTCTACCCCAGGCTGCATTTTTCAGACTCCGACCAAGCCTGTAGCAGCCCTTCCATTATTAATTCTATTTTTTTAATTTATTTTTCATGCCTTTTGCCCCCACCTCCCTCTACTGGCCCTGTGGCCAGCACGTGGTGGACGCCAGCGTGGCAGGGCTTTGGACTTCTCCCTTTGATAAGCTGTCATCCCCCGGCCTCGCGCGGGGATTTGATCAGAGCGCTCTCTCGACCCCGTGGAAGACATTAAACACCCTCCCAGACCCTTTTCTCTGTCTCCATCTCTGAACCTTTCACTCTCCTTTAATGAGAATTTCTCCTAATTATTTCGGTGGCTGCAGCACAGGGACTGCAGTGTAGTTAGATCTTGATACGGGGACGTGACTGTTATGCTGATAAAGGCAAAAGATCAATAATTTAGGCCCTAGCGTTAATGGCAGAGCTGAGAGCTTAAGTGTCTGTATTCAGGTTTAGTCCTGAAGGTTCCTGGAGTATTAATGATTTCCAGAGGAATTCCCCCCCTTCCCCTTTCCCTGTGCTGCCATTGCTTTTTCCCTAGTCCTGTCTTTAAACCTCTTTTCTCCTCATATATTTATGTAATTTTGTTTTGTTTTTCCTCATTGTTTCCCTGCTCTGCAGCCATTCTGCTTTACTTTCAGGTTGCCCCTTTCACAGTTTATCCTCTGTGTTGGGAAACCAAGGGAGGGGGGGAACCTCAGTCAGGAAGAAGCATTGGAGGGGGGTAAAAAAATGATCCATTCCTTTCCATTTTGCTTTGGAGACTGCATGGTTGCCTTCTGGAGGTGGTAGTGCAGGTGGGGTTCTGCCTTCTTGCTTGCTGGATTTTCTCCCCCAGGCCAGCATGTCTGAGCAGATCCAGAGCCTACTGGAAGTGTTTGGAGGCCCAGGGTGGAAAGGGGGAAGTCTGAGAGAAGAGAGAGGGGTAGGAAACATAAACCAGTTTTCTAGTGGTTTGTAAGCACTTTCCTTATAGTTTCTTTTTTTTTTTTTTTCCCAGCCTGTTAGTACTTGAGAATTCAGGAAATACTGAGTTGATTTGAAGAAAGATGACAAATGATGAAGGGAAATTGGGGGATAAAGACTGTAACTTAGCCATGAGGAGCCCTGCCTGGGAAACACTGCTACATGCATTAGCTGGTTAATAGGAATTTTGCCTGGGTTATCTCCATCCTGATTAGGGAAGTAAGGCTTAGGGGTGTGTGGATGTTATGGCTTTTTGGTCTGTTTGGCACCCTGGAGTGTCCTTTGCTGCAGAGGGAATGGGAAGGATTTCTTGAGAGTTGCAGAGCATCCCTCTCCTGCAGTTCTCCACGTCTCTCCTGAGGGCCTTTCCTCCACTGCCATCCCCGGTCCAAGATCTGGGCAGGAAGTGGCAGAGCTTCCTCTGTCCTAGCAGTGTCAAGAAGCATCTTGTACGTCCTGAGTGCCACAAACCAGACTCCCCAGAGGAGCTGGAAATACTGGTTTGTGCTTTCTAAGGATCTCTTAAGCCATGGGGGAAACCTCACTGCTGAGGCCTGCTCTTTCCTGAGGATCAGCACTGCTCTGCGTTGTGCTTTCTTTTCTGATACCGTATGTTGTGATTCTCATGGAGCTTTGAGGGGGAAAAAAAGTCCAAAAATGCAAGTACTGCACTGAAGCTGGCAGCACTGCCAGTGCCACTGAGCTCTTCCTTCCATCTGCAGAGCCACTGTCTGCTCTGGTTTGTTCTCTTTCTCTCTGCTGGCAGCTGAAGGGTCACGCTGGCATCCTGAGCACACAGTGCTCCTTTGCATACCCATGAACAGGCAGAGCAGGCTGGGCCTTGCTGAGCACTCCTGGAGCTCCACGGTCCAGCTGGCTCCTCCTCGCCAGCTCGCCTTGGCAGGGCAAGCCAGAGTATAAATTAGTTTCAACTTATTGTAGTCACTGAAGTATAGAAATATAGCTGGGGACATGCAGGGAAAACATCTGGGCAGTGCAAAAGGCCTTGTTGGCTTTTATGGGACGGCATTAGTTGGGGCTGGGAGTGAGCAACCTCAACAGCAAGTTTTTTTCAAAGAACTTTAAAAAAGTGCTTGAGTGCTGCCTAGTTCTGTGCTGTTTAGAAAAACACCTTTATGTGTGTGTGTATGTGTCTGTGCACACTCATAATTGCATGTGTAGGAATACTGATGTGGAATGATGGGAATAGGAGCTGTTGTGGCCTGGTGTGTAAGAAGCTGTGTTGTAGAGGTGTTCCAGGGAGTAAAGGAACCTCATTCCTTCCTAACATGTTACATTTCCTCATGGAAGGTAAGGGATGATGTGTCCTCATCCCAAATATTTCCTTTGATTACTGATAAAAAGGGAGACTGACCTCGTTGGGAATGTGGCCACCAGGGCCAGTTCCCTGGTGTCACAGAGGTCATCTCCTTATTGGTGACAACCTGTTATCCAGGCAAGAAACTTGAGCACCATCTTCAGTGTCACCTTGTATTTCCTCCTTGCTTTTCCTGGCAAGTCCCCATTCATTCTCCTGGGTAGGAGGTTCAACAGCCACCTGATGTTCCTGCTTGAGTGTTTCCTGGTTTAGTTATGTGTTTACACCTGGATGTTTGATAGCCAAATCCAGCTGACTTCAGTAGGACCTTCCTCATCTCAGGCTGCCCAGGGTGTGTATTGGATTTGCCAGGCTCACTTAGGAGGTCGGTTTTTGGATGCTCTGGCCATAGGTTGAATATTTGCAGAGCTTGTCTCTTTGGCAAACTTTGGAGAGAAGAGTACTTTTAGGGACAAATATGAGTAGCTGTAGGTTTTTCGAGCCACCAAACTGGTGGTGGAGTAGGGGGAGGATTGCCCAAAGCTCTGCTGATATTTGTGGTGGGTAGCCCTGGGGAGCAGGTATTTGTATCAGAAATGTTAATAGAGAGGCTGAATTGAATCGTGCACGCTGTCGGGGGAGCAGTAAAAGCCATTTACAAAAGAAGCCAAGAGAAGATCAGTAGAATTGCACACAAACCCTAAAAATCCCAATGTGACGCCTGAATAATCGCCCATTTGTCTGGGGAAAGAGATTAATCCAGCCAGGGTTCAGTTTAACAGGATTATTGAATGGGGTGGGAGGGAAGCAGAGGGAAAAAGGCTCTGGGATTTTTCCATATGACTTCAGACCATGGATCTTTCTTTTCCAATGGCCCCAGCAGGATGGGGAAGTGTCAGGAGCTGGGCTGGCTTTGCTAGATATCAATGGGTGAGCTGTGGTGGGACAGTTGGGATCACAGAGGTCTGGCCTGGTCCTTCCCTCCATGTTGCCTTACTGGCCAGTTTGGAGCTCTTTGGGGGTGCCTGATGGAATATGCTCCTTGTAAGGAGCTGAAATTGGCAATTCAGTGGGTTTTAACCCTACTCAGCCAACAATATGAAGTCCAGCTGTGTCTCCATGGGGGCTGCCATCAGGTTGTTTGTGTCCTTTGCAATGCTGCTGAAAGTGGCTGTCTTTGGAGAAGTCAGGACAGAGAAATGGGAGGAATTTTTGGGAGGAACATAGACCTTCATCAGCCTCTGCTGAAGGGTGTGGAAGGGACTTCTCATGGGGCTGGGGTAGCCATTCAGTCACCAAGGGACCATCCTGCCTCATGAATCACCTGGTGTTGATGAAAGCCCTTTCACTGGGATCAGGTCCTAGAAGGTGTTTGGGAACAAGATGTTTTCTGTCTGTCAGTGCTTGGCTGCCTTGTGCCCCTGATCATGGCAACTCTCCTGTCATGGGCTCCTTTCTAGGCATTAATGTGTTTTCTTCTTAAAACAGCTTTTTACCCTTAAAAACAGACAGATGCATGGATGAGAAGGTGGACAGTGCTGCTGCCTCCACCATGTCCTCACAAAGCAGATCACACAAAATAAAGCAAAAGGAGAAGTTTTCTTGTGTCATTGCCTACATTTATGTGTGTGTCTGTCTCTTTGTGCATGCTTCATATTAAACAACTGCAATTGCTCTACAGTGCTCCCAGAGAGCTGTTGATGTATGTCAGGTACTGAAACTTCCTTTAAGCCTACCTTATGTGTAGGATATCCAGAATATTTGGTGATCAGGAAAAGAAGCAGGAGGATAAAAGTGGGAGGAAAAATAAGGGGGCAGCTCTGGCTGTCTGTTGTGCAGTATCTTCCTCCCTGCCCTCCCCTGTCTTGGCTCTTCAGGTGAATTTGTTAGTCTTTCAATGGGATCTCTCATTTTTGGAAGAGGAAGAGCTGTGCTGGAGCTCCCATCTCTTGGGTGGTGGTGGATGTGTTCAGGGTGGGGTGGGATAAGCAAGTTCCATGGCACTCACAAAAACAACACCTCACTGTTTCTTAAAGGCATCATTTTCCTGTTTCTGTGCATCTTAATCCACAGCTTATTTTAAAAAAGCCTTTCTGCAAGCAGCATCACCTCTTACAGGCATGTGAGAGGAATAATGTGGTGTTGCCTTCCAACCACTCTTTCTTCAGCCTGTCCTGCTCTCCTGTGCTGTGCAGCAGAACCCTGTGTCCTTTTCCAGGCCATACTTGCTTCTCATTTTCCTACTCCCAGATGGCTCTGGGACTGTTGACACTTCCCACTCTCCATGCCCACCTTGCTCCCTCCACTGCTCAGTTTCTGCCAGCTCCATTTATTCAGCCATGCCTGCGCGGAGCTGAGGGCTGGGCATGGAGAGAAGGCGCAGCCATCTGCATCCATACCTGCATTTCCCTGGGGAATGCTGTGAGCATTTTCTCACAGTGTAGCCTGTGTATCTCCAGAACCCCAGTGAGGGCTGCAGGCCACAAATCTGCCCAAATGCTTGAAGCTGGGAGCTGACTGAGGTGTTCCCCCCGAACAGTGGTTGTTCTGGAAGGAGATAGGTGTGATGGAGCCTCAGCAGCACATCTGGTGCCCTGTCCCTGCAAGGCAGGCCCTGTGCACTGGGTAGGATGTTTGCTTTTGGTACCACACTGAGAACCCTCTCTCTTCAAGATGGGGATACAGACATGGAAGGCTGAGGAGTCCTGGAAGAGTCAGGAGTCTTCCAGCATGGATATTGTCCTTCCACCTCTGGCACATTCCATGCTTCAGTGTAGCTGCTAATACTCTTCAGAGCCTGTTCCTGAGGAGCAGGGTTTCCCTGCCTAGGCTGAGAGCTTTCCTTCAATCATTCTGTGGGATGGCTGAAGGCTGCACCCCAAGGCAAGCAGCCAGGTGGGTCTGCCTCTTTCCTAATGTCTGGTCCTTCTTAAGTCATTTAAATAGCAAATGAACTCCAGCAGGCTCTGCAGAAGGGTGAGGTTGGGGCTCTGCTTGTCCGTTTTTTTCCCCATGCCAGGGATGTGCTGAGCCAGGGATGAATGATTGGGAATCAACAAGGTGTTTAAACACCAGAATTGAAATTAATGTCCCCTCATTGCTGGTGAGGTTGCCAATACATTACAGCAAGCACCTTCCCAAAGTGAAATGAATGTTTGTTTATCCTCATGAAATATACATCAAAACATGTTGGTGGGAGAGGCTGTTAACGAGAGCCGGACGGCTTTCCCTTAACTCCCATCTGGGAGCAGGCACTGCTCCTCTCCTTTCCTTCCCTCTCTGGGCCTGAGTTTTGAAGCCTATCCCATCCACAGCTGTGTATCCAAAAGCATTAATACAGCTTTAATGAAAACTCCGGTTGATCTGTCCAAAGATATTGATGAGTGGTCCTCAATGGTATTAATCTTCTCATTGCGGGAGGAAATGAAGGCAGCGAGCGGGGCCGTCAGGTGCTGCTGGAAGAGGAGGGTGAGACGGGAGCAGGGATGGTCACAGCCAGCCTGGCCCTCCCTCCAGGGCTGCACCTTCTCCTGCTTCTGCCTGGCTTTTTCATTTTTTTTGGTTCCCTCAGAAAGTGGAAATGAAGGGTGGACTGCGCGCCGCAATTCCAGGCCGGTATTTAACATTCAAATCATTAAATTTCCGCCAATAAATCCATTACTGTTAATTATATTGAAGGGGCTAACGATCCGTCGACAATATTCCGCCATTGATTCCCATTCCCGTCCAACAGCCACCTCACCTCCAGCCCCTGCCAGGGCGTGTTTTTGGGGGATTCCCCCCTCCTTTGCAGCTTTCTCCGTGGCACGGTGCTCCTGCCATCCCCTTCTCCCCGAGCGCAGGCTGCTCCTCGATAGGAACACGCTACACTTCTTTATGGCTTATGGCAAACTGCCTTGATTACTTCTACTGTTGTACCCATTATGTGAATTAAATATGTATTCAGTTGCATGCTGCTTGCGTTGTTATTGCAGGGTGACATATGGTAGTGACTCAATTAGAATGAAACTAGCATTAGATAACCCTTCTGATTACATGCATCCCAGCCCGCTCGGCAGCCTGGCTGCTGCCGCCACCGCCGCTGCCTCGCCTGATCTCCCGTTAGCGCCCGGCTGCAGGTCCCATTAGCCATCAGCAGAGCCAGAGGTGGGCTTTAGGCAGGAAGAGGCTGTGCAGGATGAGTCTGTGGCCCCTGGGTGCTGTTGTGCTGCCTGCAGCAGGAGGGGTGCTGGCACCGATGCTCACAGTGATGTTTGCAACAGTGCAGCGATGCATTGTTTGCACGCTGGGCTTTCCATCCCAACCCACTTCACCTTTCCTTGGCAGTAGTGCCTGCGTGTTTCAGAACCCAGAAATTCCCAAGCACAGGGTCTGTCCACTGATGTGAAGCAGTGCCACTCCTTGCAAGCACCCGTTGGCACCAGGATGAAGCTCCCAATGTTTGACGTTGTCCTCAAAGCAGCAGCAAAAAGCACCTAAGTTTGATTTGGTACATGGCTGCTTGTGGCTGCTGAATGGCACCAAGCTTTCTGTAAAGGAAAGGGATCAAATGGTCAGTGGTGGTGTTTTGCTGCCTTCTCTCTCTCTGTGAAAATGCCTGGTGGGAATGTCTTGGTGGGAGCTGGGTGTTTGGGGCTTTCAGCAGGGCAGGGCTGGGTGGCTTTGGCACTGCTGCCCTCTGGTGCCACGCTGGCTGCTCCCCGGGGAGCCCTGGTGCACATTCATTGGAATCAGAGTATCTTCTACTTCCTCAGTTTCCTTGTGCCCTGCAAAAAACAGCCTAAATCTTACATTTCTTGAAGCTAGGAAGGCTGGGTTTCCCTGCACGCTGCTTCCATCACTTCTGTCCATTGGAGGGCTCTGCTGCAGGCACAGCAGAAGATGCTGCTGGTCCTGCAGGCAAGTCTCCAGCCTTGAATTTTGGTAACCAAAACGTGGAAGGTTTGGCTATTCCACACAACAGCCACACGTGCTGTGTCTATCCACAGGGCACTGGGTTCTCCCAAGAGCTTGGGGACTGAATAAAGCAAGTTGTGAGCTCTCCCCCTTGCTCCAAACCCACTGATTTTGCTTTATAGCTCTGCAAATTGTTTGTCAGCAAATCCTGATGCAAAAGTAAATAGGAAATGGATTAATTGTATAAGCATGTGTGGGTTTCAGAAACAAATCCCAGCCTGTTTGCAAACGTTTCTCTCTAGGGGTTGCTCTCTGGTTAGTCCCAGCGCCCAGTTTCCCCTCTCATGTTGGGCAAAGGAAGGGCCTTTTTTAAAAAATCTTAATAAAGCAAATAATGGCAGCAATCAACGAGCAAATAACATGCTTCCCAGTGACAGGACTGAGCTAAATACAAATTTTATCTGGGTACATATATAGCTATTGAGAGGGATGTTTATGAATGGGAAATAATACAGCTCGACAAAAAAACCCCCAAACATTTGTGCGTTTTTCCACATCACAGCTCAAGTGTTTGGTTTGCACCTTTCATTGCGCCTTCATTCTTTGTATTTCTCATGCCTGTTCCCTGTGAGCCTGTGTGGGGGTGTGTGTACACAGGGGCTGCACGCACATTATGCTGTCAGACCACTGCGGGAAGCTTCATTCTTGCTTTTGCCAAGTGGGAAGTTTCTTTTCGCAGCGGAATAAAGGCCTTTCCCAGCGGAGAACCAGGAGTCTGTGGTAAGGTGGTTGCTCCTGGAGCCCTAACCCTTTAGCTCATTTCAGACAGGAGCCCAAATCCCATTAGCATCCTTCCAGGCTTTCTGAGCAGCTCTGGGGGCTTTGCAACATAGCCCAGCTTGTGGTGCAGAGGACATGCAGGGTCTGGCCTGTGACCCAGAACTGTGGTGGGTGCTGCATGAGCCCCCCCAGCTCTGGGGGAATCATGGAGAGGATGCTCTTGTGCAAACATTGCTTCTGTTTTCAGGTCTTCAAATTTTGGATGCTCAGCGGAGCTTGGTGCTGGTGTTGCTCTGGGGTCCTGAGGTGATGCTCTCCCTTACCAGGAGTCAGAGCAGCAGGTTCAGTTTCCAAACCTGGAGCCTTTCTGGTTGCTGGGTGTGTTTTCCTCCCCAGGCAGAGGTGGCAGGGTGAGCTGGGGGTGGTGTGGAGCTCTCGGAGCAGGATCTGTCCCTTTGTTGCTTGCCTTGCTATTGCTTGGGTTGCTCTGGGCTAGAAAACCGTCAGCTCATACAAATGACTGACAGCAGCCAGCGTCAGCCCTTGGCAGGTATGTAAACAAAAGAGGCAACCGTTTTCTGCTTGCTCTTTTCTTTTTCCTTCTTTTTTTTTGTTTAATGTTTTTCTTTTTGTTTTTTGTTTACTTGAAAGCAACACGGGGTGATGTCACCCTATGAATATCCCTATTCAGGGCTGATGAGGGCCTTGCCTGGTGTCAAGCTGCAGGGTATCAGCTTGATTTTAAAGCTGCTTTACACAAAGGAGTTGGAGAAGCAGGTAACTGGGGGGCTGCAGGGATGGTTACCTGCTCCTCATGTTTTCTGAGCCCTCCAAACCTCCCTCTCCTCTGAGCATCCCCTCCAACCTCATCCTTTGACTGCTGGCTGGTGCATCCCTGCTGGTTTCTGTAAAGCTGCCTGGTGAGCACTGCTCCCAGATCTGCAGGCTGTCAAGGGCTGTGTCTCTCCAATTGATTGGAAAAGTTCCTGTGCATCTAATTATTTTTAAATTCTTTTTTCCCAGTGAGGAACACCACCTGAGCAGGTCTCTGTCAGGCTGGCGTGGCTCATGGAGAAGGGAGGTGAGCTTGCGAGTAGGGACTTAAAATGAACACCAATGCAGTCCTATCAAGGAAAAGCAAAAATACTGCAAAAAGTGGTTTTTTTTTCCTGCTGGACTTTTGCTTTCTAAGCTGCTAGGCAGTTTCATAAGGTGGTATTTATTATTTTTGGGTTTGTTATTATAAGCTGGCAGTACTTACTTGGGTGGGTTCCCCCTTGCCCTCCCTGCTGCTGGGTGCTGGGGTCACCTGTGCAGCTGCAGAAGGGAGCAGGCAAACCCCTGGCCTGGCAGCCTGATTTCCACCCCAGGGAATTTCACAGGAGTGAAAGGAGATGAAAAACACCATGAGGCCACTAAGCCACGAGCTGGAGTGGATTATCTAAGTGGATTAGGGATTCCTGACCGGGACTGCTGTGGAGCAGATGGGGTTTTGCCTGCTGCTGCTGTGGGGTTATGGTGGCCAGTGGTGGGTTGAAACCTCCATCTCCAGTATCTGGAACCCCTCTCCCCTCACTGCCCAGTGTCCAGTTCCCCAAAAAGCTTCTGTGACTGCTGCCCAGCCCCTTGGGTGTGGGCAGCTGCCTGCACTCACTCACCCTCAGCTGATGTTGAAGGGAAGGTGGGTATGGTCCCCTGTCCCCCTTTTTTAAGCCATTGTGTCCCCAGGGAATCTGGGCACAGGGTGGGGGCAGCAGGCTCCCTGTTCCATTGCACTGAAGCACCTGCTCATCTCTGAGGATCTTCTAGGTGGGAAGGAAACTCAGGCCTGTCTCTCTCCACATGTAACATGCCTGCACTTTTTTCCCCTTTTTTCTCTCGCTCTCCTATTTTTTCCCTTCCTCAAAAAAAAAGAAAAAAAAGAAGATAAACTAAACCCCCAGCAGAAAGCAAGCTGTGATACTGTCGGGCCTGGCGTTGATGTTATTTATTTTCCTCAGTTGCTGCTCTGGAAGCCTGGAGTTGACAGAGCGGTTTTGTAGAATAGAAACATTATAGACTGTTACTGTCAGAGTGTTAAATGTGATGGATAGAGAAATACAGGGGAGGGAGGGGACTTTACACTAGCCATGTCTGCCAGCGAGGGTGCTCATGGGAGAATAAACCATCCGCATATAAGAAATGAATGAGGTAATGTGGCGGGAGGTAATGGACTCTTGCAACAGAGATGCGCCTTGCCGGCTGGACTTAACCCTTGCCACACCACTGGTGGCACAGGGTGCCGTGGGAGTGCCTGCCCTGCTCACCTGTGGCCCTGAGATCCGGCCAGTTCTGGGCCAGCACGTCAAGGTGTGATGGGAAGAGCTGGGTTGTCCCTGTGGAGCAAGGGGAGCACTGCCTAAATCCATGCGGACCCTGCTCCCTCCCAGCAGCTTGTCACAAGCCCAGGGCGGAGAATTTTTGGTGAGCACCAAGAGATGTATTGATCACCCATTAGCAAAGGAACTTGTGCTGCTCAGGGGGTGCAGAGGATGCAGCTGTCGGTCAGCAGCAGCCCAGTGGCTCACTTGGGGTGTATCTGGGCTTGGAGTCCTCCTGAGGGTGGCTTTGGAGGTCTTGGAGTTCAGTCAGCAAGGTGAAGAGCACAGGGTGAGAGAACAGGTAGCCCTTGACTCTATTGTCAGTGGAGAGGTGCTGGGAAGCTGAGGGGCTTCACCTGCATTCGTGGCTGACTGTGCAGAGTGCTGAGTGGGGATCCAGAACCAAAACCCCATGGTGTTTGTTTGTATTTGAAATGTCATTTCTTGTGTTTGGAGGGATGGGTTGGGTGGGGAGAACCTGTGGTGGTTGGTGCCCTCCAGCTCTGTGGTTACATTGTGGGAGGGAGGGCAGGCTGTGTGCGTCTCTGGCCTCTTTTTCTGGTTTACACTGATGATTTTTCCAGTCATCCAGTTAACTGACAAATTGTGTTTTGAAGGCTAATGAGTGCTTGGTGCTTGTTTCCGTCGCTCCTTCTCACAGAGCCTTTCCATAGTTCTCCCTGTGAGGAGATCCCATGGATGGCGTTATGTCCTGCCTCAGGACCACAGACACAGAGTGGTTTGGGTTGGAGAAGGGAGCTTGAAGTTCTAAGCCCCCTGCCACAGGCAGGGACACTGTTCAGGAGATTAATCTGCTCAAAGCCCCATCTAACCTGGCCTTGGACGCTTCCAGGGATGGGACATACACAGCTTCCCTGGGCAACCTGTGCCAGGGCCTCCCCACCCTCACAGCGAAAAATTTCTTCCCAGTACTTAATCCAAACCCACCCTCTGTCAGTTTGAAGCCATTCCCTCTTGTCCCAGCACCACAGGCCCTGGAATAAAGTCTCTGTGTTTCTTTCAAGGCTGCTGGGCTCGCAGGGGGTGAGGAGCCTCAGGGCGGGGGGCAGCCCTGGCAGCTCTCACTGCCCCTTCCCTTCACGCTTGGCTGGAGGTCCGGCCTGACTGCGCAAAGTTTGTCGTAGCCAGCGTGTGTGAGTAATCGAATTACTTCCTTGTGCATTTCACCCTTGCTGACACCATCTTATCTCCAGCTCATGGAGCTTCATTCATGTCCTTGAAGGAGGCCCTCAGCCTTCACGAGTCCTTGCTAACCCCCGTTGCTCATGTTCTCGTCAAACCCAGCGCTGCTCATGCTCTGCTCCTGGAAATAAACTTATTAAGCAGCAGTGGGCAAACCTCCTGCATCGCTGGTCTTGTCGAAAAAGCCATTTATTTCTACTCTCTGCCACCTCTTAACCAACCTTTAGTCCTTGCTTTTTCTGAGAGGAGAGTTAAATTTGTCAACTGATGAAACTTTGAGGGACTCCAAACGATGCCAGTGGTGCTTCGTGCCTCCTGTTGCTGGGTGCACAGCAACTCTAATGGATTAACCAGGTACGTTTCTTCTTCCTTACGGGCACTGCTACTTAATCTCGGTGGTATCATGTCCATCTCAAGGCTTTATCCTATCTATTTATCATCTTAGCCTGTACTGAAGTGAGACTCAGAAGTCGGTGAATCTGTGGCTCATCTCACTCCATTTTTTAAAAATAGGGTATGACACTTTGTGTCCTCTAGTGTAATGAGAGATTGAGCTGCTAATGAAAATATGCAATCATTTTATTTCTGAGTCCCTGCAGAACTCTGAGGCAGGTATTATCTGGTCCTGGTGACTCCTCATTTTTCATTTTCCAAACGTGCTTTAACATCACTTCTTCTGACATCTCAATCTCTGATTGAGCCTCATCTTTGCCACCTGAAAGATGGCCCACGGTTGTGGATCACATGTTGTTGGGTTGCTGAAGGCTCAGGGCTGGGTTCTCCTGCATCCTTGCACCCAGTGGCCACTGCCACAGCTACTCCTGCAGCACCTACTCCTATATGGATGATACCAAGGTTCAGCCTTGCTGTTGGTTTTTTGGCAAAATTTATCTTCATGTTCATTTGTGAGCTCCTAGCTAGTTAAAGAGTAAAACCAATTAAAGCATCATCTGTTTGTGATATGGGTGAGTTTGAGGATTTCCCTTGTATTTGCCTGCTACTTCTTTGGGGTCTGGATCAGATTTCTTAGGGGTTCAGTGGGAATCCCCAGAACGTTTCTGTCCAAGAGGTGTCTGTATGCTCTGGCTGCAACCACTTGAACCTGAAGATACTGGTGCTGGACCTGCCCTTGCAGAGAGGCAGGAGGAGCTGATCTCAACCCAAAATCTCTTTCTTGTGAAGGAGCAGAGGGGGCTGCCTGCCCTGTGCCTGCAGCCTCAGTGGGAGCCACAGGGACATCACCATCCCTTGTTGGATTGCAGCTGCTCTTACCCCAACATCTCGACAGCCGGTCCACAAATCCCTTCTCCTCTCCTTTTTTTTTTTGAGTTTTGCTCTCCAAATCAGCTTGATTTGGCAAAAGGCTTCCATTGCAGCACGTCACAGGTAATTTATTCCCGGGTGCTGTAATCTGAAGGAAAGCAGAGCGAGGGACCTCCAGTCACAGCCGCGCGCGCACGCAAAAAGTTAAGTATTCTTGCTTTCGCTGACAGTACAAAGGTGTCATATACGAGAAGGATTGACACAGACCAAAGGGTCTTGTGGGAAATATGATAATAACTATAAAGAAGACAGATTATTCCCCAGTTGCCAACATTCAAACCTTTTTACAGTCAGTTCAAACATATAAAACTTTATTGCTGTAGCAGAAAGGGGAACAATTTCTGGTTGCACAGCTTTCCCAGGGCTGGGTTTATACTGTCTGTGTTATTGCTCTATAGTGGCATTTTAAAGTTTATTGAACAAGACTTTTACAATTGAAGGAAGTATATAAAACTGTAAATTTATTAGATTTTTCAGGATAAGTGCCCTTTCTAGTTGTGCTCAAGAATTCGGAGCTACAAGAAACTGCTAGTTACAAGACTTATTAATATTAAAGACTGAGAGAGTGCACATTTTATACCTTAACTGATCGAAAAAATAATATTATGATATTACTGAAAATCTGAGCTGTCACCGAGCAGGGTGCGTGGAGCATTTGTATGGTTTGTGTATGTATAAATAGTTGCTACCTACATGCAGATAGAGGTGTGTGTGTGTGTCTGGATACGCCTCCGGGGGTGTCCCTGCTCCAGGAGGGTGTGTGCACACACCACGTGGAAGCACACAAGTGCCTGTGTGTGCTTGAGCATATATGGATATATAAATCTGTGTGTTTCTGTGTGATATTTTATTTTTATATGGGTTTATTTCCCGTATCCTGCAGTGCTTTCCAGTATGGAGTCTTGGTGTGCACATAAGGCTTTAGGTGATGCATAAATACAATTAATGAGGTGCCTGGGTGGATTTGATGGTTTTATCATGCTTGGTTGATGTGGTGTTCATGGGCTTCTCTGTGTAACTCGGGGATGAAGGCCTCTAGTGTGTAAAACTCCACAATTTATAGCATGTTCAACCATTCACCTGATCTTTTGCGCCTAAAGTCAGTGAGTACACGAGTGACAGTGGGGCAGTGTGTTCCTAAAGGAATGCCTGCCCCCACTCCTTCTCCTTTGGGCTGTGGCTGAGTAACACTGATCATAAATTTGCAGGGACTGGATTCTCTGGTCGGCACATTTGCTCAGGGCTGCTTATGCAGCAAATCTGGGCTGCAGTGCTGCCAGAGACAGCCCTCGGAGAGCTCGGTGCAGTCTGAGGGGAGGCCTGCTCTTGAGGGGCTTCTGCTCTAAGCTTGCTTTTTTCAGCCTGGGGATCATTTCACCTAAATGTGTGACTTGAATTAAAATAAGTCATAAATCTGCTCTTCTGCCTGTGGTGCATCACCTGCCCACTGTGGTGGCCAGTGCTGCCAGGGCGACCATGGGGACATCTAAGAGGAGTTTGGTGTGGGCTGGGGATGCCTTGCTGGGGCAAAGACCCTCTTTAGGTGCCTCTCTGCAGGGCTTGGGGCTGGGAATCCATCCCCCAGCTCAGGAGGAGAGCTTTCCTCCACTGCTCTGCACAGAAGTAGGTTCAACTTTGGCATCTGGGATGGCAACTTGGAAGGGGCAGCAGCGGGTGCTCTGGGGGCTGAGCAGGAGCAGGAGCACCACGAACTGGCAGCGAAGGCAAGGAAGTCAATAAGCCCTGAATCTTTTATGAGACCTTGGATATTCTGATCACAGCTCTGCTGGCACTGAGATAGGAATACAGATTATCTGAGAAAACGTCCGTGACTTGAAGCTCAGTCCTGGGTCTTCCTAAGGTTTGGGGCTTGTCTCCACATATTAACATTTTGCTGTAAAGTTGGGGTTTTTTTTAGGGGGCGTTCCCCTTTTCTCCTGCTTTTTCCTGCAGGAGGAATGGAGCTCAGGTGTGATTTCTGGAAGCTAGGTCTGGCTGGAGAAGAAAAGAAGGTTAGTGTGGCTAATGGGGCTATAAGAGTGTTATCTCTGAGTATTGTTAATAACAAAACTGAGCAGCAGCACCGCACGCCGGGAATTGGAAGAAAAGGAAAGCCCTCGGATCCCTTGTAATCCCGTGTTGCACAGCGCGACGGTGCTGGAATTGCAAGGGTTCTCACTGAATTCATTTCAGGTTTGGAGAGAAAAGAAGAGAGGAAAAGAAGGAGGATGGGGAGGAAAGAAAAAAAAAAAAAAGACCCCTTTTCTGAGATGAATTTATGCCTAAGCTTGTCTTGGGAATGCAAATGTGTTTAAGACTCTCTGAGCTAAACCACCCCTTTTGGGAAGAGGGAGGGAGGAAAGGGGGGAAAAAAAATAAGTATGACATAGAAGGGACACTGGGAGAATATGAAATGAGGGTTTGCTGCCCCTCCTCCCATGCCCTGCCTGCTGCCGAGCTGGCACACGGGCAGGCAGCGGGAAAGGCCGGGATGCGGCACCCAGGGGGGATCCAGGCCCGTGGGTGCTGTGCTCTGACCTCCATCCCTGCAGAGAAGTGGGCAGAGAGGTGTCACCCCACCATCCCAGCAGCCTCAAGCCCCCAGCCTCTTGCTGCCTGGCTGTGAGGTGTGACAGGGCCACGCTGGTGCCACCACGTTCCACCTGCAGAGGTGAGGGTGCTGCCCCATGGGAGCCGGGCAGGGTGGGACGCCCTTCCAGGGCTGCTCATCCAGGCTCCGCACAGGCCAGGGGAGGAGCAGGGCAGCAGGGAGAGGAGCAAAGCAGCAGCAAGCAGCAGGGAGGAGGGCTGCAGGAGGAGATGGAACCCACTGCCAATTGGGCAGTTGTGTGTGTTGTCTGGAGGCTGCTGCTAACCACTCGTTACAATTAAAATGAAGTGTCCGTCAGCGGCTATCTTCGCTGTGTGGCCCATATGTTTCTGAGCTGATACTGTCCGGATTATTCTGTTTGGGAGAACGATAATGGCTGTTTATAACCTTGGCAAAGACTGAGCCCTAATCAGGCTGGAGCACATTTTCACCGACTGGCTGATAACGGGCTGTTAGCTGCCTTATCGCTGGGGAGAGATAGGCCAAAATAAGCAGATCTGTGAGCACAGGAGCCCAACCAAGAGGCACATACTCTGGCCTGGCCTTTATTTTTAGATGCTCTTTTCTTTTTTTTTTTTCTTTTTTTTTTTCTTCTTTTCCTGGCTGATTTCAGAGAGAAGAGGAGATTATTTCAGCAGAAGGGGAGGGAGGTGATGGGTTTTGTTCACCTCAGTAAATGAGGTGGCGAGAAAGGCATGAAAAAATAACACAGGGGTGTTGTATGGCTTTCCATGTGCCCCTCAATTACCCTGTGGTGCCCCCAAGCCCCTGAGGGAATCTCCTTCTTTGGGAGTAAGAGTAGAGTACATCCTTCCTCGCAGCATCCCTCCTTCCCATGCTTTCTGATTGCTTCATCCTGTTTTCTCTGGGGCTGCCTCTCCCAAACGGAGCAATGGGCTGGTTTTGGGGTGGAATTGGTTTTGTGTGGAGGAAGGGAAATTTGAAAGAGGGCAGTTCTGCTGAGTTTTTTCTCCGAAACAGGCTTATGCATAAAAGATGATTTATAGCAGCAAGACCTGGGCATTCCTGCTGCAGACACCACGTTGGGCCAGAGCATCTTGAAATCATGGGTGATTGGATACCTAAAGAGCCCAATTTCCCTGAAGGAAGCCTCATATTGAGGCTGGCTGGAGCATCTTCCCAGTCTGCACTGGCTATTCCCAGCAGCTAGATTAACCCAGTGCTGTTTGTGGGGCAGGTGCTTTATCCCAGCCATGCCATCCTCTTCCTTGGCATAGTCCAAGTCTTGCTCCATCACACCTGTGTCACTGCTCTCGAATCTTCCAGGGAAAACGGTCCAGATCTCCCAGTGCCGCTCCTCCCTCCCTCCTTCCCTCCCTCCCTCCCTCCCTCTCTCCACTGCTCAGGCTGCGTTCTCTGCCTTGAAGTCTCAGGCAGGTGTTCAAATAAATAATGCAGCTAAAAATACCTTTTGGCAGCAGCTGGGAGTTGTTGCGAGTGGCGCTGCCGGGGTGGTGGGAATACAGCATCCTGGCTCCACGGGCAGGTGTGTCTGTGTGCTCCGGAAAAACGAGAGCAGGCACTGCAGGGCCCAGGCTCCCTTGCCTCCTGGGCCCGCTGTGGCCCCACTGACAAAGAGGTGGCATCACCTTCACTATGGTTGGCTTCCAATGGAAGGAAGGGGACCCAGCAGCTCCATCCCAGCTCCTGGAGGAGTGTCACACCAGCCCCATGCTCTGGCTGAGTCAGGAGAGGATAATTTGCACTGTGGTAGCATCTCAAACCATTTCCCCTTTGGGGAGCACTTAGCAGGCTGGATCATGCAGCTGCCTCCAGGGAAGGGTGCTGAGCCCTTCCCAGTCACCTCCAGGTGCTGAGAGAGAACCCAGCACCTCGGGTTTTCAGTCTGGTCTGCTGAAATTGGCTGTTTAAAAACCTCCCCCAAAAACCCTTCACTGGCTGCATTTTGCTAGGGAGTCATCCCAGCTGAAGGTAGCTCCTGGTGGCTTTTCCTCTGCCCTTCACCTGCCTGGACCTTGATCCAGCAGCCCAGGGGGTGCAGAGGACTCCGTGTCCACTAGCGCTCATCTCCTGGCACTGCTTGGAGACCTTTAGAGAACTGCCCTGGCAGCAAATTGTTGGACGACAGATTTAATTATTGCAACAGAAATGTTGCTGGGGGCAGTTGGCCACAAACAAAACTGACCTTGGTTTTTCCTCTTGCCCAGCTGATAGCAAACCTTCGCTGCTCCCGAAGGTCAGAGCTGCTCCCAATGCGCAGAGGAGGAGGAGGAGGGATGCTCAGCTGTGATGTTTCTGTGTCCATGCATTTTTGGTGAGGGCTGGCCGCTTCCTGCACCAGTTTTGGGCCTTTTGGTGGATCATCCTCGTGCTTCTCATTTTGTAGAGCAAAGTGGCATGTTAATGAATCCCAGAGCAGTCATTCAGGAGTGCAAGGACAGGGACTGGCAAGGCTGGGGTGCTCCTGGGTTTCGTGCTGCTCCATGAGGGCTGAGACCTGGTCCTGATCACCCTTCAGAACTTGCAAGTGCCCTTGCTTTTCTAGAAGCAGAGGAGCTGCTGGTGGGGCTGACGTGGTGGCTGAGGGTCACTGGTGGTCTGGGCAGTGCTGGAGTGATGCTTGGGTCCCGCAGTGCTGCCGCCTCATTGCGGCTTTGGCCACAGCTCCTTTTGAGATCTGAAAAGATGAAGCCAAATGGCGTGTTGGAAAACCTTCCCAGCTCTGAGGGAGATGCTGTCTAGGAATTGCTGGCTGCTTTTCCCTGCTTCTCCATGCTTTTTTGGGTGTATTTGACCTGTTTTGTCAGCAGAAATGCAATCCCAGTGCAAAATCAGCTCAGAGTTGGACAACTTTTGGAGGGAAAACATGGTCCAGCTGTGACATGGTGACCCAGCTGTGGTGTGGTGGTCCGGTGCGTGCCCCCCCAAACCCGTCTGCTGTGACTTATCTCAGTCCCCAGGGCTGGGGGGATTTGCTGTGGCTCTCCAGCCTGCTGCTGGCCCATGAAATGCAGTCAGAACTCCACAGATGCCATGAGCCAGGGCAAGCTGACTCTTCCCATCTCATCCTGCAGAGAACAAACAGAGCTCAAGGTAAAGCGCTGAAATTTCACCGTGACCTTTTCTTAAAGCATTATAATCAAGTTGAACGTTTCCAGTTGTCCCACTAATGTTTGCCCCATGGGAGAAGGCGTCCTGCTTTGAGGGAGGATGTTTGTGGCGACGAGCGTGCCGGCCCCGGGAGCTCGTGGCGCTGGATGCCAAGTGCCTGCTGGGGCTGGGGAGGCGGGGGGCAGAGGGGCTGCTCCCTGCCTCCCGCTGTAATGCAGCCAGGGGAGGGAATCTCTGAACGCTCTGCATCTGCTCCAGCCTTTGCTCAGGGCTCTCCGACACATGGATTGTAAAGCACGCAGCGCCCGGCGTGTCGCTGGCACCCGCGGGCCTCCCACGTGTGATTCCTGGCCTTGGCTCGGGCTGGGGGCTTGGCAGCTCCTGCCTTGGGGGCACGTTGAGATTGGCTTGAGGGCACCTGGGGCTGGAGCTGATCTGGCTCAGTCCAAGGGTGTAGGGGCAGAGAGAGCCTTCGAAGTCCAGTTTGGACGACAGAGGAAGCGAAGGGATGAGCTGTGTTTATGCTGCTGTGTCTGCTAGACCTGTCTTTCTCGTGTGGTCGTGGGCTCTTTCTGCTGGTGTTTCCTAGTGCTGGGTCTGGGGGCACAGTGTTCAACTTTAAACTTGAGCAGGCAGCTGCTCCTCCTGTGTCCCCTGGTCCCTGTGACTTGAGTGGCACAGACTGGGGTTTCAGTGTCCCAAGGCAAAGAAGGTGACACTGTGTTTCTCGATGATGAAGTCTCCCAGAGTGACATGAAGGGTGACACAAGGGGTGACCCAAGTGCCCCTGAAGGTTGCCCTCCCAAGCACGGCAGTATGTTTCCTGTAGGATTGGGAGGGGAATCCAGCTCACACCATGGAGGGAAGATGTTTTTGCAGACCCTTCCCCATCCCGGATTCTCTCACTGAGTTTGGCTCAAAACGCCCATCACCACCTGGAATGGTTTTCAGGTCCCCACCTAATTTTTGAAAGATATTAGAGGAATGAAGGATGGAGACGTGTGTGGGAGTGCTGGTGGTTTGAGCAGCAGCACCGGGGGAGTTGCACAGGAGCTTCCAGACCCATCCAGGCACCCATGGGGCTGCAGACTGCCCTTCTCTGGCACCGTGCTTCAGCCTCACCAGCCTCTCCAGCTTGCAGCTGCCTCCCGAAGCAGCTGGGTACCCACAGCCACATCCCTGTGTGGGGTGAGCCCTTCCCTCCCCTGCACCCGGCCGGTCTGTGCCTGCTGTATCCCAAAGCACCTCCCTTTGTCCTGGGAAGCGAGGGTCCCCTCCGGCTGCGCTGGCTCCGCTGACATTTAGCTTGCAACCATGCATATGGATGAGGAGCAGGCGGAGGGTGATGGGGGGCTGGCCCCGCGACCCCGCCGACACCAAGCTGCTGCTGCTGCTGCTGCATGTGGCTCCGGGGCTTTGGTTTTATTTTTGAATTTTCTCCTTTGAAATGTTCCAACAATCCCGGTTCAGATTTGGCCGGGAAGGAAGGCAGGCTGGCTGGGTGGGGTGCTGCTGCTTCCCAGGGGCTTCCTCCAGGCAGCAGCTCCGTTCACACAAGGCATTGGATGCAGCTGTAGTGTTCCCAGCAAAGCTCTGTTTTAAGCATGGAAAATCGAGTTCACCACACTGTTGAAGTCTTGTCTGAAGCAGCTGGCATGCAGTTTTGTGGGGTTTTGTGGTCTGGGCGATGCTTGGGACCTTTGGAGCAGCATTATCCTGCCTGGTTGGTCCCAAGTAGTGGCTCATGAGGTGCTAGTGTTGGGGGCTGCGTGCTGGGGGGTTTCAGGGTGGCACCTCCTGGGTGATCTTGCTTTCTTCCCCTCCTGTGCATACCCAGAGTGTCTGAAGACACGATCGTGCCCTACTTGATGGTTTCCAGAGGGTGGATGGTGCTCCTGAGCACAGCATTCCCTACTGCTGCCCTTGGAGCAGAGTCCAGCCTGGCTTTTGGGGGCAGGTAGCTTCACACCCTGGAGCTGGGCTGTGGGCACAGCAACTTGGCAAGCTGCTGCCATGGCTTGGGTGCAGTCACCTCATGGGAGGTGGAATGGTTGGGAAACCAAAGCCTGGGGCTGCTAAAAGAAAGCAGTGGTCTCCATGAGAGCCCACAGCAGGGCAGGGAGGTGAAGCGTGCCCTGGAGAGCCCTGTGACAGGCAGGCAGGTCTGCTCTGCGTGCGTGTGCCTGCTTGGGTTGTTCCTCACTCGCAGACATTAATTGCTGATGGAGCAGCAGTGTCCCCTCCCCACATCCCTGCCCACCCCCATGTCCCCGATCTGGCTCTGGGTGCCTTCCTCCCCGAGGTGACACTGCTCCCTCCTCCTGGGCAGGTCTCCCTTGCACAAAATGGCTCCTCCGAGCTCCCCCTGCTTCCCCTTCCTCCCCTTCCCCAAAACTTTCTTGCTCTGGGGTTCGCCGCAGAGTCATCCTCCGTGTGAGTTGTTCCCGGCTGTCAGAGGTTATATATATCCGCTCTGCTCATGCTCATCCTCTGTAACCATTTTCTGCTACAGAATCTTCTGGCTGCTCGTTGAAGCCTTAATCCGTAATGCAGCGATCAATGGGTGTGCGCCTTTACCACTCGGATGCTCATTTTTTAATCCCCACTGCCTCCTTCAATGTCATCCCTTCCCATTTTTCTTTATAGAATTTCAGGTCTACTGTACCTGCTGATTACTTAGCGGAGACCGCTGGACATCTCCCTTAATTAATTCCATCGATTTCTCAAATCCCACAAGGTTTGGGGTCCTTAGATTTCTGAAGCAGCTAAATGGAATGTCTAAATTCCGACATTTTCCCTCTATAAATTGTTTTGCCAGGGAGACGCTGGGAGGCAGCGCTCCGGCTTTATTTATTTGGAGGCGATGTTAGCCCCGGAGCCCTCCCCGTCCTTGCTGCGGGCGTTGGGAGGGGGATGCTGCTCACCCTCATCACTGGCTGTGCCCCCCATCCCCGGGGTGCTCCTGCAGAACCCCAATCCTCTGCTGCCGTGCTTCCCAGCAGCAGCATCCTTCCGGTGAAAGGATCAGGGTGGGACCAGCCTCGGGAAGGGAATAAAGCTCCTGGAAAGGGCCTATTAACCAGTTGGGCCCTTGCCGCGTGCGGCTGGGGAAGACTCTGTTGCTATGCGCAGGGAGCTTAATTTTATTATTACTCTCTGCTATTTAATGTCTGTCTCTCAGGCAGCTGGTGATGTTTTAATGAAGCTGGAATTGCGTAGTCTGTAGCGCTGGATAATCGTAAGCTGCCGAGTCAGAATCAAATTAATAATTCATGAAATTAAAGTGTATAATTAATTTGAACCGTGCAGATGAGTAGGGACCCGAGTCTTCGGCCTGAAAGGAGCACACACATGTCTGTGAAACGTGTGTGTGTGTTGGTCTGTAACAAGGGGCAGATCTGCCACCTCTCACCTCCCCAGCCCAGGTCCTCAGGCCACGCTGCCCTCCTGGCCTGGATGGCATTGGAGGCTCAGTGTTAGCTGGTTTTATTTGGGGTTTATTTATCTGGGGTTTATTCCCCACACACACATTTTATTTCAGGTTAAGATTTCTACACTAGCATTCAGTCCAAAAAAAGGGTGGTTTATTGACGGCTGGGGAATGTCACTGGGTATGGCTACATCTCCCATCCCCTGGAGGAGGGGAGCAAGATGTGCCTCTCCCCTTCCTTGGTATTTATGTGGTTGTATTTGTTTTCTCTGGAAATGGAGCAACCACTGGGTCACTTTTTGAAGGGCTCCTGCAGAGAAAAGTCCTGAGCGACTGTTTGGGGTTGTAAAGATGGAGAGGGTCAACTCAGTGGAGTTCACAGTTACCCAGCACGCAGGGATGTTTCCCATGGTGGTTTCCCAGTAATTTGTAGTGCAAAAAGAGCAGCTATGTGTGTTCCCAACACCTTAAGTAAAAGCCAAAGGGATTCACAGGACCACCATGAAGGATGTAGGCTGGGAATTTTGGAATGTACCAGCTGCCAGCAGGTTGGGGCAACTGGGCTGAGCAGCACTGGGTGCTTTGGGAGCTTTTGGCTCTGTGTTTAGTTGGATCCAATGGCAACGTTGTTGATCCATCTTGCAGGAGGCACTGACTCAGTCCTCACATTCCTGCAAGTCTTTGCTGGCACCCAGAAGAGGTTTCACAGCTTCACCCGTGCTGTCTGCTGGGGAGAGGGGTCTTGTTGCATCCTGAGCCAACGTGGGACATTTCATAGCTGTCTTGGGAGCCATTTCTCTTGAGCCTCTCAGTGCACAGGGAAGGGTTTTTCTTGTGTGTGCAGGGCACCAAGTGAAATTGGGGGAAATTTGGATGTAGGACATGCACAAGCTGAAATGGAACATCTGCTTGGGTCTGAAATGCCAGTCTTACCATGAGTGTTGAGTTGTCCATGCGCTGAAAACTTGATCGTTCACCCCAAGCTGAGATGTTAAATATTTTGCAGATTTGAAGGCTGCACTTGTAGCATCCGTGGTCTGAGGAGAAACAGGCCCAGCCAGGCATTCCTGCCTTTACTATTAAATCATCCAAGGTCATCATTGCTTCTGTAGCAGAGCAATGTATTGCTCTCTTTCTGCCTTGCCAGAGCAGGCTTTGCCCATTCAGTTACAGCTTCCCAATTTATGTTATTTTTGTGCAAGGCAAAATGTTGGCACTGTGGATTTGGGGCATGAATTTCTTGAAGACATTTGTGAGGCAATCTTTTATTCATACGAATTTAAATTTTTTTTTAAGCCAAAAATCTGGCTGCAGCAAGATAATGTGATTTGCTGTAAATGCCATGGCTGTGAAGGATCTCAAGCACAAAGCTGATGGAATATCTACTTAGAAAACTATTGAATGAAAGCAAAATTGCACTGAGAGGACGGTGTGAGTCCTGAGTGAGGATCCCTCCCCACTTTTTAAAGCTGGTTACAAAATCCTTTCCCCCCTGGGTAGGCACACATTGTTCTTGTTCCAGGCACAGCCATCTCGAGCAGTATCCCTGTCTAGGGACCTGCCTGGGTTGGGAAGGGGAGATTTGGTGCAGCATCACTTCAGTTTGCTTGATCTTTCCTGCTCCGTTTGATGGCTGGTGGCCCTGGCAGCTGGGGAACACCACATTTCTTCTTAAGAAAGGAGGAAAGCTGTGAATTCCACTTTCTCCAACCCAAACAGGACAGCAAAGTGTATTTCTGTCTGGGCAGTTGGTAGACACTGACTGATTTGTAGCTGTTCCAGCGCTTGCTAGATTTTAGTGGTCCAGGGCAATCCTGCCCAGTGCAGAGTAAAAGCAGAGGTGGAGAAACCACTCTTTTTTTTTAATACTTCTTTTTTCTTTTTTCTTTTTTTTTTCTTTTTTTTTTTCTTCTAGGCTCTTGCACAGGCAGGAAATTCAAAAGGTTGCTTTTATTTTGCAGTCAGAGGCGAATGTAACTCTTTTTCATGTTTCATTAAATGAGGTTCTTCTGATCATTTCCAGGGCCTGTTGCAGCTGTTGGCTTTGGCAATCCTGAATGGTTTTAGTTCCAGAGGAAAGACAATATTTCAGTATTGAAGGGGTTTTTAACACTGCCTGTCTAGGTTTCAGGAGCCTGAATACACCAGCCACGCACCCTGTATGATGGAAAGGCAAGATACACAGCACCTTCATGCTCATTAATTGCATTCAATTAAGCCCTGAAGCTTTTGCAATACCTACTGAAATCAGGCAATTACTTTTGGACCATCATGGTTGCAATTCTGCTTTTGAAATCCCATTTCTGCTTTTGAAATCCCAATCTTGCTGCTTGATGGAAATCCCAGGGTTTGGGGTGCTGGTGAGTGGCATAGTTTGAGGACCAGGAGTGTATAAGATATTTTTACGAATTTTCCCCAATATTTTTCTAACAGCTCAGAGTCAACCATACATCCTGGCCATGTGGGAGGAAGGCATGAAACCAAGTCAGGCCACCACCACTTGCTCCCTGAGCTTTTGTTTCAGTGTTTCAGCACAACAAGCCTGTTTCACCTCTCTGTCTTGTACTTCCTCCGTTGTAGGAAGAAAGGGAAGGGCAGGATTTCACCCTCCCTGTGAGCGTGGCTCAACATCAGCAAAGGCACTGGGTAGATGCTGAGTGGTATTAATAATAACCTGTCCTTTTTTGCTAATGTGCTCCCCTTTGGAGTTCTGGTCTTTATTATTATTATTA
>VXBC01012118.1:54167-71865 GCA_013399945.1 Ploceus nigricollis
ACTGTTAATTACTTTCACATAAACTCAACGCCAGTCAAAGAGCGGAGCCTTATGAAGCCTGCCACAGCAGCGAACACAACCGCGGCAGCCTGGGTGGGCCCGCCGGCTCCTCGGGGCCATCCCGAGCTTGTGCCCGCGGCCCGGCCGGCCCCCGGCCCCGGCCCCTGCCCCACGGATCCCCCACCCCCTGCCCAGCCCTCCCGAGGCTGGCGGGCAGGCATGGCAGGGCTCCAGATGGCATCCAGCAAGCCAGCCACCGTTATTATCGTTAATAATTAGATAGAGCGGGGATTTGCTGCGCAAACCCTGGGTAGGAAGGGGAGGCCAGCGGCGTCTCCGGCAGGCTCTGGAAAGATGCAACAGATTAATACCTTTGCCATCCTCGGCCCTTCTCAGTGCTCCCACCAGCCTGTCCCCAGGCAGGGCCTTCCTGAAGTCCCTTAATAGGTGAGAGATGCAAAACTCTAATGCTTCCCCCAGTGTCATGCAAGCAAAAGGTGCTTTAGCAAACAAGGGAAGAAACCAACCCTGTATCTAAGGGAACAGGAGCAGGGAAAACCTGTGGTGGGTGAGGGAAGGAGCGCCAAAATGATTCATGGACAGTGCAGTGTGTAGTGTTCCCATGGGAAACAAGTGTCTGCTGGTGCTGCCGTGCTTCTCTGGCTCCCTTAGACTTGTTAAGCTCTATATCTATCGGCCTTATTAGTTTTAAAAGTCCTGGGGCTTTTTCCATTACAGCAGAGGGAGGAAGAGCCTTGGAAGGTGGGATGCGAGGTGTGATGGTGGCAGCAAAGGCAGGAGTGGGCCGTGCCCCATCTTCACCCATCGCCTGCAGCCCTGGCCTGGTCTCGTGGCCACGCGCGTAATATGAAGGCAGGATGGGAGAGAAAAATCGGCATGATTAGATGGGTATTGTTCTATTAGATCTCTGCCTGCTTGCTCTTGTGTCTCAGCATTTGAAGATGAAACATATTCATTTAGCTCCCAGGATGAATGGTTTTAATAAGGGGAGCAAGATGAGGTGGGGTAGTCCTGATGACTTCAGAGACCCATCAGCTCTCCCCCTAAGGCCATTTTGGTGATGACATGGGCCACACGACCATTAATGCTGCAATCAGGACAAGTTTTCCGTGTCCATGCGAATCCTTCGGCTGGGAAGAGCGTGTTTTGGAGCCCAGGAGGAGATGTGTATCAGCAGTAATCAGATTGAGCCTGCAGGGAGGGCAGGCAGGGGGTGAAGCAGGGGCTCCCTGGATGTGCTTCCTGGGGGCAGGCAAGGGGAAGCAGAGATGCAGCTGGACCACCCAGCTAGTGGATTTCCACCTTGCCAGCATCCCAGCACTCCACTGATGCCATCCTGATTAGGGGCTGAGACCTTGCAGTGCTCATTAGTTATTTCAGCAGCACCCAGCACCTCCCTGTGCCATCCCACCCGGCCCCAGCCGCTCCGCTGCCATCCGCCTCCAGGCTGGCTGTGGCCTGCTTCAGCCCCAAATCAAGATAATTCCCATTACTGGAGCATCTCTGGGGGCNCGGGGCTGCGGGGGGAGCGCGCTGCGGCGAGCGAGACGGGGAAGCAGCCGGCGCTGCGGCTGTCAGCTCTGCTCAGCCCCGCTGTCAGGCACAGGGATGCCCGGGCCCTCATTGCTTTAATTGACACCTTCCTCTGCCGTCCCACGCTCAGCCATCCCAGCCCCATCCTGGCTTTGGTCTTCCTTCTCCTCTCCAGGAGGAAGCTGGCGTGTGGTCCAGCCCTCTTCCTTGTCGCCGTGCCCCTGGAGCAGAGGCTGGGGGAGAAGTGAGGAGACCAAGGGCTGGACCAAGATGGGTTCAGGAGGATGGCCAGCGTCCCTCGCGTGACAGTTTTGTGCATGCTGGTCTTCCCAAAGGTTGGAACATCCCCTGAGGATTTCTTTGCCCCTTTCCTTTACCGAGGCATTGCAGAAATGTCTTGTGGCAGCACTCTCAGGTAATTGCTGCCCATGGAAGGACCAGAGCCTGAAGAAGACCCATAGGATCTCTGGTCACGCTTTGCTGTTTTGGAGATATCTCATAAGCGAGGAGGAACAAGGGCTGGTTGCTCTGTGGAGCATATTCTGGCTGTGCTGCAAGGCCTTGTGAAGCCCACAGGAGGGGAGGAAAGGTGGAGGTGGAGGAGCTGGTAGGATGGCTTCATCTTCCCCAGTCATCTCCAATGCAGATCGTGCCAGACACACCAGGGTGTCCTGCTGAAGGCCAGGAGAGTTGGCCACTTTCTAGGGCAGATGGCCATGAGGTGCTCATGGTTTGGGGCTGGTGTCCCTTTCCTGGAGGGGACAGCAAAGGCATCTTCTCTCTCCCAAATAAGCAGGAAGCAGCAGAGCTCATGTTGCTTGTCCATCAGGAGCTGCAGGCACAGCCTGTGACACTGCTTGAACAGGACAAAGACTTCATCTAGAACGTTACTGTTTAGGGGGAAGTACCTCTTTGGAAAATGCCACCTCAGAAGCTCCAGGTGCAATGGGTGCATTAGTTCTGGGGAGAATGAGGTGTGCAATGCCTGGAACTGGTGCTTGGACCAGCCATGATGGCAGCCACTACTGTCAGGTGTGTGGCAGTGAATCCTGTCCCATCCTTTTCCATAACTTGACCTCTGTCCAGTGCCCCACAACTTGCCTACCCCAGACAGCAGACAGATTCCACAGCTGGTCCTTCTGTTGAACGGAGGCTTCAGAAAGCTTTGCTGGGACCACGATTGGTCCTGCAAGGAGCAGCCCCAGCTCTTTGCCTGGGCCTGCTGGGAGCCTGCCATGCAAATAAAAGCTCTGCCCCTCTTCCCCATTTGTCCTCAGTGGGGGGCTCTTGTGAGCTGAGGTACCTCCAGCATTCCTCCCAGGTGGCCAGTGCAGGCAACAGGGAGAGATCTGCGGTGAACTGCTCCGTCTTTGCTCTCTGTATTAAAGTTGGGAGCCCTTTGAAGTCTGCTTCTGCAGCTCAGATTCTGCCAGGAGGCTCAGAGCAGCCTGTGTAATTAGCCCAGAAAAATGCCTCTTTCATGTGGGTCAGGGGACCCAAGCAGAGAAGAGATTTCCAAGGGCTTTGTTCTGCTGCAGGGAAATGTTCAGGCTTTGGTGGGTTTCAACAGAGCTCTTCTTGCCCTTCCCTTTTTCTCCCACTGTGGGGTGGAGCTCGGGGTTTTGGCAGGGAAAGCACACGTGGCGAGCTGCTGCTCCGTGGGAGACAGGCCCTTCGGTGCTGGGCTGGAGTTTGGGTACATGCAGAAGCAAGGGATCAGCCAGAGCCATTCTCCAGCTGGCCCAGGGGAGGAGAAAAAACAACCCAGATATTGCAGGATTGCTTCCCACAGCTTCAGTTTTCTTCCTTATTTGCCTAAGAAGCACTCAAGGCAGGCGCTGCTCTTCCAAGCCCTGCTGGTCCCTGCCTGCAGGCGTTGCTGCTGCACCAGTGCAGGATGTAAATCATAGGGGTGTCAGTCAGAGCAGGGTGATCCCTCCCTGGCAGTGGGTTCCTGCTCTTGATCAGCTCTCGAGCTGGTTTTTGCCAGGGGTGGGTGGTGGTTGAGGATGGCAGCTCCATGTTTGCTGTCCTGCCAGGGTGTGGAGAGCCACCACGGCTGTGCTGTGACTCCAGACATCCTTTCTCACACCAGGAGTTTGCTAAAACACAGGAGACCCTTCAGGGTTGCCTTGGCCCAACAGGTTGCAGTTTTCAGCCTCATCTTTTACCTGCCTTTCCCTCTCCCCTTAAATCGGTGTCAGCAGATCTGTGGCAAACAGGCCATGGGCTTTCCTCTTGCTTTTGGTGCAGGTAGGGCAGCTCACTGCCTCCACCAAACCTTTTAGCTTCATGCATCATCCTGAATGATCCTGGATCAGACTAAGAAGCACCTTCCCACCTTCCCGCAGGTGCTGCTACCCTGGATGTGCCTTTGTCCCTTTTGTCCTTTTCCTGCCTTCTTTTTTTTTNAAATACATTGCTTTTCACACCATTTATGGGACCCATCCAGGTTGCAACAGGAGTAGCAAAGAGGTGCCAGAGATGCTCTGGCAGCAAAGGTGATGCTTTCCTGCCCTAGGAGGAGGATTTGTTGGCAAAGTGGTTTTCAGGATCCTGAGGACCTGGCTTGGGAATATATACTTATATCAAGGTGATAGTGAGGGTGTGCTCTGATCTCCCCCGTGTGACAGGACCTCCCCACTCTAAAAGCAGCAGAAGGCACAGACATACTGAAAACTGAGCAGTGAGTGGATTTTATTTCCCCCCTGCATTTTCTCTCCTGGGACTTAAAGCAACCCCAACCCACCTCACCCAACAAACCCCAAACCAAGAGATTTCTCCTCAGACCAGGGCTGTGCCATCTGCTGTGGCCAAGGTCTTACTTTCACCTGGTTATTTCTCATGTATCTCTTGCTTAAAGACCTTATGCCATGTTCCTGCCTAGAAGGGAGCCCTGGGGCCTCCCTGGGGATCCCCCTTCTCTTCCTGGGTCTGATTTCTTTCAGCTTTTACTTGGGGATGAATGGATGCAATGGAGCTCCTTGCACATGGGGTCCCAGCACCGTGCATGTGAACATACAGGGTGTGGGTTATATATGGGATTATGGTATTTAGATCACATTAATGAGCATACAGGAGAGCAGGGAAAATGGATCATTTATGGTTACGATCTGGCTACTGTCAAAATAGGGTGTTATTTTGACGGTTGCTTTGTCTTTGCTCTCCGAGCAATATGAAGATAGTTTCTTAGCAACAAAACTGTGTTCGCAAACAACACCGCTGAAAAACAACCCCCCAGAAAAAAAGGAGGCAGCCTCAAAAGCACTGCTCCCTGTGTGTGTCCCCTGGCCACACAGCATCCATTATTTAAGTGCAGAATGTCCTACTGGACAGCAGGTGCATGGTCATGGTGTCATGCCAGCACTGCCCTGGTCCCTGCTGGTGTGGGTTGCTTGGGGTGTGACCACAATTCGTTTGGCAGAAGGGTAAACTGAGGCAGCTTGGGAAGAGCGTTACAGGATGGTCTTTAGGTGATGTGGGGGGGTTTGAGCTTCTGCTGTGTGCTGCTTGCCACGTGGTAGCTGGCAGGCGCTGCTTCGGACCTTTCTTGGTCAAGGTCTTCTCCAGGGTCTTGTCCCTGCATCTCAGATGGATTCCAGAAGGAGGGCGGGGGGGAGCTGCCTGCGAGCCATTTTGGCAGCAGCTCTCCCCTGCAATTTGGAGCAGCTCTCCTTTGAAGGAGGCGCTGGGCCTGGTGTCTGTGCTGACGTTGGAGTCCATGAGAGCAAGCGGTTCCTCCAGCCAAGTATCTGCCAGGCTGTGTCGGGAGAACTTTTATCATTTCTGTCACAGACATCACAACTCGCTTGTCTTACCATACATCTTCCTAAATGTGACAGAATATTCAGCTGTTATTAATTGAATACTCTCTAATTTAACTGCTTAGCAGGACAGAGAGCGACTGGTTTGTCTCAGCACCGAGAGCTGCTGTCAGGCACACAGGAGGTTTTGGGGTGCAGAAAAGTTATTTGGGGAGTGAAATGGGGTTGTTTTTTTTTTTTAGTATCCCCCCGCAATGCCACCTTGCATGGGACTGATCCTCATCCTGCCAGGGAGGGGCTCCAGCATCTGCTGTGGCTCCTGGTCCTGGGGCACGTGGCCAAGCCCAGGATGGAGATGCTGTGGCATTGCTGCTCCTCCATCCCATCCTGACATTACCATCCAGGGTTAGAGAGGAAGGGACATCCTGGGAGCATGGCCAGGAGCTGGTGATGCTCCCTGGGTGCCCAGGATGGAATGGAAGAGTGATTTGGACTGGCTTGTCCCAGTCTCCATTCAGGTGGGTAAATATCTTCTTCTCTGGAGAGCTGCTGGAAGCAAAACTCAGTCCTTCAGTGTTCTCCCTGATGGAGTCACATGCCCATCATGGCCTGGCCATCCCCTCGGCCCCTGGCAGATCCCAGTTATGACTCCTTGTCTTCCTCCTCCTCCTTCTCCTTTTTTACATCTATATCCAGAAATACCAGACATGTCCCATATGCAGACTGGATGTCATGTTAGGGTTGCTGGGAAGCTGGGATCCTTTGGAGTATGCAGGAGGCAGCTCTCCTTGCTGTCACCCGGGCAGCAGGCTGATGGGGGACCATCCCCTCCAGCCTCCCCAGGCCCGTGCCTCCTTGCACACACATGTGTTTGTCACATCTCTTTGCTGCTCTCCCAGAAAGTTCAAACCCAGAGTCAAGTTTATTGTTTCTATCTCGTTTATTTTAAGTATAGTTTTACACTTTATTATATGCTGTGACATCTTAAATGGAGCCTGTCACTCTATCTTGACTACTGCTAGGGGCTACAGCCACTTACTGTGTCAGGCTTTTCGGCAGCCCTGATTAACGATATCAATGGATCCCAGCACAGGCACAAGCACCAAAATCAAGGGGTGATTTGCATACTCAAATGGTGCAACACATCAAAAGGCTGCGGCCCGTGCACCAGCACAGCCCAGGGATGCACATTCCTGCTGTCCTGTGTATGAGACCTGTATGTGCTGGTAAGTGCTGTGCACACCTAAGTCTATTTATTCAGTGTCTTCAGCCTAAAGGAAAAGCCTTGCCCTTCTTAACAGGAGTTTTTTTCATCTCCCTGAACAACGTATCAATTAGGATAAGGAAATGGAATAATATTTTTTTTTCTCGTGTGCCTGTTGGGATATGTTGCAGAATTACCCGTGCAAATGCTTTTTTTTTTCCTGAAAGTAACATTTTGTTAGGTTAATTCATGCACTGGAGAAACAAACTTTCTGTTCTTCCAGTCCAATCTCCACTTACAAGTCAGGTTTTTGTAACCCTGTCATTGAAATGCGAGGTAGCCTACAGTAATTTGAATATTTCATTCTGCCGGCTGCTAATGCACTCTGCATTACAGATGGTACTTGCTCCATCCTTCTGGACTGGGTTCAATTATAAATGAAAGTAGGGAGCTGAGATTTGTCTTTTTGTCTGTGCTTAGTTGGAATAACACAATAAAGCTTGATGGGTAAGAATTCCTCAAGCTGCCTCTTCTTTGCCCGCGATGTCTCCGGTGTAGCTTTCTTCTCTGATAGCTGATCCCACTTGCCTTTCAAGTAGAGCTTGGAGTATTAGGGTTGGCAGTGGTGGGGTTTTTCACAAGGAATTTTTGGCTCAGATGTCCCCTTTTTGGAAGTGCTTCGTTCAGTCCTGTTTCTAGCTGTTTATTTCCCGGGCTCTGCATCCCCCTGTGCATCCCAGGCCAGGAGTGGTGGTAGGAAAAGCCTGCTTAGGCTGGGCAAGGAGAGTTGTGCGTGGCTTTTGGGGTGGTGGGGTCATCTTCCCTCCCAGTGTGTCCCTGTTGACAGGGTCAGCAGCCTGGTCTGCAGCCTCAGAGAAGCAAATGGGGATGCAGAACAGCCCTCCTCCATCCCAGGGTTGCTGCCATGGACTCTTCCCAAAGGCCCTAGGAATAAAAGGGCCCCTAGAGATCCAAAGAAAACATTTACCTCTGCTTGGTGATTAACAGGAAGGGGGGTTGGAAGCCTCCAGCCCAGCTGCACGGGGGCTCTCTATTACATACAGATGCCTTTTGCGAGCTCCTTGGCCATCCCGGCCGGTAAAAGCAATATTGCCGAGGGAGTCGGAGGAGGTGAGGGCAGGCCTTTCAATTTGGTTTTACATTTACAAGGACCAGATGGCCTCGCTGGAGATGATCTTTGATCTGGGACGCAGCCGGAGTTGGGCAAAGANGGGGCCTCTCCTGCAGGGGCAGGGGGAGCTGCATGTCTGTGTGTCTGTCTGGTGGGGCTGGGTTGGAGCCCCCTGTGCCCGTGGGGATGGGTGAGTCGCCTGAGCGGGGTTGTCCGAGGTTGAAGGCAGAGCCGGATCCCGTTACACCACCGCCCCACAGCATGGAAATCTGCGTCACCAGCCTCTTGCATGGAGTATAATTGAACACATGCAGGCACCTTGAAACAGAAGTGCCACTAATTGATTATTTTTAAACTTATTCCCATTTTTTCTGGCCTCTCGCACCCTCCCAGCCGCACGGACATGTGGGGGCTCTCTCCTCCTGCCTTGCCTTGCCAGCTCTGGGTTTCTTTCTTCCCCCCACATGTTTTGAATGGAGCGGGAGCAAAGGCAGCCGATCCTATTTCACAAGCGCTTGACTTGCAGCACTCTTCCTCCTGTCCAAACAGATCGTTTACAGAAGGGGCCTCTATTTAAAGAAGGAACTGAACGTTCAGAGCTGTTTTCTGGCCTTAAAACGCTGCCGACCGGCTGTTGCCTCTCAAAGAGTCGGGCTTTGTCTGGCACGCCCGAGGACCGGGTTCGACGCCAGGCTCAGCAGGTCGGCGCGAGGGACGGAGCATCGTGCAAAAAATGTGCTCCTTTGTTTGCTGCCTTCGTTGGATCGCAGCAGAGTTGGGTTCAGGGTAGCGTCTTACCCGCGGGAGCTTGGTGGAGTGTCTGGGTTTGGGCAAACCTCGCCTCTCTGTGGTGGTGTGGGTGGGATAAGCTTGGGAAGCAAGTAAATGGAAAAGGAGCATTCAGGTAGGTTTTGGTGGGATCTGTGTATGGCATGGAGAGAAAGACCCAGAATGGCAGAATCATTGAGGTTGGAAAAGACCTTCAGGATCATTGAGTCCATCTGTTAACCCAGCACTGCCAACTCCACCACTAAACCCTTCCCCTAAGAGCCACATCTGCCTGTGTTCTAAATACCTCCAGGGATGGTGACTCCACCTTGTGTGTAAGGGAAGCCTGCAAGGAGCTAAAAGGAACATGTAATTCTGGAGAGCTGTGCTACTTCAAAACCCCCCAGGGGTGACGTGAATACAGGCTCCAGGGAGGCTGGGTCTGTTCCTGTCGTCTTGGTGTCATCTGTACCACTGAAAGTGGGTGCCTGGAATTGTCCAGTGGTGAATATGTTGCATGTAAATGGATGCAAAAAGAGTTGGGGTGGGATTTCTGATGGCTTTGGTTGTGGTTGCTTCTCTTGCTTTGCACTTGACCTATCCTCATAGATGTATAACTTATTTTCAGATGTTTCATGGAGAAGGCTTTGAATTGCCTGCTGCCATGACTGGCAAGAGGTGCATTTGTGGAGAGATGGTTTCTGATGCTTCTGGAACAGGAGACCCTGCCTGTCAGGGTTCAGCAGTGACCAGCTTCCACAAGGCAGAGACCCTGGGCCACGTCTGAACCTTAGAGGAGACTGTGACCCATGGTAGCACTTCTGATCCACTTGTACTCAATGATTGCCATCTCCCCTTGTCCAGGGCCATAGGTTTCCTACTGCAAAACCCATCCCTGAGGTTTTACACTGGGTGGAGAATCCTTGCTTAATAGTTGCTTCTCCCTTCTCCTTCATTTCCCTCTTGTTCTTATGCCCCAAAAAAGCCCCAAGGATGTACTGCTCCTGCAGCCACATCCTTCAAGCCACCAGGGAATGAGGCTGCCTTCGAGTGAGCAAAAGAGTGGCAAGGGCCACACTCAGCTCCTGTGATGCATCAGAAGGTTGCTGCTGGAAATGGGAGGGTGTTCTGGGCAGAAAACGTGCCTGTAAGTGGGAGGTGGGGAGGTCCCTTGGCAGTGGAGGGACAGGACGTGGCCACAGGGCACTCTGCAGTGGGAGCAGTTCCCTGTCTGTCCCCAGCTTTTGTAAAGATGTCTGTTGTGGTTCAGTGCTGCCCACTTTGGGAGAGAGAAAGGGAGGGAAGAGTGTATTCCGTGCAGTGGCTTGGCTCCAATACCTGGAAGATCTTTCCTGCGTTGCACAAGATCCTGAATCTAACCCATGGCAAGGCCATCAGCTTGGCAGCAGAGTGGCAGCACTCTTGGAGGTGTAATGGGCAGCAGGGACCTTCAGAGTGTTTAACAAACCTGAGACTTGAGTAGGACATTGCCATCCATGAGCTCCAAGCCAGCTTTCCTTGGATGGAGTCTCATGGGTCATCTTTTTTGAAGGATGGCAGGAGAAGGGAATCTGAAACACAGCTTTTCATCCTGGGCTTCTGCCAGTCTTTCCACTTAGGACTTTCATGCCGCAGCCACTACGTGCATCGAGCAGCCTTTTGCAGACAGTGTGTCCAGGGAAGATGACCTTTGGAGAGGGGAGCAGGCTGGAAAGGCAGCTTCCTTCTGGGAGAAAACCTCTCTTTGTTTGTTCTCAGGTTTCAGGGCTTTGCCTGGGGCGGTTGAAGTGGGACCCTTGTCCTCAGAGGAGCTCTGGAGGCCCCAGCTTCTCATTAACAGATTCAGCTCATTCAAAGAACCCATTTCTTTTCAGCGAGGAGAATTGATATGCAAAGCACCGTGCAGATCCCAGCCCTGTTCAGAGGTTCAGAGGAGGGGGTTTATGGCTGGACCTGACCTGGGAGCAATCCCATCCTTTGTTTGCTGATTTGTTCCTGCAGGGTTTAGGCAGCCCCAAGTCCACGCTTGGGATGTGGCTCCAGGCGTGAGGAGCCCAGGTCCTCCTCATTTCCTTGAGTGAGGACAGTGGCTTACTCTGTCCCTCAGTGACCATTTGTTCTCTTGGGGCTGCTGTGGGGACTTGGATCCATCTCCCAGACTCCACCATGAAAAGGTGAAGTCCTGGCACAGGCTATCTTGGAGGGACTGAAGCTTTTCTCCATGGGTTATGCTGCTCCCCTGAGCCAGGCCAGCCTGTGGTCAGTGGGCTGGGTCACATCTTCTGCTCAAATGTGGCCCAGCAGCAGAGCAGTGGTGAATCTCACTCTGCTTTCCTTTAACTCTGGCCACGGCTGCTCTGAGCAGCTGGAGGTTGGTCCTGGCTGTGATGGGGTGGAGGAGGCTGGGTGGAGATGGCCGTGCACCATCTCTCCCGTACAGTGTGTCAGTGCAGCTGGAGAGTTTGAGATAGGCTGGGTTTGCCCATGCAGATAAGGGATTGATTGTGATTCAGAGCTGTGACTGGAGCCTGCTAATCCTGCCCTGCTTAGGAAAGGGGAAACTGCTTTGTGAGATCAGAGTGTGGGATTGCTCCAGCCAGCTTGAGCATCGCTCCCCAGCATCAGCCTGCTTCCTCAGACCATCAGCCTGGCCTGCTGTGGTGCTCAGTGGGGTGGGGAGGGGACCTGTGCATGGCCAGAATTTACCTGTGCTCTTCCAAGGGCAGAGTGTGCCAGTAAGACAGCACTGAGCCCCCTGAGCCCAGAGTTTGGCTCTGGGGTGATGGGTTATTTGCAGTGTGTTACTGGGGGAAGCAGATGTGCTTAATTAGGTGGAGTTGTGAGGGTTTGTGCTTTGTGGGACATGGCAGAGGCAGGCTTGAAGCTGCTGTGAGTGGGAGGGGAGAAAGTGGTTTGTCCACTGGTGGGGCTCTGGTTGCCTTGTCTTTAATGTGTGGAAGCACTTCCAGCCTGCTTTCTGCTGCTAAAGGCTCTGCTCAGCCATCTGCATGTGGTGCAGAAGGTGCTACCTGTCCCCAAATATCAGCTTTGAAAATTCCAGCTGGGGAGTCTTGCTGCCCAATCCACCAGCCTGCAGCAATGCATCCATGAGGAAACGTGGATTTTGGCATCAGGACTGCAAGGAGACAAACAGAAAATACTTAAATTTGAGCCACAGTCATCCCTATCAATAACTGGGTGTGTGGGGCTGGTGTAGAAGTTTCCATACCAGGCTCAGTCATTGGCCATGGGCTAAGCTGGTCAGCCAGGAGCAGGATACAGGGAAAGACTGGAAAAATGAACTCATCTGTGTTCATTCAGCTTCCCCACGGAGTCACATTTCACAGAGAATCTGGTTTTCAGTAATCACAGCAACATTGTGCTTTTTTTTTTTTTTTTTGGTGCTATTTTAGATCATTGTCCACTTTGGGGGGGGGAATATTTTTTCCACAGAATATGGTAGTAATAGTTTTCCAGATCTTTTGATTGTTTTGCTGCCAGATCCTCGCTCGCTGTGGCAACTCATTTGGCATTTGGGATGGGGTTAGCAGAAAACTGGTGCAGACTCTTTGCCAGCACTGTGAAATAAGTGTCTCTCTTCTGCAGCTTCCATGGCACATCCAAGCTGCACCCTCCTGAAGTGATGGAGAGCTGCTGCTGGGAGCTGAGAAACTTTCTGGCATGTGGCAAATTCCCTTCTCCCATTTCCTACACCCCAAAGTTAAGATTTGAGGGAAATGCAGCTTTTTTTTTCCCCTTTCTTTTTGTGTTGGATTCAGCAAATAATTTGGACACTTCCAGCCCAGAAAGATGGGAAGTTGCTATTTTTCAAAGTTATGTTTTTAAAGCAGTTTAATTGGTTTGAAATTGACCCAAATTTTTATTTAAACGAGAAAGAGAGAGAGAGAGAGAGAGGGGGGAAATTGATAAAATGAAGTGGGAGGAGAATTCATTTTTGATTCAGGAAGCATTTTTGATGGATCTGAATTTGAGCTGTGATGCAAGTTTCCAAACTGGTGGTGGGTAGGAGGGATCTGGGGGAAGTGCTGCTGCCCTGAGCATCTGATGCTTCTCTTCTTGGGCTTGTTGGCCTTGGCTGGAGCTGACCTCCAGGATTCCATGGACCATCACTCTGAACTGATGTGACTTGCTTCTGTCTCTGTGGGAGTATCTTATCACAGTTTTATGGACTGCAGGAACATTTCTGCACCTTTAAAAGCATCTCTCTGCTTTGTTTCCTAAGAGCCCTGAAGCACACTCCTGTGTTGGGAAAAGAGCTGGGTTTACAATGATCCAGGGTGGCTTTGCTGTGCTTATGGGTACAAGCCTCTCTCTTGATTTGTTGCTGGGATTTTTGGTTTATTTTATGGCTTTATACAGTGAAAATTGGTGACAGAAATGACCCATCAGTTTCACAGAGTTCCTCCTTTTGCTGGGAAATAAATAAAGTAAGTAGATGCACAAAAAACCGTTTTGCCAGCTGAATTTTTCCATGCCTCATCTCACGGCAGCCTGTTTTGGAAAATTTGAGCAAAAATCTGTTCATCCATTTGTAAGTTTTGGAAAGGTTGAAGTGAGGAGGGGAACTTTAATGCCAATTGTAAGAAAAAAACCATGAGCTTCTCTTAATTCCTGCTCCCCGGAAGGGTGTGTGTCTGTGTATTTAGAAATTCCAGCTTCTGTTTATGTTGGAAATAGCTAATTGCATTTTGACCTTGATTTTCTCAGTGGCTTTACTTAAACATGGTAAATATATTCAACCAAGGTTTAAAACTCCAGTGATTATTTGACATTGAAGTGCTCCACCTTTGTTACAAAGACTGTGATTCCCATTGAAGGTGGACACTGTGTGCTTTGCCAAGAAGGGATTTCTGTTGTGTCCCGTGGACCTTTGACCTGGCAGGGTGAAGACCCAGCTGGGGTGCTTCAGTAACCTCCACAAAGCTCTGGGAGTTCATTTCTTCTCAGCATTGGGTATTGAAGGCAACTTTGTGTTTAAAGAGAGCACTGTGAGGGTGGTGAGGCCCTGGCACAGGTTGGACAGGGCTTGGAACAACCTCAGGTGGTAGAAGATGTCCCTCCCTGTAGCAGGGGGTTGGAATGAGATGTTCTTTAAGTTTCCAGCCTAAACTGTTCCAGGATTCTCTGCTGGGATCCAAGACTCTGGATTTTCCTTGCTGTGGGGGATTTGATGTTTCAGAAGAAAGTAGGCTGCAAGTACACTTGGATAGGAGAAAAACCCAAGAGTTCAGGTGCATGCATGGAGTCTGGTGACTCCTCTGCACAGAGAAAGTTTGGGAAGAGCAACTCAAGCCTATGGCATCATGGACCAGCCAAGGAAGCAAACCCCAGCTCTCCTGACTTGGTTGCGACTACACATAAGGAAGATGCAGTCCCTGAACATGACCAGGTTGGAAGGTATGAGGCAGGTGGGAGTATTCTTGTCCCAAGTTCAGTCTTTTGATCTTCAGCCTTCACAAATGTAGTCTCAGGCTCGAGGGAATATTGAGATAGACTTAAAGTAAGGTGATTAGTTACTGGTTTTGTTAGGAGAGGCATTTGCTGTCCCTGTGTTTGCTGGCTTTTGTTTGGACCTGGAGATGTAAAAAAATATGTTTAAAAAAAACCAACATTTTCCAGTGAGCTTGTGTGAGTCCTGAAGCTGGGTCTCCCCAGGCAAATGTTGCTGATCCTAAATCCCAAAAAGCTGGAAGAGAGCTGATGTCCCAGGTGTGTTTCAAAGCCAGGCTGTTTGCTGCATGGACGTGTGCAGGAGTTTTGGGGTTCCCAGGGAGAAACTGCCACGTCTTCCTTGTCAGTACCACCCTCAGGGGCAGCCAGTGTTCCAGGAGAGGATTTGGGCTACACCTTGGTGTCTGGGTTGGGTGTTGTTGGGGCAGATGAGTGCCTTGGTGGGGGAGGAGGCATCTCACCCACTTGAGGCTGTGTGAGAGCAGCCAGAAGTGCTCCACCAGCAGTGGACATCTCTGGTTTCCCCATGAGAAAGTGACACCTAAGCCCCCTCACAGCCTGACAAGAGGAATTGTCTGTCTCCCTCTCCCAAAACTCCCTTGTTGGGTGGGTTGTTCCTGCCTCCCAGTACATCTCAGGCACGGTGGAGGCAGGAAAGAAAACCCTTCTGAAAATCACAGTGTAATTACTCCCATCTGCTCCAGCACTGCTTCCCATTTCTGCCTGCCAGGATGCTTGTCTCCGATGCTAAGTAGCACATTATTTTCGATAAGTTGCAATCATTTACTTGAAATCTCCTTCTCCTTTAAAATGTCCCCCTGGAAAGGCAACTCAGGGAGTTGGGAATGGGCAGGAACAGCCATGATGAAACCCATCCAGAAGCAGCCGAGCTGGGCGGGAGGGCGAGCGCTCCTCCCGAGCTCATCAACACCACGCAGCGGGTTCCTTTCTAGGGTGGGTTTGTGCAAGTGCCCAGCCACCAGATCCAGCCCTTGGCTGGGGGTGTCAGCAAATGGGGCTGCAGAGCAACTGCCAGCTCGTGGCATCAGAATTCACACAGAATCACAGAATGACCAGGTTGGAAGGGACCTTCAAAATCATCGAGTCCAACCCAGCCCCAACACCTCAACTCAACCCTGGCACCCAGTGCCACATCCAGGCTTTGTTAAACACACCCAGGGATGGTGACTCCACCCCCTCCCTGGGCAGCCATTCCAGAACTTTATCACTCTTTCTGTAAAAACTTTTTCCTGATATCCAACCTGAATTTCCCTTGGTGCAGCTGAGGCTGTGTCCTCTGGTTCTGTCAGTGCTGCCTGGAGAAAGAGCCCAGCCCCAGCTCAGCACAGCCACCTTTCAGGGAGTTGTAGAGAGTGGTAAGGTCAGAGGGAATCTTAACCAGGCAGTCACAGAAATTCTGCAGGACTGTGCTTTTGACTGCTGAAGTCAGCAGAGAAAGAGCCACGCTGGCTCTGGGGGACCAGTTCCTTCATCGTCACAGCCTGGGCTGGCATCATGTCTCACCACCACACCCTCTTGTGAGGGGCTCTGCGGAGTCTGGCCCTGCTTCCCACATGTCTTCAGCTTGAAGACACTGACCACCAGGATAAATTGCCCTTTCTAGAAGAGCTAGAAGGTCCTTTGCTGTTATCAGTGCTGTGCCACAGTCTCCTGCTTAGCTCCTGCCATCACCCCTAGCATGTTTCATTGCCTTCATCATGTAGTTCTGTCTCTGTTCCCTTACACCTCTAATTTGGAGGGTTTGGAAGGGGTGGAGAGGAAAGACTTGCTAAGTGGAAGTATTTTGGTGTGGTCTTGGAAAAGAGAGATGACTGCGTGCTCAGCTCCTGTGCTTTTCAGATTCCTTTGGAAAAATGCTCCCAGAAAAATGGAGTAAATAAGGTAGGGGATGGTGGCGTGGACACCAGAGGAGTCTGGTCCCCTCTTTTGTGGATTTCTTAGGTGTCTTCACAGCCCCAGGCCATCCCCAGGGTGGTGTCTGTTCCAAAGGTGTCTGGCAAGTGCTCTTTCTCCTGCCCTGGCTGTACCTCAGATTGCATGACCTGAGGGGACACCAGGCACAGGTGCCAAGCTGTGGGGACATGTGGGGTGCTGGCTGCTCATCTCGTGTGAGCATGGAGCTGGCTGCTTTGCAGGTGTTCCTGGGAGATGTTGTGGGAAGCATCTTGGAGCATCTGGAAGCTTTGGTGGCTCAAGGCACTTCCCATCCTGTGTCCCTGAATCGCAGGGCAGGAGGCACAGAGCCAAGGAGCTGCTTTTGGCTTTGTCTTCTCACCTGCTTCTCTGAGATCAACCCTGCCACTCCTTCCCATCTCCTGCACTGCAGCCACACCACGGGGCCAGCCCAGGCCTGGGATGTCCTCTGAACCCTGTGGCTGTGATCCCTTCCTCAAGAAGGGAGAAGGAGCAAGCATGGGAGCTGGGAGCCATTTTCCAGCTGCTGGAATGGGTCTCTGTGACCCTGGTGGTGACTGTGCCTGGGCTGCAGGCTGGTGGCTCCATGGTCCCCAGGTGCTCCTGCTGCTGCCATCAGGGATGGTGACCCTGTGACAGCCATGTTCCAGCTGGGCAGTGCGGGCAGGGACAGGGCACGTGCCTTGGGTTTACTTTTAAAGACACCCATATATATATAAATATATATATAAAACACACATATATCNATATATAAAACACACATATATCTATGTGTATATATACATAGATATCAAATTTTAGATTTTTTTTTGTTGTGTGTATATATTTACATCTAAAAACGCATTTTGATCAGCAGGGGAGCTGGGTGAGGGCTGAGCACCATCTAGTGGCAAGCACCACGGCTCCAGAGGCTGCCGAGCCAGCAGGAAATCAGCCAAGGACAGAAAGTCTTGCAGGAATTCTCCTCCCCCCTGCTGCCAATATCTATCTTTCTTTTTGTTCTTCCTTTTTTCCCCCCTTTATTTAATCAGGAGCAGCAAATGGGGGTCCTGAGGATGCCTGGGTGCCTACATGCCTGTAGCCCCTTGGACCACTGAGGACCATTCTGCTTCATTTATTCTGTTTTAATTTGGTGGGAGAGCAGGGTTCTTTTGCCACCAGCTGCCTGGGCACTACAGACTGGGTGCTGCCAAACCCATCCCAAACTCCTCATCCCATCACAGGGAACAGTTTGGAGGGTGGGAGCTGCCAAGGAGCCCAACATCCCAGGCATCCTGGCAGGAGGTGTGTCAGAGCTGGGTCCAGCACTGGGAAGATAAAAAAGGAGCTTTTAAATAATCATTTTGTCTTCTCCTCGGCTGAGCACAGCCTTTCAGGGATAAATAAGCAGCATCAGTCCTGCTTAGACACATTGGCCTTTCCATTTATTTACTCCCAGGCTTTATTCTGAGTGAGCAGCCAAGGCCAGGCTGGGCTCAGGTCTCTGCTGTGGGGGACACATCTCCTCCACTGGGTGCTGGTCTGTGCATGTGGCACAGGAATAAAGCTCCCAGGAATACACAGCACTTTTCATCAGGAAGCAGCTCTCTAAACATAAACTAATTAATCACTCCTGCCTACCTGTCAGGTCAATGATTCCTGAGATTTTTAATCTAAAAATATTTCCCTTTTGAAATCCAGATGCGCCTGTTTTGGCAACTCCGCTTTTGATTTGTTTATTTGAGGTGTTTTTTAATATTTTTTTTTAACCTGTGTTGCTTTCCTTTTGTATTTGGGCTTTTGATGTGCTTTAATTGACTGATTTTTTTTTTTTTTTTTTACCTGGAAGAATAGGAATTTTTTCTCTTTTTTTTGCATGGCAAGTCTCTC
>VXBC01012118.1:71887-101566 GCA_013399945.1 Ploceus nigricollis
CCTGGAAGAATAGGAATTTATTCTCTTTTTTTTGCATGGCAAGTCTCTCTCCCTGCTGCATCTTGTCAACTTTCCTCTTCTCTTTTTAAGGGATTTGGCTACTTTTGCCTCATATTTCAGTTTATGGACCATAGACCCCAAACCATTTTCTTGATGAAATCTGTATTTTCCCCTTGGATCTATTTATCATGGCTGGGTGCCATGGGAAGCCTCTCATGGTGGGGGGAGATGCTGGTCCTGTCTCCTGAGGGCTCAGCTTCAAATTTGGCACTCTGCCCTCATTCCTCCACATAGAAATGATCCTCCCTAGCGTGGAATTATTTATTTTTAGTTCCACTTTTACTGTTCTTGGGCTTTTTTCTGCCTACCTTCCCACCTTTGTTGACAGTGCATATTTTAATCACAAAAAATGCCAATAAATGCATGAATGAGTAACCGATCCAAGTGTATGAATAAAATAAAATTAAATGAATGAGTGAAATGTCCTGAAAATAGTAATTTCAGTAGGCTTTGAGGCTTTTTAGAAAAGCTCTTTTCAGTCTTAACCAAACCTCTCAACAGGGTCTTTTACTTCAATTTTATACTGATAATAGCTGTATCTTTAACTTATTGCAGAGTGGGGAAGACCATGCCCGCTGGTTGCTGGGGTTTTTTAGCAGCTCTGATTTTATTTCTTGTTGCTAACAGATCTTCCACTACTTTTTTATCTTAAATGACAGGAATAATCACTTGCTCTTGTTTGTGCCATGGATTGGGAGGGGGTCAAATTCATCTCAGGTGTCAGCGGGCACGGCTTTATCAAAATCCACTCAACATTTCCCAGCTCTGGATGTGCAAAGAGTGTGTGCTCATGGGGTGTGTGTGCCCAGAGTCCCTGTGCCAGATGAGATGGGGAAATACGATTGTTTTCCCTTAGGAAATGCCCTTTTTTATTTGCTCATCGAGGATTTATTTTATTTATGTCATTTATTATGCAGCTGTGCGTGTGTGCATGTGGGAATCTCACATTATCATTCTGTGTTTGAGCACAGACCTTGGAGGGGGACACAGGGGGAGCACATAGGGCACCTCCATTTTTCATTTGTCCCATTTTTCAGACATGGGACATCCCAAGCTGTTGGGGTGCTCCCATGTTGTTTTTCCAGGAAAGCCCTCACAGGAGAACTTTTACTTGGAGCAGTAATTTAGGCAGGGAGCACAAAGATGGGAGGAAGATCATATTTTTGAAAAGCCACTTTGGGAGGATTAATTCATCATTGCTCCTTTTCTCAGCATCAGTGGAATGACTGGATTCTTAAAGAAAAGGCATTTTTCCAGGAATAAAATTTATTTCATACATGTTTTTGCATATGTTCCCAGTGCATGGCTAAAAGCATGGACTTCAAGCCCTCTCCACAGTCCGTATTTCAGGATGTGGAAACCAAGGCAGAGCTGCCCTGGGCTCTGTGAGTCTTTCTCTGCCATCTGGGGTTGATGTCAATGACATGTTGGGTGACATGAGAGGACCCCTGAGCGAGATGGAATCAGGGCTGCAGGCTTCCAGCTTCCCATCTCATGCTTGAGGCTGGATATGGTTCCTATCACTGCTGGCAGCAAGCATGGGTACATTTATTGTTTTTTTTGGTTGCTGTTGCTAGGAGTTTTGCTGCTTGTTTGAGCAGAAAGTGTGGCTTTCTGGGTTAGCTCTGTGGTGAGCTCACTGCCAGTTCTGCCCTACTTCTGTCCTGGGGGAAGGAGGGGAAGAAGCAGGGAGAGGAGCAGGGAGCTGGAGTGCCCCTGGAAGCCAAGCAGTGCTGAGTGAAGCCAAGCTTGGTGCTGAGTACTTGCAGCATCAGGATGCCTGTTGGGCAACCTGTTGGGAAGGGACAAAACCCCTGCTGATGGGGTCAGTCTGTTGCCCTGATTTTTAAAAGTGTTAAGTTTTCTTTTGTAGTTCATTTGAAAGTTTTAAAGTTCTCTTAAAACTCCTTCGGCCTTCTGTTCTGTTTATATATTTTCAAGTCAGATTCCCACACAATATCATGTATAAATACATAGCTTACATACTTTCTCCGTGGGTGCAGAAAGAATGACTGATTGATCTCTTGACCAGTGTGGTTGGAGAGGTGGTAATTTCATCCTCCAATCCACGGTCATCTTTAGAGTTGTATAAAGTGCAGAGTCAAAAATAAAACATTCTCTTTTTCCTCTTCTGAGTGCATCAGACTTGTGTGTGCTCATTCCGTGTCGAACGGCGACATCGGTCCAACTTGGGACGAGCTTCCCTGAGTTAAGCCCCAGGTGTGACTCAGGCTTTCCTCTCCCCATTGTGTCTCCTGCAGTGCTGAGCATCCGGGGGGCGCAGGAGGAGGAGCCCACGGACCCCCAGCTGATGAGGTTAGACAACATGCTCCTGGCCGAGGGGGTGGCGGGCCCCGAGAAAGGAGGGGGCTCGGCCGCCGCTGCCGCCGCCGCCGCCGCGTCCGGAGGAGCCGGCTCCGACAACTCGGTGGAGCACTCCGACTACAGAGCCAAACTCTCCCAGATCAGACAGATCTACCACACGGAGCTGGAGAAGTACGAGCAGGTAACAGGCTCCTTCGTGGTGGTGGTGCTCGTGGGCTGGTGGGAGCAGAGTGGGATCTGCACAGCCCGGATCACTACTGACATCTGTTGTTAGGAGTGTATGGGCAAGTGGCTCTGGGTGTTGGAGTGAGACCATGGTTTTTTTGGGGTTGGCAGGGTTGGGGTTTTATGCTGGGGTGTGGCATGAGAATAGTCTTGGCAGGGTTGCCCCTTGGATTTTCACTTTTCACTCCTCCCCTGATAGCTTACCCAGCATTGGCCCTGTGAAGGAAAAGGCCTCTCTGATATGCTGGCCTCAGTGATGACAACTGTCCAAGCAAGACTTGCATCAGAATCTTCCTTGAATATATATTTTGCCTGAAAAGCTCTTTTTCCAAATCTTTTTTCTTGTAGTAAATTGCTCTTAAAAAACTACTTGGGTCATGAACACAGCTCTTGGTAACACTGACAATCTCATGAAGAGCTTCGCAGGTCAATGCTCAAAACCAATTCCTTTCAAGTGCTTCCAGATGTTTTGCAGACCTCTCTTGGCCACTGTGCACCTTGCCTTTGTGTTTTCTACCCCAGGGTTATGGTTTATGGGTGTGAGCAAGAAGGCATCACCTCTTTGGGTGCAGGACAAGCTCCACTGCCAGGAGCTCTGTGGGCTTTCAGAGCTCTGGTTTAGATCCAGTAAAAGCCTCCATTTTACCTGGCTAACTGGATGTGTGCTAGGGCTGGGGGATGTCTCATCCCCACGGCCACGTTGGCCAAGCTGAGGGAAGGATGGCCCAGGGTTAGAGCTGGAGTCAGGGTGGCCAGGCAGGGCTCTGGTAATGGAGCAGCCAAGCACAGTCATGCCACAAGGGGCATTTTGGCAGAGCCTTAGGGCAGGCAGAGGGCTGTCTGGAAGGATGACCTTTGGCTCTCCTCAGCCCTTGCTGTCACTCCCTTGAGGCACAGAGACAGGGAGGAGCCTCAGCCATCCCACATGGGTGGGAGTGGAGAGCACCTCAGGGATCATCTTTCAGGCTGAAGAGGGGTAGAGAGACCTCGTGTCCTCTGCTACCCAAGTCCGAGGAGAGGTCCTTGGCACAGACAGGGACAGGCTTCAGGGAAGGACCTTCTGCTTCTCCCTCCCCTTGGGCAGGGGTTTTGTTTGTTTGATGTTCTGATTCTGGTTTTGCTTCTCTTTTGCTCCTCAAAGAGACACCCAGGTGAGAGAAGCCTTTAGCCAGGCCCAGAGGGTGAGATGGGCCACATCTTTCCTTCTCACAACCCACTGACAGGGTTTGGTTTTGCCACTGAGTGGCTTTGCAAGTGACAGTGCTGGTCCATATCTCTGGTACCATCTCTGGTACCATCGCCCACATTCCTGCAACACCAGGGCTCAGGGTTTTTCCACCTCCTTCCCAGTCTCTCCAATCCAGCTGTTGGGAGCTCAGCCCCTGGCTTCTCAGTCTGGCTGCTGCTGGGCCAGCACGGCAATCAGTGGTGATTTTGCCTTTAATGCTCTTTATTTCATGCCAAGAGGAGATGATCTGAAATTCCTGGGGTGTCTGAGAGCTCTGATAGCCAGCACTCATCCTGGGAGATGGGAGTCAGCAGCTGGAGCTGGCCTTGGGGATGTCTCCTTGTTGGGTCTGAGCCATGGTGGGAATTCAGCTTGGAAGGGTGGGGTAAGACACAGGAAGTCAAGCCCATGTCACCAGTCCACAAATCCAGTGTTTCTTTCCCCTGCCAGCCCCTTTTTTCCCATCATGGCATGGGAGCTGCAGACACTGTCCCCAGAGCAGCCACCCACATCCCAAGAGCACCAAAGACCATCACTGTCCACTGGTTTTTGGGGCTTGGTTCTGGGAATCAGAGGATCCCATCATGCCAATGAGGTGCTCCTGGGGATGAGGGAGAGGGCACTGACGTGGCCTTGATCTGCCCTCAAAATCCCCCCCGTTGTCCCCTGGCTCCTCTCACTGCCCTGTCCTCAAGGCCCAGCCTGGGGACAGCAGGAGCAGCCAGACAGTGCTGTGCCAGCAGCAAACTAATTGGGATTGTTACCTGCTTGTCCTTATTTGTCAGGGCTCCTGCCTCACTCAGGCTTTAATTATTATCCTTATTTACTTCTTACCTGATGTGCCAAGAGCACAGGCAGGGCCATGTCTCTCTGGGAGCTGCTCCTGCGAAGCACAAGGGGCTCTGCAGGACACATGGTGGGGCTGTAGGAGGAGGGGCAGTGGGTCAGAAGGTGCATGGTCCTCCTCAGATAAATCTAAAGCTCCTCCAGTCACAACCAGCAAAACAGTGGCTGGGACTTCTTCAGGCTTTTCGTGAACCCTAGGGCTTCATCTGCCTCAGCTCCATCCATGACCCCCCTGAGAGCAATGAGATCGGCTGCTGTCTGTCCCAGCATGTTTGTTGGGAGTCTCTCACGCCCTGTGCTTGGCAGACCAAGGAAATTTCTCTCTCCCTGGTGCCTATTCCGGGCTAGAAACAGAGGCCAGTCAAAGTTTAAAGGATAAAAGTGGGCATATTTAATGGAGGGCCTTCAGGTGAATGAAGGGCAGATGAAGCCTTCCCGGGGAGCTACGCCAAAAATGGACAATGTCATGAGTTTTTCAGGCAGATACAAGTTTGGTCTATTTGCATATCAGGGGTTAATCCTCCAATTACAACTTCAAGTAATGAAGTCAGATACCTGCAGTTTTCTATGCCCCCAATTCACTTTTGTTTATACTTGTTGGGGCCTGAGGCAGAGGGTGTCCTTGGATCTCAGGCCTGGAAGGATTGTTTTGTCTGACCAAAACGTGAAGAGCGTTAACTAACACTCTATATGAAGTTCAGAGTTATACACTAATGCAGAGCAGGACCTGAAAAATAAAAAAGCTGAAATATTAAGGCATGATCCCCTGAGCACCAGCACGTTCTTGCTCTGAGCCTGCTCTGAAAAACCCCAGCCAGCAGGGCCAGCACTCACATCTCCTCCCACAGCCACGCTGCCTCTGCCCCGTCCCTGACACCACCGAATGACCTTCCCATCCTGGGGTTTCTTTTGCTTTTCCTGCCATCCCAGGCGTGCAACGAGTTCACCACCCACGTGATGAACCTGCTGCGGGAGCAGAGCCGGACCCGGCCCATCTCGCCCAAGGAGATCGAGCGGATGGTGAGCATCATCCACCGCAAGTTCAGCTCCATCCAGATGCAGCTGAAGCAGAGCACGTGCGAAGCCGTCATGATCCTGCGCTCGCGGTTTCTGGACGCACGGTGAGCCCACGCGCTACACGTGTCTCTTCCAGCCAGGGGGAATGAGCTCTCAGAGATCTGTAACACACCCAAAATAGCTCAGCTGCTTTAGATGGCTTAAAAAACAGCAGGATGACTTCTGTGAGGGTGTTAGAAACATAAAAGTTTTAATAAAGAGCAAAATAACAAATCTCTTAGCAGAGAAAAAGCCGAGCCAGGGTAGGAAGTTCCTTGCCCTGCTAGAAACACCTCACAAAGGCGATTTACTTCCTTTGTTCTCTTCTTTTTCTAGAGAACTGCTTAGGTGGGACCTTTTGGCTTCTGTCCAATTGGCTGTCCTTAAATTTGATGTGATGTCCCCAAGGTCCTATGAGGTGTCTTTTAAGCAGATTAAGGAGAGAAACTTCTGGGCTTCTTTCCTTTTTAAGGAGACAAAGGATAACTTATTTACTCCTTAGCAGAACTTGAATTACTACACCCACACCTCACCAAACCTTTCTGCACTGTCCTTCGGGTCCAGGGAGTTCCTTGGGCAGGTTTGTTGGTTCTGGAGTAAACTGAGGGCCCAGCTGAAGGGCTGTGTCTTGAGGCAGAGGGGTTTTTTGCCTTCTTTTTTGCCGTGGTTTCGTTGAGATATTAGGGCATGGGTTGGACTCAATGATCTTGAAGGTCTCTTCCAACCCAGTCATTCTGTGAATGCTGTGAATTCTTTATCCCTTAGCTGTCTGTGGCTCAGCAGGGGAGGGCACTGCAATTCAAACCATCCATGGGTGAGGCTCCCACCTGTACCTTGAGAATTGCACATCCTGGTTTTGCTGTGGCAGAAGGAAATCCTGTGGCATATTGCAACAAGCCTCTGTGGTGAAAACGTGCACCTCAGTTAGGGATGAAAGTTTATCCTCCAGGCCATCCTGTCCCCCCTAGGTTCCCATTCTTTTCCCACTGTTTCTATTGTCCCAGATTCTCAAATTGCTGTAAAATTATTTCATTTCCCAAGCTGGTTAGGTGCAGACTGCAGCTTGAGCTGTAGCTTGCTGTGGGGAGGAGAGGCAGCTACACCAGGGGTACAAGGACAGAGATGGCAGACAGGTAATAATGCCTAGGTGTGAGTGGAACAGACTTCCCCAAGGATATATCCAGCTGTGCTTCCTCAGCACAGAGCTTTGCAGAGTAGCACTGTCTTTGGTCACAACAGCCAGGTGTCAGGAGTCACCTTCCTGGGTAGAGGAGCTGGATGCCAGTTTTCAGACTCTGCTGTGAGCTGGAGGATACAGTGATAAATTTGAGATGGAGACTTGCTTGCTTTGAAAGGTGCTGAGGGAGCAGTCAGCAGCAAGGGGCAGATCAGAAGCTTCCTGGCCGTGAGTCTTGCACTCCATGCAAGCAGAGCGGGGAGGGAGGAAAGTGGGAAACTCAAGAGTATCTAAAATTGCATTCTATTTTTGGATCCCTGGTGCTCATTCCCTTTCCTTTTCCTTCTATTTCCCATTCTTTCTTCACGTGAAGGCGGAAGAGACGAAACTTCAACAAGCAAGCCACGGAAATCCTGAATGAGTATTTCTATTCCCATCTCAGCAACCCTTATCCCAGTGAGGAAGCCAAAGAAGAGCTAGCCAAGAAATGTGGCATCACAGTCTCACAGGTGAGACAGCTCAAAGCCTGGGCCAGTGGGAAACCTCAGCACAAGGAAGGGTATTCCAGACCTCAGACCAGTCAGCCACGTCCAGTGTTGAGCATTTAATTATTAAATCAGTTTAGAGCAAGTGAGAGTGGGGGGGAGTGCAGATGGCACTTGCAGATTGAAGCCATGGGTGGAAAAGGAAAGTCTGAGGGTGGATTTAGGAGGTATGGAGGCTCCATGGAGCAATGGCTGTTTGTGCAGCCAAGGTGCTGATGACACAGAAATGATGTGGCAGCATGCAGAGGGGAAAAATCTCCTCAAGGAATTAGTGCTGGCCTGGCCTGCAAGAAGAGCTTGTTTGAGCTGAAAGTCATTTCTTCAGGGGATTAAAAGCAGTAGGAAGAGTTGTGCAGGTTTTGCTTGATAAGATTGAATGGACAAGTCCAGGTGGGAAGGATCTGGGTGCAAGAGTTAGTTTGTGCTCAGTGAGGGTGGGATTTCTCAGGGTCATTTCTCTCAGTCATTACCCTTGTGCTGCAGAACATGACATCTCCCTGACTTGCACATCCCTCAGAACATGGGGGTTAGTAACAACAAAATGAATTATTTCCATATGCTCAAGGAAGCCACATAGTTCCTGGAGTCTGTAGCTTTGACCTGGGAGCTGCTGTGATTTGTGAGGAGCGCAGTCAGCCCTTGAAATGTTCAGCCATACATTGCTCAGGCCTGCCCTTCTTTATTTCCTCTCTTTTTGGAGCAGGCTGTGTGATTGAGAGCCAGTCTTTGTGGCCTCTGGTAGGCTTTGTCCTCACGTGAGTTTAGCAGCCCCTCTAGGCTCCCATGGCATTCCCTGTCTTGGGCTGCTTCCCAACCCCAGGCACGTGCCTGCTCGTCACTTGAGTAAGCTGCAGCCAGCAGTAGCATCTGGTGTCCTTGTGGGAGCGTGTCTGCCTTCAGCAGGAGCAGCAGCATCCAGGGGTAGGTGTCATCACCGTGCTGAGTGCCTGCTGAGTGACTCCAGTTGCCTCCCCTGGGCTGGAAGACCCAAACGTTGCTTCTTCCCAGAGTTAGCTACAGGAGACAGCACATATTGGCTTAAGTGAAGCTCCAGCTGTCCCAGTGCTTCCCCTCTCACTTCTAATTCATCTGTTCACACTTACAACTTCTCCTTTGCAAAGACAAAATGCCCAGGAGAAGTGCTGCCCTTAGGAGGTGGTTTTGAGCGTGCTGTATCAAGGCTGCTTTGTGGCTGACTCCAGGATCTGCCTCCCTTCTTTACCCAAGTAAGGCAGAAACAAATACACATCCAGGTCTGGTTTTGCTGAGACTAAGTGGGAACACAGGTCCCATGAATGTGTGCAAGTCATGAGCAGAGTTGATCTGAACTCAAGAGTCTGACCAGATTAGGCAGGTGCTTCACAGATTTTAAAATGCAGATAGGTTGTGGTGGCTGTGTATTCCAGCCTCCTGCCCTGTGGTGCTCAGAGTTCACCCAGGATGTGAAGCCAGAAGAGCAGTCATGAGGAGATGTCCATGTGGAAAGATCGTGAAGGAGCACATTGTCATTAGTGAGAAAGCTGGACCAAGAGGTGGAATGGAGTTCCTTGTTAACAGCACCAGCTCCTGGTGGTGCCATCAAAATGTTTGCTCCCAGATCTGGGCTGGGTGCTGATCTGAGTCTCTGCAGGTTATGTTTTCTCTTGCCTGCTCTGCAGGGTTGGGTACCTGTAGCTCAGTAGCCATTAAATTGGTGGACGAAGCCACTTCTGTGTGGAAGCTGCTGGATGCTCTAATAAGCACTGCAGATAGAAAGCAGCACAGGAATAAGAGCTTATGGGTTTCAGTTATCAACACCAAGCCCAAGCTTTCCCTAAGATAAGGAAAAAATCATGGGCTTCAAAGGATGAACATCCATTATTGTATTCTGTGTCTTTGGCTCTTGCTCAGTTTATTTGGAAGAGGGAGCACTGATGTACTTGTTCACCAGCAAGCAAAGGGAGAATGTCCTTGGAATCTCACCGAAGGGCTTGGTCTTGCTAGCTCGAGATTGCAGCTCCCAGCAATCCTAGGAGTGTTGGAACTTCCAGGAGAGCTGCAGCATCCTCCTCATTTGCCCATTCCCTTTATCCTTATAAGCTCTCTCAAACAAGGTCAGTAGTGGCTGGAAGTTGTCTTCTGCTTAGAGACCTGCACATAGGAAGACATTACCCTGATTCTCTGTGTTCAGTGCTGATGACGAAGAAGCTGAGAGCTGCTTCTCAAGCTGTAGTGTTGAATCTTTCCCATGTCTTCTCTGAAATAGTTCAGTGTGAGATAGTACCCACAAATGAACAGGAATATCACCAGCATGTCTCTGGGCAAACACAGTGGAAATATCTTCCATCCCTTCCCAAGGCACACACTTCTTTCCTGGGATCAAATTTAAGTTTTAGGACAAGTCCTGTGCTCCTTCTCCACCCTTCCCCTGAAGTTCCTGGTTCATGCAGTGGCTCATGCTAAACCTTGCAAAGCCAAGCTCAGCTGACGAAGAGCATCCACTTCTGGCTTTGTGCCCTGATTCCCCTCAGATGGATCAAAAGAGAGCTTTGCTGATACTGAGACAATTTTGTGTGTCAGCCAGGCCCCAGTCAATTCTGAGTGTTCTCCCTCAAAGCTGTGCTGGTAATCAGGGCATCTATCCCATCAAAGGGATACTGAGGAGGAGGCAAATAAAAATGGCACGTACCTGTTCTCAAATTGTGCAACTTTGGGGTCATTTGACTTTGTTGTGTTTTTTTGAATCCATCTTAAGATTTTTGTGGGGTGGGTCTAGTGGTTCCTGTGGAGCATCCCATCACCTTTCCTGGGCTTGGTGTGGCACACACGAGTGGAAGGTTCTAGGAAAACTGAGGGGGGAAAGAATCTGCACTGCTTAACCTGAGCTAATCTACCTTCCTCACCCAGGTGCACTTGGCAGAGCTGAAACCTTAACTTGTCCTTGTCTTCTCTTGAACTCGGTCTAGGTATCAAACTGGTTTGGAAATAAGAGAATCCGGTACAAGAAGAACATAGGTAAATTTCAAGAGGAAGCCAATATTTATGCTGCCAAAACGGCTGTCACGGCTACCAATGTGTCAGCCCATGGAAGCCAGGCTAACTCACCCTCAACTCCCAATTCAGCTGGTTAGTTTTTATTTTTCTTTAATTTTGGGTTGTTAGTGTTTGGGTTTTTGTTCGTTCTCCTCTCTCCCTCCAGTCTCTCTCTTGTTTTCTCCTTTTGGTTATTTCAGCTGTTATTCTCTGGGTCTGGTTTGCTCACTTTTGTGGTCTTAAAAAAAAACAAGAGGGAAACAGGTTTGGTTTGGTGGGTTTTTTTAGGGAGGGGGGTTACTTTATTTTCTTTGCTTTTTTTCTCCCTATTTTCTCCTTTTTTTCCCTCTTCCCCTTCCCTGTTCTGTTTTTTGTTGGAAAAAAAGGATGTGATCAGACCTTGTGACTGGTGGTGCTGTGGTGGGGGTTATATGCATGGATGGTAAACACAAAACCAGAAAAGTGGTCCACGAAGCGTTGCTGGGATTGCTTGCACTTTGGGGGGAGAAAAAAAAGCGATAGAAAAGTTATTGTGTAATGATTTTATTTCACTGGGGCTGAAAGCATGAGTGATCCTAATGGACAAACCCCAGCATTTCTGAGGTGTCCTAGCTCATGCCATTTTGGGGGTTGTTTTGGGTAAATTTTTGTCCTTTGATTTTCATTCTGTTGTGGTTATCTCTTTAATTGCTTACATGACAGTGTCTGGATCACCTGCAAGAGTGTGCTCTGTGTGAATTTTATTTTCCCTTTGTGTCAGTGCAATCCAGAGAAATTCATGGGTCGTTCCCTTCCCTTTCCCCTTTTCCTTCCCATCTGCTGTGGTTTCCATTTGTTTGTTTTGAGAGTCAAAGGCACAGAGCACTTTGCCCAGATTTCAACTCCTCTGCTAGAGAACGATGCTCAGTTCATGCGTGGTGCCTGCTGCAAGGTTGGCCAACCCAAAAGTGATCAGGGGCTGTGGATCCAAGAACAGTGGAAAATTGGGATTTGTTTACAAGGAGAGGAAAAAAAAATAACTTCATGGCTGCCATATACTTTGTAATCCATGCAAACACCTGTGTGCCTGTTTCTTTTTAGGGGTGGAAGGGAAAGTGGGAATGTGCCACTCTTGAGCCTTTGAGCTGAGTGTTTGCTCACAGTGCCCTTCCCTGGGGATGTGATGCCTGGTGTTATCAGAGAGGCAGGAAGGGAGCAAAGAGGATGGTGGGCAGCAGGATGTTACACAGGCCATGCAGATGCTGGCTGCCATCAGGACATGCTTCCGTAGTGAGCACAACCCTGCTTCTGTAGGAACCAGAGGAATCACACTCCAGAAACACCCCTGGCTCTGGAGGATTTGAGTGGAAGGTGGAGAGGGAGGAAGCAGTGACATGGGTCTCTGGCCAGGACAATCTCTCCCACCTTTTCCTTGCCCAGGGCTGTCTGCTCTGGCTCAGGTGCTCTGAGGGCTTAGGTGGATGCAGCAGAGCTTTGCAGAGACAGTTTGCTGGAGTTTTGTTTGATTCTTTTTGGTTTGGGGATTTTTGTTCCCCTCCCATTCTCTCAAATGATGAAGATTTAACTGCATTTTCAAAAATGTTGTTCTTTCCAAAGAGCTCACACAAAATACCTGGTCAGGTGGGCTTTCCTAATGTTAACATCCCCTTTAGAAAAGGCTGGAGGGAATTCTGCTGGAGAGGGCAGAATTGTGTGTGTTGAGGGAGAGGCCTGCTGCCCGTGATGCTGTCCTGCCGCCCACATCAGTCTGGACCAAAGAGATGCAGCTTTCCTTCTTTTCCTCTTTCTTTAGCTAGAATCAGATCCAAAGGTCTGGAATAGCAAGAGAACAGCTTCAGATTGCCTGAGTGGGTTTGGATCTGGGCTGCACATAGGAGGAAAAGCATTTCCTCAGTGCCTGACTGGTTAAACAGTGCTCCAGAGCAAGGCTGTTTCCTCACCTTCCCCACAGGCAGTAACACGGTTGTTTCAGAGATAAATTGGCCAGTGCCCTGCAGTAAACAGCTGAGATAATCCCTGGATAACACTGCACTTTCAAGAAAGGACAAACAGTCCTGTTATTAACAGGGAAAACTTGAGCTCCTGGGTCCTCTTTGTGGCTCACTTGTCTGCAGTCTGGAGTCATTGACCTCTTTTCACGTGCCTGAAGTGTCAGCGGTGCTAAAGCAGTGTGAGGGGAGCTTGCAGGCCACAAAGATCCTTCTTCTGCTTAGAAATTAGGTGTTCCTAACCTGGCCCAGGTCCCACACCCTGCCTGCCCTGCTGCAACAGTGGCAGAGCAGCGGGGAGGCCCCGGTTGCTCTGGGTCAGCTTGCAGAGGTGGGGGGTTTGGGTGTCCTCGTAGGTCCTCTCCTGAGAAGACAGCTGGAATTGCATGGGATTTTTATCTCCTGGCAGTTGAGATCCTCCCAGCTGAACCATGCAGATGTAACAGCTCAGTCAAGCATCCCTGCATTGTCACATTTTGGGACAAAGACACTTCCTGAGGACACCATGTGATCTCCCCTGCTTCAAGTTGTCCTGTTGGTCCCAGCAGCAGAAAGCACACCTGCACATGCTAGGTCTGAAATACCTGTCTGAGAAAGATTGGGACAATTGTGTCCAGGACCATGAGCCATCAGATGTGCTGAATTCTCCAGGGGGGATCATGGAAGCTGATGAAGAGGTGAAGAACTAAGATGGCCAGTGCCTCTCCTTCTACACCATGGACTTCTTTCTGTTCCCAGATCATTGGCTGAGACTTTGGTGAGGAAGTAGCCTGAACAAAGATAGGACTTTCTATCCTAGGAATTTGTAGGACTTCCTGGTTTAAATACATTATAGGGCATGTGGAAAGAAAGTAAGCAGAGGACAGGTCATGAGAAAGAAATGACCAGTAGTGCAGTCCCTGGAGGGCCATGATGTTGGAAGAGGAGGTGGAACTGGATGCAGCGGGACCTGGGACAGGAGCTGAATTCGTTTCTGCTGTGGCTACGCAGGCCCATCTGTTCTCTCATTGATGCCCATGTTACTGGAGATTGGTGAATGGCTCCAGTCAGTCAAAGAGATTGGCCACACATTGACAAGGGCAAGGATTGCATCTGTCTGGCCATCTGGCACGTTCAGAGCAGGGTCCCCCATCCTCAGTCACCCAGGCCTGAATGTCAAACACCTTTTCATCCGGAATACACGCGGCTGGGCTTTATCGGCCAGATGTTCAAATCAGCTGAGAGGTCTGGCTCATTTGGGCTAACAGCTCCCCATCCTCACTTTGATTTCCTGGACAATCTCAGCACAAAAACCACATGGCAAATGAAAGCTGGTTTATGTGGGCAGACCCTTTTGCTAGCTGGAGTCCTCAAGGGCCACACACAGGTGATAGCATCCAGTGAAATCTTGAATGCAGAGCAGCCAAAATCGTCCTGAGCTGGTTTTTTTACTTGCTCATCCTTTTGTTTTGTAAAAACCTTCTTGTGAAGCTGCTGCCTGGAAATGTACTTCATCAGGCACAGGTGTCTTCTCTGCCTTCCTCCATTTGTGTCCAGAGCATACCACTGGAGAGGACTCTGTCAGCAGAGACTGTTCTGGTCATGCCTTCACTTTCCTCAATGTTTAACAACTGAAAAAGAAAAAATGTCCTGCTGGATCACCCCTGGCTTTTGGACCTGCGCCGTTGCTTTGTCCAGCTAAGGAGCTACACAGTTCATCACCACATTCTTCCCCCATTTTTGGCCACAGTAGAGACACCACAAAAAGTCACAGGAGGCATAAATCTTGTGCTCTCAATGCATGTGTGTCATTGCTGTTGACTTCAACTAGGCATCTTGTAGACATGACCAAAGTCACTTCAGAAGTTCAGCTGGATCTCTCTTGTTGGTGGTAGGTGGAATGAGGCAGCAGATGAGGATGGCTTGATTTCAGCTCCAGTGGACACCATTACCCTGTTTGTTTATTCGTGGTACCATTTGAATTGTCAGATACTTTAGAGAAAAGTACTTACTAGAGGTCCTGGAAAATTGGAGGTGGAAATTGAGACTCTCAGAACACGGAAGATATCGGAGAAGATGGAGAAGAAGCTCTCTGAAGAGCTGGAAAAGTGGTGCAAGAAATACCAGCAGTCAAGTTTGTGAAGATTTTTGAAATGGAGGCAAATTTGGGTGGGCTTTGCTCATCAGAGGTGTTAGGGATGGAAGAAATCTCTTAGAAGACATTGTTTTGATGTAGGCTTTCACCCAGGGCAAGATTTGACTGCCAGAGTTTGCTCAGACATTTCCAGCACTCTTTCTAAAGCAGGTGCTGCCCTGATAGAAACTCAGTACCAAGGAATAGTGGGGATAGGGGTTGGCTTTAAAAAGATGTCTGGATGCTGAAGATGAAACACTCTTCCACACTGCTGCAAGTCATGGGTTTTCTGATAGGGGTTTTTTCCTACCCACAATAATTGGAACAGGGACTTCCATGCCAAGATCAGAGTGCTTTCCTCCTGGGCTCACAGGCTCAAAGATGAGCTTCTCTCATTCACAACCTCTCAATTCCTGAGGAGCCCCAGACCAAATTACAACCACCAAAAAAGCCTGTGGTGCATTCAGGAAGAGAGCCTTTCGGAGGGACAGGTTAGATTTACCATGGGGCCTCCTCTAGTGGAAGGACTTGACTTGTATTCCTGGATCTCTGTGGAGGATATCAGAGTCTGAATTTTCAGGGCTCTTCACATTGCTGCCCCCTCTCCCAGCTGGGTGCATCAGCCCCTCTTAGCTGTGTCTCAGACTTTGGGCCACTGTGATTTTGGGGCGTGGTGAGTGCGCAGCCGGCCGAGTGCCGAAGCAGCAGCGCGGCGGTGCAGAGAGGGCTGTGCAATTACAGCTCTGATCCAAATGCATCCATACATGCGGGGCCATTGGTATGCGCATATTTATCTCTGCATCCACATCAGCAGCAAGACATATTTACCGTTTAGATATGCACATATATTGTAAAAACACCCCTTGCCAATAGCAGTGTATATCTTGTAAGTGACATTTCCAGCGCTCCTCATGATTTCCAAGACACCGTCGCTCTTCAGAACTAGAGTTTGTGGCTGTTTGTTTATTTTTATTTCCTCCCTCCCAGTCTCAATTTTATGGCCAGGTTTGTTAAGTTTCAATAAAATATCAGTTAAGTTTATGGCATTTTTATTTGTTATTGTTGTTGTAATTTTCTTTTGGTAGGGGAATGTGGGATGAAATGTTGCTCAGCTGGGGGCAGAGCGATAGCAGTGCCATGCCAGGTGCTTAGGGATTCCAGAGTCCTCTCTCCAGCTCTGCCACTGATCATTTGTGTGATCTCAAAGATTTCTGCTCACCTCAAAAGAGGAGGGAAATATTCTCTGCTTCTTGTGAGGGGTAGCTGCAGAGTCTTTTGGTTCTCAGCCACTGTGGGAGCACAAAGCTGCGTTACTGCCCTGTGCTTTTATTAAGGTGGTCGAGGCAGTCACTCAGAAAACGGGGTCGGAAGCATCTTTGTGTGTGTGAAACGTGCCTATCTTCACGCTTAAAGTTGAACACTGTCAGGGTGGGCTGGCATCAGTCTGCCAGCTCATTTCTCTAGGTTTTTTGCCTTCAAAACAGCAAGTAACCTGAGAGGTTGGGAAGTGACAGGAGCCCTTTGCCAGCTGAGCAGAGGAGGTGATGGTTACAGCTGCCTCCTGACTAGTCCCGGTTATTTTACGCAGCGCTGTGGGATTGCTCTCTGGAACAGGTTGGGCAGGTTGACAGTGAGCACAGACAATGAGCTATTCCTGGCTTCACAGAGCACCAGTGGGAGGAGGGTCCTGGTCCAAGACTCGCTGTGCTCAAGATGAGTCTTTCTCTTGACTGTCTTGGGTGTTGTATCTAGCAGTGATGTTTCTGCTTTCCTTGGATTCTGAGAACTGCCAGCACCTGACAAAAGAGCTGGTCACTAAGAGAGCAGCAGAGAATGTAGTGGACATGAAGTCTCCAGCATAGACCTCCCACCTGCTCCCTGACCTGTGTCAGAGGTGACTTCCTTCAGAGGAGCTTTCCTGGTCCACCTCCAGGACACAGCTGGGATCTGTCCCTGTTTCTTCCCTGTCCAGCAAAGGGAGGGGGATTGCCAGGCATTTCTCAGAGCGTACGCATGAGCCATAGTTGGGCAATTCCACCAGGACTGTGGTTGCCAATCTTCCAAGCTGGAAATGGCAGTGTAGATGATGAGAGTATATTTGGGACTGGAGCTGAAAGCGTAGCTGACCTGGGCCCCTGAAGTCTCTCCTTTCCAAGGCTAACGTCATGTATAACTAAACCTTGCACGTTGAGCTGTCTCACACTTAACGCGCTGATCTGCACGATAAATTCTGAAATAATCCCATAAAACCTTTTTATTTATTTTTAACCCCCTTGCTGCCTTCCCTGCCTTACGGTTACATGATGGGTTTGTTTCTTCTGTTAAGTGGTTGAGGAGGTGCTCAGATATCTCAAAGCTGGAAGCATAAAACTTTTGTTTCTGCAAAGGCAGGATTTATTTTTTCTCTTCATTTGTGTTTTTTTTCCTCCTGATCCCACCCGGTTGTCTTCACTGTTACAATTTTTTAGCGTAACATCGACAACTGGTGCATGCAGTGGGGAATTTGTTTACAAGAGCTTGTTCTTCTGGGGCAGCTGGCCCAGGAGGGCTGTGACACCCTTGTGTTCTCTCACGGGCCATCACAATGAAAGACTTTTTGCCAGCGTGATGGGCACTGGGAGTCTAACCCAGGTGCCTTCACGTTTTTGTGAGCCTTTGCTCCTGGTGCTCTGCAGTTCCCACCAGTGATGGGTTCCTGGTGTCCTGAAGGCAAACCCCATGCACCGCTCCCTCGCAGAGCCCCACGTGGCTCAGCCAAAGCTCCAGCCATGGGGCTGGATGGGCTCTGGATGTCTCACCCTGCAGGGAGCAGTACGGGCTACAATTACCCACCCTGTCTGAGCTTCTCAGCATGGGCTTGGTTCACCTGCTGCAAAGGCTTCTGCTCTTGATAGCAGGGCTTGTCTGGGTAATTCTGGTCTCCAGTGCAGTCTGCTGGGTGGACAACTCCAACAACCAAGATCCTTCAGAGCTGTCTGAAGGATTCTGATGCTGAGTCCTCCAGGCTGTGCTTTGTTTGTCTCAGTCAAAAGCATGAAGAATCCTTCCTCCAGCTGAGGAGCTGTTGAAGAATGTTCTTGGCATTGAGCTGTAACAACATGTGGCTTTGAATAACCTCAAGAGTGCATCCTTTTTTTTGCTTGCTCTGTTCTTCATACTACTAACCTGACTGTGTGTTTTGTTTTTGTGGTTGCTTTGCATGTTGTTCCTTCCTCTTGGCTGAGAGTCATGGGGTGGATCTTTTTCCTTTCTGTGATTCAGGTGCCTCACTCTTTCCTTTCCAGGTTCTTCCAGTTCTTTTAACATGTCAAACTCTGGAGATTTGTTCATGAGCGTGCAGTCTCTCAATGGGGATTCTTACCAAGGGGCCCAGGTTGGAGCCAACGTGCAGTCACAGGTAGGGACCCATCCGATGTACTGCCAGTGAATGCATTAGTGTTGGAGGAGCCTTTGATTGTATTGGCACTTCTCCCTCCCGTCTGAAAAGAGCAAATCTCCACCAGCACAAATCAACCAACCAACACTTGAAAAAAAGGCAAAACAAACCAAAAACCAACCAACCAAAAAAANCAACCAAAAAACAATCCAAAAGAAACCAAACACCCAACCAAACCAACAACCATGGTCTTGAGGAGACTTGCCCACACTTTGTGAATGCATTTGGCTCTGGCTTGATAGTCGTACTAGGAGGAGAGAAGGTGTAGAAGAATAGGCACAAAGTCAAACAAAAGCAGCTCAGGTTTAGGTTCTGCTTGCTTTATTCTTCCAAGGGAATGGGCCAGATGTTTGGACTGGTGTCTCGTTTTACAAGACTTCCACTTACTCCTTTGATGCCAAACTAGGTGTCTGCTGAAAGGCAATAAATGTTCAAATATGTAAATAATTTTTTTAAATTTATTTTTTTACAATTAAAAGCCACCCTTGACCATCTCCCCACCTCCCCAAAGCATAGGCACTCACACCACCCCTGTACATGCCAGGAGGAGAGAGCAAGGGAGCTTTGAGCAGCAATGCTGAAACATCAACCCATGCTTGGGGCAAAAAGAAAGAATTTAAAATAGCCACGATCTCACTCAGATCTCCCACCTCCCATCCGATGTCCAGATATGCCATGAGTCCCCTCTCAGGCATCTAAGGCTCTGTTCTGTGCTGAGAGACGACAGCCACTCTGACACTTCTGCATTGGGCAAGGAGAGCTCCCTAAAGCTGAGGCTGCTCCCCCGTGGGGCTGGACGTGGAGCACACATCATCCATGGGTGGTGAGACGTGCTCACCACATGTGCCACTGCTGGGGCTGGGCTGGGGGTGTGAGGGAGAGGAACGGGGCACCCAGAGGAGAGCTGCTGGTGCCTTTGCCATGGTAGGTATATTTCCTTTCTGGGCCCTTCACAGTGGAGGCGCTCAGCCAACTCCAAAGGTCTCCTTCTGCTGCTGTGAGCAGTGCTTGGGGTCAGGGGTGGAAGGGGGTAGGGGCAGGAAGGTGGGTCCTTGAGCACGATGGAGGAGATGGCTGCAACGATGTGCTCCAGGAGATGCCACCCCACATTGTCATGCTGTTCTCCCTCCCCACTCTTTTTGTCAAAGGACATGGGACCAAGGAGAGTGTGACAGGGCTGCTGGGGCGGGCAGGGGATGGTGAGGGAGACAGGAGAGGTCCTCTGGCTCATTTCTCTCCACAAGACCAGCTGCGGTTCTCTTTTATCCCTCTTTGAATGTATGCCTTTATTTTCACTACGATGATGACCATGATTATTGTTGTTCTGGTTTGTTTGCTTTTATCTTGCCAAAGATGAACGGAAGCAGCTTTGGCCACTAACCTTGCCTTCCCTCTAATTTGTGTCTTTGTTGTTGTTGGTCTGTTTAGGTGGATACCCTTCGCCATGTTATCAGCCAGACAGGAGGATACAGTGACGGACTCGCGGCAAGTCAGATGTATAGTCCGCAGGGCATCAGTGTAAGGAAAAAAAACGGGCTTGGGTTCTGGTCTTTTGGGGTTTTTTTCATTTTTGTTCTCTCACTACCAATTATTTCAAAGCCATAGGGCTCAGAATGCCACTTAGTAGGACTTGTCTTTGCTTTTACGGTCACCTAGTTTATTGCTTCTGTATCGGTCACGCCAGCGGCGGAGCTTTGCCCACAAAAAGAGTGGCGCCGGGGCAGGCTGCGTGCAGGCAGCTGGCGTCTCGGACTGTCACAGCCCATCAGCGTTCGCCCGGCACCTGCGGCCACGCGCGCTCGGCCGAGAGGAGCTGCTAAACAGGTGACACCTCGTGTAACCATGGTGGGAAATGCCACCGCAAACGCCCCGGCCCAGAAGTGGCTCCATCCTGGTGGCACCATCCTGGAGCGAGCGGCTAAAAATAACCCACCCCTGGCCAGGGTCCGAGAGCGCGGCGGCGATGGGGTTGGCGGCGATGGCGGTTGCGAATAAAAGGAGGAAAAAACCCACAGAGCCAACCAACGTCAACCCAAGAAAACCTCGCCCAAGCCGGCTGGGGGAGGATGCGAGGGGGAGGGCGGTCTCTGGAGCATCTTCTCCTTGTTCTTGGGTGCGCTGGCGGGTTCTGACTAGCATGAAAATTCGTAGCGACAAGCTGTGTCGCACAGGGGAAAATTGATCAGACACACACAAGGAGAACCCAGTGTAGATTTGGGACAGCAATCCAACTTCATTTCTCAGATCAATCGTCCACCATCTCAGCGGCAGTGACAGCAAGCTGGGAGAGGAGGGCAGCTTGGAAAAGGAGGCTGTGAGCGCTGAGTGGGTGGTGGCAGTGGTGTCCGGGGTGGCACACGGGAGGAGGCAGCTGGCCCTGGACATGGGAATGCTGATGGTTGAGATAGGGTGGTCTTGAACTGGTCAGAGAGGTGATGATCCTCTGGGTGGGATGGTGGTCCTGCAGCCAAGACCCCAGCACGGTGCCATCATCAGCCAGTCCCATCATTCTCCAGTCCACTGGGCCATTTGTCACCTGGCGTGTGACCATCTTGCAGGACGGCCACCACCAGCATGCAGAGAGGGCACAAGGAGAGGGTTGCCCTGGGATGGGGGGCTCTGCTCCCCTCTCCTGCAGGCGCTGGGGCTTAGTGGGCGGCTTGACGTCAGGAGGCAGAGGCAGGGAGGATTTGTGAAGTAATGTAATTGAACATGTGCAGATAATTATGTCTCATTACATAAGCCCCTTGCAAAAACAGCACTTGGAAATGCCACATGAAAGAGCCTATCGTTCCGCATTAATTTCTCCGTGTGCTGAATTTATTCCCTTTCTGGCTTTTTAATACTTGGAGAGTAAATGAATCGCAGGCTGATCATGATAAGAGATGATACTTTTGTATAAATTAAAATACCCCCAAGGAAAGAGGCTGAGCTGATTACAGTTGCAGTTGGCTTGGAAAATAACAGTGGGCTGGGTTAAGCCAAAATTTGGGGGGGAGGGTTGCTGCCGGGGATTTTGAGGCAGGGAGGGGGTGACTCGGGAGAGGAGAAGGAAGAGAGAGTGAAAACTCAAAAGCTGAATAGGACAGGGAGAGCTGGGTTGGTGTTTCTGGCTGTGGTTCTCTGTGGGAGAACCAATGTTCCCATGAGTAGCAATGAGAACTGGTGAACTGAGAGTGGCAGGGGTTTGGCAGTTCCCTCTGTGCATCCCAAACAGGGACCTGGCATGTTTGGCATCTGATGTCTTCTCAGGCTGGTTTTCAGGGAGGGCAGGAGCCCAAACTGACCACATTGGATGTTGTCAAGAGAGGGGCAGGTTGGCAAAGGGACTGCACTGTGTGGTTGACTCCTAAATTCCCCACAAAGCTGTGGTAGGCATGGGGAACGAGGCAGGGAGTCCAGAGCTGAGCAGACAGTTTAGGAAGCACCTTCTGGATTGCCTGTTTGTTTCCCCTGTATCCCAGCCAGTGTGCTCCAGCCTAATTGTCACTTAATGTCTTCCCATCCATTGAGGTCCCTTGATGGATCCCAGTTTGTCCACCCCGAGGTGTGGCTGCCCTTTTGGAAGCATTGGTGCTGGGGAACTCCTCAGTGCAGGCAGGGTGACTGTCTCCAACAGGCAGGGCTTCCCTGCCTTTCCCTGAACCCTCTGATGCCAAGGAGGGGCAGCGGAATGCAGAGCAGAGCTGATTGTGACACTGAAAGCTGCCGTCCCCACATCACCCGAGCGTCCCCGTGAGCTGCTGGAAGGAGATGAGCCGAAACCTAGTCAAGAGCCCTGTCACAATGATGTCTGCACGGGGCTGAGGTTAAGTCATCCCTGGAGCCCGTCAGCACCGGGAAGTCAGCGGCAGGTTGCCCAGCTCCACTGCTGGAAACCTTGGCAGGGGAGACAAGGCTCGGGGTTTGCCTTCCTTGGTGGAGGATGAATTTTTAAATGCATGTAAGTGGTGACAGCTGAGAAGAGGGATCTACCCAAAGCCCAGCTCCCTGCGAGCTCTGCTGCTGCGGCTGACAGGCTGCTCCGCAGGGCGGGAAAGGCTGGAGCCGGTTCTGCATCGTTAGCAGGATAATGGCCAATGCCCAGCCATCGCCAGCCCTGTGACCCACAGCTGAGGAGAGGGAGAACAGAGCTTCTCCTTCACAGGTGGGGACAGCACCGGTCCCACCAAGGGATGGGGACACTGACAATGGAGGGGTGGTGGAGAGGAGCTGTCCTGTGGATACCCAGCCTTGGGTCACACTGAGAAGAAGCAGAGACCTCCCCTCCTTTCGGGAGGTTTGGGGTGTGAGCCACCCCTTTTGGCAAACTTGGAGGCTGTAGGTTTTTGCACCATGAGGTGGTTAAGTGTCTGGGCTGTCTGGACAGTGTTTGTTCATGGGGGTCCACATGTGTATCCAGGAGGTCCCCCAAGACCAGGGATTTCAAAGCATTTAGGAAAGCTCAGGTTCTGTTGGGTTCCAGTAGAAGTTGGATGTTTATTGCCACAGTCCTCTGGAGGGTCCTACCCCAAAACATCGCCTTTCCTGCTGCTGCCCTATGGCTGTGAATCCACCAAGTGTTCTACTTCCCCCATATTCTAATGAATGAGTGAACTGTAGTCATCTTAAAGCCCTTTCAGAAATTTGGTTTTGGACTTAATTTAATTTACAGATGATTTAAACATGTAAAATGACAAGCTGTTCTTAAAGTTCATCAGAGGGTGAAGGTCTTGAAGGTTTTGATTTAAAACTGCTGCTGTCCAGACCTGTGCCTGTTCACAGAGCAGTGTGTGTGTGACCTGGACGGTGATGGCCAGTGGCAGGGTGTGACAGGGAGTTTGTATACACTGGTCAGCAAGGATTGGTACAGGAAGAAGCTGAGAGCTCCTTACTTGACCTGAGATCTTTTGTTCTAAAAAGTTGAGCCTTGGGAAAAAAGTTGTTGCTCTGTTCTTCAGCTGGCTGCAGTCCACCATCATGGTCAAGTTTTGGTTCATGGTCATGACCACCAGCTGGAGTATGGAAGTTGGTCTGGCAGGGCTTCAGTGCAGAGGCTCCATCCATAACGGATGCCTTGGTGTGTTCTGATGGCCAGGGATGCCTGGCCATGACCCTCGGGAAGGGAAGTCCTGACCAGGCTGGATTCTCTGGTGTGTGATAAAACCTTCAGTGCATATTGTAAGGAGGCCCTGATAAAAGCTCTTAAAAGCTCAGAGGTCTGAAAAGGCAATGAGGCTGCTCTGCCAGACTGGCTGGTAACTGGTGTGTTTGGAGGCTGACCTGATGGCCTGTGCCATTGTTGGTGGGACAGGGATTTGGTCACAGGAGGTGGGGTGCTGAGACAGCCTCCTTGCTGAGCAGAAGGCGCCTTTAAGATTGGCAGAAAGTCATCTCCCAGCCCCGTGTAGGAGGCCCAGGCAGGGAGCCAGCCAGACTTGCTGGAGGTGACAAAAATGCTGAGACCTGTGGAACTGGGCATCAAAACCAGTTGCTTCAGCAGTCTTTCACTGAGGCTCCATATTTGGACAGTCACCAAGGCTTTGCTGTGCTTTGGCACCAGAAGGTGACATCTGAAGAGATGTCCTGGAGAACACTGCTCTGTCTTTGGCATCTGCCCCTCCTGAAGAAGTCACAGCCATGTGCAGGGGCTCTGCAAGGAGGAGCAGCTTCCTCAAAAGACTCCCTTGTCTTTGCGGGAGATCCCAACTGATTTACTACAGTCAAACCCCAGGGGATCTCCTTGCTTGGAAGAGGTAGAGCCATCTGGGTGGAACTGGATGAATCCCACATGTGGCTTGGTGCATGCAGCCATGGAGTGAACTCCAGGATGAGTGGGGATGGTGCCTGCATGCCTTCTGCCTGGGGAAGGATCCAACCTTCTCATGAAGGACTTTTCCATACCAAGGGATGGTGTCAAGATGTTACAGCCAACCTTGGGTCCTCCTTTCTATCACTTGACCCACAATTTACGGCCTTCCCCAAGAATTTACAGCTTTTCCTCAACATCCCCTTGACTTCCCACTGGATGCAACCAAGGTTGTGTCGGTTGCACAAACCTCGTGCAACCAACACAACACAAACCTTGTGCAAACCACACAAACTCCTGAAGCACAGGAAGGCTCATTCCCAATCTGCAGTACCTTCCAAGGGTTTTGGGTGCCGAACGTGAAGCCGCCGCTCGATTGCTTCTGAGGCTGGCAGGCAAAAGCCTCGCTAAAAATAGTTGAGCACAATAGGGCCAGAGCCCTGCTCCACGCGGCCCCCGCCGCTCTCCCCCCTCCTGCTCGCCGTAACGACCCTGCAAACACTAAATGGCATCTGAGTGCATTAAGCAGCAAACTCTCCGGTGACATAGCAATTACGGCTCTGAAATAGATTTGGTGCGTCACGGAAGATAAGGGTTTTGAAAGTTTCTGTTGTGATTATAGCTTGTAACTCCAACAAATAACAGGCTTGGTAATAAGAGGCTGCCAGCACAGCTATTGTGGTTCTCTCTCACTGATGGCACGTAAATTGCTATTAATGTCCTAAGTGTACTTGAATATGCCAGTCTCGGGGCGGCGGAGTTGGCTCTGTGTCTCTCTTTACGCGGCCTGTCATTGTGGGGCTGATAATCTACAGTAATTGCTGCCTCTTGCAGCAGTCCAAGATGTGTAAGGGTGGATATTGCCTCTTGGGGAGCACAGGGATGGTGGGTCAGGGCCTGGCTGTGGGTGGGAGCTGGTGGGGGCAGTGGCCATGGGGTGCACGGGGCTGGTGATGCTCGTGCATTGTCTGGTGTCACACTTGCACCCGAGGTGGAGCAGAGTGGGGTTTGCTAACCTGTGAGCAAGCTGAGGTCATGATTCCTGCTTTCCTTGCTGTTGCCTGAACCCCTTTGCTGCCATGCACGTTTGGAAGAGCACACAGGCACAGCAGGGGGTGTGCACACATCTCTTGTCTTGTTTGCTGTGTGCGTGTCCCGCTGTGAGGTGGTGTGACTCCTCAAACGTGGCTTCTCGTGCCTGTCAGCTCTTTGCTCCCATCACAGCAACCTCTCAGGCAGGCAGGAGCTGGGCAGCAGCACCTCGGTGATGCCTTAAGGAGCTGGAACAGAAGCTAGATGGAGTTCAGAGGAATAAAGTGGGTATTTATTGAAGTGCCTTCAAAGGCCACACCCTGGCAGTCAGTGCCACAGTCCTGGCTCTGCCCGGATGGGTCCAAGAGCTTGGTCACGAGATCTCACATTTTTAAAAGTTTTAGTCCATTTGCATCTAGGACTTAACTGTCTAATTAATAGCTTCAAATTATGAAGTTTCATCCTCCTTGCTTGCTTGCCCACCCTCCTCTTTTCACGTTGTTTATTCTTTGGGCCTGAAGTTTGAAGAGACTGTCCTTGAGTCTCCAGCTAGAACAGGATTGTTTTGTGTTCACCACCCTGTGAAAAGATCCCAGTAACACTTAACATAAAGCTAAAAGCTGCACACTAAAGCAGAACAGAAAAACTTAAAACCTAAGGTATCGTCGGGGTGGGGAGTTTTCCTGCCCTCAGCCCTCTGGGGTGTGCAGGGTCCCAGCTGGCACTGGGTGATGCAGCAGGCAGTGGGACAGGCAGCCAGAGCGGGCAAAGCAGCCCGGGCGTGTCTAAAGCGGGACAGCGACTGCTGCCAACTGGAGCTTGGGCAGTGCTTGGGAAGGATTAATTTGCCAAGCACTGAATCAATGTCAGAGCAAGCAGAGGAGGCTGGGTGTGACATCTGCTCCTCTCCGAAGGGGATGGCAGCGGCAGAGGAGCAGCTTCTGTGCGCTGCCGGCTCCTGCCCGCGGCAGCCGGGGCCCTCCGGTAGCTCAGCTCTGGAGCGCCTGGAGAATTTGGCTCTGCATCTGTTTTTAGGAGAAGAAACAAGTTGTCTGCCATGGTTTGCTGCATGAACCCTCAGATGGGATATAGTGTTGGCACCTCTGTTGAGCTGTGGCTCGGTTTCCCTCGATGAGGCGGGGATGTGGAGCTTTTCTGGGGGACACAGCACAGCTCAGCAGTTCCATGGGACCTATTGCTTGTTCTGCATATTCACAGCACTTGGGTTCAGATAACATTCAGGCTGCTGGTTCTGGAGTGTTTGCTGTTTTCTTTCTTCCATATGAGGAAGAGTTATAATCAGGGGTTAAAAAACCCCAAACAACCGGGGTTCTGGATAAATATGTTGGTTTTTTTTTTAAGGGATGGACTTCCCATGAACGCTTGCAGTTTATCAAAATCTATTTTCAACAGAAATGTAGAAATGTTTCTGCCCTGTGATGGAGCCTGATGGAGCCCTGTGGTCTGGGGTGGGCTGGGGGAGTCAGAGGGGACATCTTTGCCTCCTACACCGGTCCCAGCTGAGGGAAGAGCAGGGGGGATGTGAGGTGGACGGGTGCCTTGGGTGGGGCTGCTTGTGCCTTGCCGTGGGGTGACTGTTGTCTGTGTGTGTCCCTTCCTTCAGGCTAATGGAGGTTGGCAAGACGCTACTACCCCATCGTCGGTGACCTCCCCCACAGAAGGCCCTGGCAGCGTTCACTCTGATACCTCCAACTGATCTCCCAGCAAATTGCATCCCTGGCTGAGCCGGCCCCGGCGGGGGCGGGAGAGGAGGGGGCCTCTCCTAACACCGCAGCAGTCAGACTGGAGGTGAACCCAATCAGCACACACAAGAAGACTCCTTCTCTTCTCTTCGTCGGGATGCTTTTTTCAGCCAATCTGGACACTTCTTTATACTCTCTTCCCTTTCTTTTCTGGGTAGAAGCCGCTCTCCCCCTCCCCACCACCGCCACAACACCGCTCCCTTCCCCTGCCCACTTCCCACCCAAGGTAGAAGGATTTTAAGGAGGAAAAGCAAAAATCCACCACCACTACCACCACACAAACCAAGCCCAGAGCAGTGAACAGCCTCATGCTGGGTGTCTTTCTGAGGAGCTACAAATGTACTTCAGTCACGTCTCGCTCCCTCGCTAGCAGGCAGCCCCTGCCCCCCTTCCTTTCACGCTACCTCTCCCTAGGGAATTGCCACCGTAGGGAATCTGCTCCCGCCTCATCTCCGCAGCCTCCCGCACTCAGCCCTGCCCCGGTGAGCTGTCCCTCAGCCGCTGCAGGGACAGGGCAGGTGGCACAGCCCCCGTACACGTGGAAGGAGCCAGCGTGCTCCCCCTTGCTTCCAAAAGGTACCGTTCCCATTGCCAGCCCTGGGGAAACTTCCCAGTGCCAGCCCTACTCGGCCAAGCATCCCTCCTGCTGGCTGCTGTGATCTGGATGAGCTGTGGAACCCTGCTGTCCTGCCTGCCTGTTGCTGGAGGGGAGAAGAGGAGGGAAGGAAGGGAGGCAGAGGCAGGTGAGAAACGGCCATCGCTGATAACACCTCCATGGAGCTGTGTGGGATCAGGCATGGATGGCTGATGGGACACCAGCACTTCTCTCACAGCACCTAGAGAGGCTGCTGGTGGAGTTCTCCTGCTGAGGGCAGTGCCATGGGGTGTTGGCTCCTGTTTCCAGGAGGAACTGGGTTCCCCAGTTCAGGCAGGACCCACAGAGATTTGTGCCACCCCCTGCATTCCCAAAGCCAAGCCAGCAGTGAGGGATGGGCAGCAGAATGCCCCGGGCTGGAGGTGCTGGGGTGAGTGTCTCGGGTGCTTTTGGTAGCTCTTCACGCCACAGGTTTGCTCGGTAGGACGGGTGGCTGCCCCACTGGGGGATGTCTGGGTGCTGAAGCTGCTGGTTTTACCCAGGAGTTCCCTGGACAGCGGCCATGGAAGGACTCACAGGACTTTCTGCCCAGCTTTTCTGGCCCACTGTTGGGACAAGCAGTGGTGGCTGGCAAGCGAGGCTTCATCCTGCCCCTTCAGGCTGGTGCTGGGAGGATGTGGCTTTCCTGGAAGAGCAGGAAGAGGCAGCACCAGTTTCCCTGGGCAGCGGGCTGAGCTTTGTGCCAGGCTGGGACTTCTGGCCAGCAGTTCTTTCAGTGGGAACGAGGAGGCTGAGCCAGCCTGCGTCAAGACCCTGGGTGTGGTGGGGACTGGTGTGGGTGCAGGATGTCTGGCACCCTGTGATGGATCCCAGGATCCCCTGGGATCAGTACCTCACGCTGTTCAATGTCCATGCCCACCCTGCTTGTGCCAGTCTCGAGGTGGGAATTGCCAGCGCAGAGCAGCATTAAACAGAAACCATTTAAAATTAGAGCTCTGCCAAAAATACTTCCACCCTTCTGCTGGAAAAAATAATGGTCCTTGGCCTGCAGGGCACAGTGGTGGTGTGGCTGCAGCTCCAGCTCGCTGTCACCTTGTGGCACAGGGGTGTCATGTGTCCAGCAGTGACACTTCCTGCTCCTTTTGCATCCATGCCAGGAGTGGCCAGGGCAGGATGTGCCATGAGGGGCCTAGGGCTGCCTCGCAGCTGTGTGGTAAGAGCATGGAGAAGGTTGTTTTCCTGCAAGGACAGTCGGGAGGTGCTGCCCACCTTCCCCAGCTCTGCACCTTCCCACTCTCCTCGTCTTCCCGTGGCCTCCCTCAGGGCGCTGCCTTTTGTCCGCTTCCAGCTTATTTTACGTGAACCTGTTCTGGCAAAGCGTTCCAGGGACACAGGACTGGGCCAGGCCTCTCCTCCTGAGCCGCAGCAGTGCCGTGCCTGCGGGAATGCCACCGTCCCTCTTGGAAAGCAACTGGGAATGAGCCAACCCGCGGCCTGCTGGAGCCAGCCCACGCTGGGGCTGCCCCCCTGCCCTGCTGCCCCCTGCCCGGGCCGCCCCTCGCTCCTCCACGGTACTTTGCAAATCCCCTCCTGGGTTCCCCACTTGGTCCCTCCAGTTTGTGTTGGCGTAGCTGCTCGCTTGCCTTTTTCTTTGCTTTTTATTTTTTTTTTAATTTTTGGGTTTTGTTTCTCCTCCCCATTCTCCTCCCCTGCTCCAGCCCCGAGTGTTGTGGGTTTTTTTCTTCTTCTTTTTTTTTTATTATTATTTCTCTTTTCTGCCCAGAAAAACCTGACTTCGATACCAAAAAAAAACAAAACAAAACAAAAAAACCACAAAAAAAACACAAACAAAAAAAAAAAAACCTGCAGAAACTCAAAAAAAATAAAAATGAAAAAAAATAACAAAAAAAAACTCGACGATTCTTTCAGCTTTATTAACATTTTCCATTGTTTCTTGCGATTTGTGTCTCGTTCTTTGTAGTATTGATGATAACGAACATTTGATAATGAATGTTCTTGTATATTCAGATAAAGGAGAAAAAAAAAAACCAAAAACGCAGTCGGAATTTAATAGTGTTTATAATAAAAGAATAAAAAATGACCCTCTTAGCACGCAAAATTGAACAGGGGGAAGGTCCCATCCCTGTTCTTTCTGTGGCAACAAGCGCTTCATTCCTGTATAGTTTATAACATCAAACTACCTACATTCATCCTCCTTTTTTTTGTTTGTTTGTTTTTTCCCATGGTTTGGTTTTTTTTTTCCATTTTCTCGCATTTGTGAATTAGTTCAAGAATGCTAGAAAAGTGTAGAGTTGTGCACACTCATTTCTTCTTACACAATGTTTAAAAAGTGACGGTAATTCATTTTGTAAAACTTTAAAAAGAAAAAAAATGGTTGGAATAGTGAGCATTAATAGGTACAGTCTAACACTTTATGTTTCTTAACGTTGAGACCCAGAAATGAACCTTTTTGTTGTTTTTTTTTTTTTT
>VXBC01012118.1:112561-144748 GCA_013399945.1 Ploceus nigricollis
CTCTGGAGCGAGGCAGAAGGATGCCTAAATGTTTCTGAGGCAGGGAGAGTGTGCCAGCCTGGGAGAAGGTGTTTGGTGCTTGGGGCAGGCCGGCAGAGCAGGGCCGAGGAGCAGCCACGTGCTGCCGGGGACGCTCAGCGCGAGTTTGGTGCCGGAGCCCGAGCGGAGCGGGGACACCGCGGCACCGCAGCATCCCCGTCCCTGTCCCCGCNGCTCCCGGTGGCCGCTGCCGCCTTTGACGTTATTCGGCTGGACAGAGGGATGTCTGCGCGAATCATTTTCAACGCTCTTCCATATTCATAATGGGCTAAATATAGGGGAGCAAAGTGGGACCTGGCGGGCAAAGCCCTCCCCGTGGTCAGAGCCGATGACTTCTCCGCCGAGATGAAATGCTGGCGTCAGCCCCGCCGCGGCCCCGGGGCCAGGGGAGCCGCACCCCGCCAGCCCCCGACCACGGCGCAGTTGTTCAGGGTTTTTTTGGTTTGTATTTCTTTTTTCTTTTTTTTTTTTTTTAGCTCCCGGTGGCCAAATTGAAAATCACGTTTTTGAGCCGGTCGAGGGAGTCGGCGGAGCAGCCCGGGAGGGGGTCTGGCAGCACTGGCACCCCCCGCCCTCCCCCCGGTCCTCTTCTTCATTAAGCGAGAAGGTTAATGATTTCAATTAGGGAGGAGGCAAGAAGCTAAATGAGTATAAATAAAGCTCTTTCTGAGCCGTGGCAGGGAACGGGCAGGAAGGAATGGGCAGGAAGGGTGTGAGGGGAAAAGAGGTTTATGGGGCCAGAGTGGGGCTCTCGCAGAAAAATACCCACAGCAGCAGAAAGTGCTGCCTCTCCCACCGTGCTGGGCCCTTCACCGATCCCAGGCTGAAGTGCTTCCAAAAATATCATCAAAGTGGTGGCTTTTGCCTCCCCTCCTGACATTCCCCAAGGAATAAAGTCTCCATGAGTAGAGACCCTGGCTCTCCTTCAGCCTTGGCAGAGCCCCACTTTCTTGCTGGCTCCAGCAGTCCTCAGCCGTGCCTGTGGCCAAAGCTGTCCTCAGCCACACCAAGAAAAAATACTGTAGAAAGTTAGAACTAGCCCCATATTGTGTGAAAAGGTAGAGGTTTCCTGAAGTTTCACAGGGCCTTGGCAGCTGCAGTGAAACTGGCACTATCCACAGGAAAGACCGTGGGTGTCATCCAGTCTGGCAAACAGAATTTGCAATATTATGGATAAGTCCTAATAAAGTTTATTCCAGAGTAAATCTGCTGGTCCCCCTCACTCTGGTGTCCCTGCCAGTTTGTGGTGAGGGTTGGGAAGGTTCCCAGGGAACTCCCAGGAAGGAACCTGGGGGCTGCCCCTCCTTGTTCCCACCCCATTGAACCCTGCCAGGTTTCCTGGTTCAGCCCCCAGGATGGGTTTTTTTGGCAGGTGGCCACAAGCCTGTGACATCTCTTGGGTGTGATGGCTCCTGGGGACAGTGGGAAAGGCCAGGCTGCAGCAGAGGTGTGTGGCTGAGTCCTGGGTAAAGTCACATTCAGGGGTATGACCATGGGAAGCAGGTTCAATTTCCTCCCCTGCTGTGAGTTTGCAATTCAGTGTGAGACAAGGCGAGAAAAGGAACGGAGGGGGTTGCTGTTCTGGGGCCTGAATTAACATATTTTGGGGCACCTGGTGTTCAAACAGCAGAGCGTGTCCCTTCCAGCACAAACAGATCAGCTGCTGCACTGGGCTGGTTTAGCAGGAACTCAGAGTTTGTGTTTAATGCCAGCAGTTTCACTGAATGCAAAGCAGAAAAGGTGCAGGACCTTGTGTGTGTGTGTCTGTCCCGTGCCACAGCACAGAAACACAGGCACAAATGTCCAAACCTGCTAGAACCACTCCCTTCAGCTGGTTCAGAACCCAGAGATTCAGTGCAGACACATCTGCTGCTGTCTCAGGAACCCCAGAGCATCTCTGCCCTCTCTAACCCAGCCTGAGCTGGTTCCTGGTCTAGAGGTGAGGAAAACCCTGGGCTCATCCCAGCAGCAGGGATGGGAATGGTCCATGAGGCTGGCATTGGCCAGGGCTGCAGGATGCCAAAGTCAGGAGGATGATGGTGCTGCTCAGCTGCTGCAATGACAAGTCATGCCCTTGGCGTCCTCCAGGACATTTTCCCTTTGTGAGAAACTCAGCAGAATCTTTTCCCTGAAAGAAATACAAAAAAAAGTATTCTGTGACTCATGGAAAAGGTAAGATAAAGTACAGCCCCCACACTTGAATAGATATGTGGCTATTTTAAATAGATGAGGCAATAAATAAAACCTGGTAGAGATTTTTCAAGTTTTCATTCATTTTTGATAGAAAGAAATTACTCCTTTTCCTCCATAAATATAAAAAAAAGTTCTCACTGGGGAGATGGGAGCTCCCAGCACAATTTCCAGGTGTCCCAGTTTTACCCTAAGGCACCTGAAATGCTTTTTAAAGCCCCAGCTCTGGGAACTGAGAGCTTAAGGTGTCAGTAACCACCACAAAGTTTCCAGGTGCCAAGCACCCTAAAAGCCCCGGCCCTGGGAGGATTTATTTTAATGAGATGATTCACTTATGCCATGCAGTGTTTAAAAATAAGCATTTTAGGCTGATGCCCTGATCTCAGCAAGGCTGAAATGTCAACCACGGGGTTAAATGTCACAGGGTTAAATGTCACAGGGTTAAATGTTAAACACACGGGGACAGCTTGAGAGGCTCAGGTGAGGCAGCTTCTCTTCTCTGCCAGCAAGAACCTTCTCAGGGCCAGCCACAGAATGGCAGAGTCCCAGAACTCAGCGCTGGGCCTCCCAAACGCCTTTGAGTTCACCTCTGAGACACATTTAGTAACTCGCCTTAATATTGATGCCCTCCACACGGAAGGACTCTCGGCCCTGGCCAGCATAATTATGTGTTCAATATTAACAGTCTCCATCTGTCACAGCTCCCTGGTGCCTGCTCATCCTGCAGGACTCGGCCGGAGCTCCAGAGCTCTCCAGCCTGCCAGCCCCTGGAGAAGAAGCCAAGGTGGGTTTTGAGACCACCTCCAGGCAGTTTAGGGGTTAGGCTGAAACAGCAGGAGGTGCCAGTCCTCACCCAGTTGCCCAATTCCTCTTGATTCATCAGTTTCTTCCTGCCTGGAGCACCAAGGTGGCTTTGGTCTGGCCAAATGAGAGTGACACTTGGTGGCCAGAAGATCTGGCCAAAGAGGATGATGCAGCAAAGGACCTGCAGCCATGGACCTGCACCAAGGGAAATACAGGTTGGATATTAGGAAAAAGTTTTTCACAGAAAGGGTGATAAACTTCTGGAATGGCTGCCCGGGGAGGTGGTGGAGTCACCATCCCTGGGTGTGTTTAACAAAGCCTGGATGTGGCACTGGGTGCCAGGGTTTAGTTGAGCTGTTGGGGCTGGGTTGGACTCGATGATCTTGGAGGTCTCTTCCAACCTGGTCATTCTGGGAATTCTGTGAATATCTCACATGGCTTCAGGGAAATATCATCAGGAGCTCCTTGATGTGGCATGCTGCAGGCTCAGGACACTTTTTTGGGGCTGCAGATGGCCCCAGCCGTGCACCCCAAATTTCTTCTTCCCCAGTACCATGGGGAACTCCTTTGTTTGGACACACACAGGTCCACATGCACGGACTGGGCAACGTGGTGGCCACAGAGAGGGGCCCAAGGGCTCTCTCTCCATCCCATGCATGAACCTCTCGTGTCACACAGAGCTGTGCAGTGACCTTGTCCAGGAAGTCACACCATCACCATCAGCAGACCAGGGCGAGACTGGTGACACGAGCATTCCCTCTGCCAGCCAGGACCCCCACCCACTGCAGAGTGTCCCTGGAACAGCAGCCTCTGTGAGGATGGCAAAGCAAGATAAAAGGGCTTTTCTTAGTTGGTCCTTTCTTCTATTAGGGCCTTTTCCTCTGGGTGAGCATGAAGTCTGCCTCTTTCCTGGTATTATTAAAAGTCAGGGCTAAAATCCCTTTGGGAATGGGGAAGGCAGATAATCCTCACTCCTTCTGACCTTCTTTCCCTTCTCGCTTTGCAGGTTTATTGCAGCTCCCCGTGAGTACCTGCTCTATTTGTTATACTCCTTCTCCTCCAAAAAAAAAGACCCTCAAAAAACACATTTGCACCGGGGATCAGCCAGAAGGGTCCCAGCAGCTGGAGCCAGCTGTCCCCCAAGCACCCCATCTCCCACCCGGCCTGGATGGGTGATGCCTTCCATAAACAGCAGCTACAGAGTCAGCTGGCAATATACAGCTTAAACCTATTAGAAAGGCAAAAAAGGAGGGAGGAAAAAGGGAAAAAAAAAAAAAAAAAGAGGGCCTTAAACCACCAAACTCCTCTGCTATTCCTCCTCTGCAGAATAAACAGCTCGGAGCAGTTCACTCTTCCCTTGCACAGAGTCGCAGATATCTGTCCCCAGGGCTGCGGAGCTGCGTGATGAACTGCAGCAGTGGGAGGCGGGGGTGTGTCTGCCTCTGCTTTTCCAAGAGCCCCCAAACTCCGGGATTTTACACCGAGAAAGCGCTGACGCAGCTCTGGAGGTGCAGGGTACGGGAGAGGAGCCAGGCCGGGCAGGGAGAGCTGCAGCCCGAGCCGCTCCTGCGCTGGGATGTGTGCCTTTAATGGCAGGTTAATCACCCCTAGCGCTGCTGATTTGGGCTGGGAATGTGGAAATCCCAGGCCCGCCGGGCGGGTTGTGCGTGGCTCCAGCTACCTCTAGTGGAAAGCAGGCAGAAGCGGCCACTCCAAGGGGCTCTGCATCCCCCCTGCCTGGGAGCCTTACTGAAACATCCAGCTGCGGAAAAAACCACCTCACCCCATCATTCTCAGCCCAAACACAGATTATGTGACTGGATGTNGCGCTGCTGATTTGGGCTTGGAATGTGGAAATCCCAGGACCGCCGGGCGGGTTGTGCGTGGCTCCAGCTACCTCTAGTGGAAAGCAGGCAGAAGCGGCCACTCCAAGGGGCTCTGCATCCCCCCTGCCTGGGAGCCTTACTGAAACATCCAGCTGCGGAAAAAACCACCTCACCCCATCATTCTCAGCCCAAACACAGATTATGTGACTGGATGTACCAGTTGTTGTGGCTTTGGGTGGCTTTTCTCTTCCAGAAAGACCCAGGATCTGCTCATCCCACAAAGCTGGGCTGGCTGCAGCAGCTCCACGTTGTTCAAGAGCTCAGTGAGCTGCTCCCAGCAGGGATTTTGCAGGACCACAAGCAGGATCAGAGACCCATTTTCCCCGGGATGACTGGCTTGGCAGGGCTCTGAGACCTCCCCGTGAGGACGCCCTGGCAGCAGAAGGATGGGCACCCCTCTCCTGGTGTCACTAGCCACTGAGACACATCCTCAATTAGCACTGAAACCTGGATGTAAATCAGGAAAAGCAGTGTCCAGGGCAGGAACCCTTCACTGCCAGCACTGCAATGAGCAGAAGCTCACTGCAGAGGTGGATGGTGGCAAGGAGCTGCCAAAAACCACTAGGGATGAGCAGGACAAGCTTTCCTCTGCTTTTCCATGGCTGCCCAGGAAAAAGGCCTTTTCTCTGGGTTTTCTAGCTGTAACCCCATGGACACCAAATCCATTCCTTGTTTCCTTCCAGCCTCTAAACTTATTGTATTTTCCACAAGCACTAGAGTGATTTTGTTTCAAAAAAGAAAGGAAAGTTACTTACTTATTCACACGGATCCAGGAGCTGACACTTTCCAAAAGGTCCCCACATTGATTGCCCTTGACAACAGCAGAGCAGCAAGAGGAGGCAGCAGCTACAGGCCCTCAGTTCCACAGCCCCCAGGGCTCTGCACCCAGAAACAATTGCTGTCCACACGGCCTTCAAAAGGATATACACAAATATAATTACAAAGAAACAGGAATGCTTTACCTGCAGCAAGCTCTGGCTTTGCCTGGAAGACAGTTTTTTAAAAATAAAGGTGGGCCAGGCAGCTGGGAAGAGTGGCAGCCAGTGGCACCCGAAACAGAAACCACTTTTTCACCTGAAGGCAAGGAAAGGAGGCTGTGCCATTCACCCCCTGCCCCAGCTCCAGAAATCCCTGAAAACCATTGCAAAAAAATGGTTAACAAGCTCCAAGTGTCAGGGACAAGTGGGGCTGGTGGGAAGGATTAGGCATTAATGAGAGCCATCTTCCAAAGCATCCATCACTCCTCTTTCATGGGTTTCTTAATGTGGTGGGAACTCTGCCATGGCTGGGTTCCTTTTATTTAAAGCAGAGATAAAAAGCTGGAGAGGTATTAATATTAATTAAGAGACAGACAGTCACAGAAACTTTCTTTACCCCGAGTCACACCCAGCTCTCAGTCCCACTTCAGGGAACAAGCAGATTTTTTCCAGAAAGAACGAAATTGTTCTGCAGAATTGATGAGTCTTTGTCACTTCTGCTGGGACTTTTATCCCACAGGGCAGGAAGAGAAGGCTGCACCAGATGAAAGCTGCTCACAACCCAGTTCTCTGTCCTGGGGTGTCTTGTAAATATTTATATTTTTCTTGAAATTCCCTGTGGAATTTCTGAAATGGGGGGAAAAAAATTCTTGTGCTGATGCTGAAATAAGATCTTAATTTTTGAAAAGTGGGAAGAAAGAATTTGGAGGGAAATGCTGTCAGTTTGCACGTTTCCCTCAGTAGGGAGGTGAGCTGAGGGTTTTGGGTGACAAAGCTGCTGGATGCTGTGAGGCAGAGCTGGTCCCTGCACTGACTAAAGGAGTTGGAACGAGGGTCAGGCTGGGAGAGAGGCAAAGGCAGAAGAAGCTCATTTGAAATAGGGAAACTGAGGCACGCAGGCTTTCCTCACCCAGGGGTGAGCATCCCACTCCCTACACGATTAAGGGATGAGAGAGCAGGAATGTTTCAGGACACCAGGCTGGTGAACAGAATGGATAAATGGATAAATTGATAGATGGATAAATCCTGCCCGGGCACAGCCCTGCTCCCCATGCCCCAGCCAAGGCCAGCAGAGCCCAGGGGCTGGGGGAGATCCCCTCTCTCACAGACCCCAAGGCTGCCTCACTGCCTAATTTTACTCTACTGCATCCCTGGTTGCCTTGAGCCCAGCTTCAGAAATAAAAATGAGGAGGAAAAAAAATAATAAATAAAGCTTTGCAACCTGGAAAACTTTTGGCTGCTGAAATAATGCACACAGAGAAGAGATCAAGAGCGATAAGTAAAAACACCCAGCTCATTTCGGGGGCACTCCATGAATTTGCGGTGGGGGAAAGGTGATTCTATGGTCAGTGATGAATTACAGGGCTGTGGGCTGGGAGGGCTTCTCCTCTGCCCCGCAGGTGAGGACGTGGCCCCGGTCCCAGCCCTCCTTGTCCCCAGTGTGTCGTTCGGGACTCGGCCACGAGATGGAGGCTTCTGCCCGCAGAGAGGAGCAGGGCAGCCCTGCAGAGGCCCCACAGAGGTCTCCAGCCAGCTGTGGTGTCCCCAGCTGCTGTCCCCGACCCCTGGGGACACGCCGGGGCTGCCCAGGTGCTTTGGGGATGGGTGGTGACTATTCCCAAGGTGAGCGTTCCCAAAGGTGATGGTGCATCCTGAAGCCGGGTCACCACCGGGGGTTGCTGCAAAACCTCCTGGTTCAATTCGGTGGAAAGCTGGAGTAAACAGGAGGGGGATTCCTCCCTCCCATCCCAACACCACTGCCCCCTCCGGAGCCCGGGAACCGCTGTGAAGGCAAACTGGTGCTGCAGTGACCCCACAAGATACTCCTGGATGGGGGAAAATTGTCAGGAATTTCAGTCAGACATTCCCAGCAAAAAACATGGTGCTTCAGCAAAATTGTGAGCCTCTCCACTTGGGATGTTTTTTCATCTGGCTAGCAGGGGAATTGGGAAAAGCAGTCTGGGTGTGTGCTTGATGTTCTGGTTGGTGAGCTGAACTGGAGCAGCAGCACGTGGCTGTGCCAGAGCACACAGGACAACATCCCCAAAGGAATATAAGCCCTGCTTTCTGTGTCACTCAGAAGGTGCAGATCTTTCCGGGGGAAGGGAATTTCCCTTTCCTGCCTGTCTGAACCCCTGAGAGCTGCAAGCACAGGTGCTGTGTGTCCCTGTCCCCCGCGGTGCCCGATTTCCCCCGAGCTCAAGCCAAGGAACGACCCCACTGATTTATAGGGTGGCTGTGTCTGTGTGAGGGTGAAGCTTTTCCAAACTCTTTCTTGCAGCAGCCAAAACCTGCCCGCATTAAGCCGTGCTGGCGGAGTGACCCAGGTNGCACGGGGACAAACACCCGCTGCCACCCGGGCAGTGCCACCCTGGCGGGGGTGATTAATTAGCGGCGTGGCGGTGATGAACATGTGTCGGCCCCCACATCTGCCCCTCGCCAGCAGCGCACCGTTAGCGAGGTGTCACCGCGGTGTCACCGCTTTGCCGCTCACCTCCTTCCCCGACGTGATCGGCTGCGACATCCGCGCAGCTGCTCCGAGCGGGCAAAAGCCGGCCGCTCCCTGCTCGCCAGCCCGGCCACGAGCAGCTCCTGCCAAGGCGCTCCGTGGGTGCCCGGGGCTGCGTCCCCATCGTCACCTGCGTGGCACCTGCGTGTCCCTCCCAGCCGGTCCCCGGCGCTGAGGCAGGAGGTGAGCAGCAGCCGTTCCATATCGTGCCTCGCAAACCTTTGGATGTCAGGAGGCACACGGGTTTCTCGCGCTGCATTAGTAATTAATACAATCATTAACAGCGTGCTGGGGGTGATTGGCTCAGCAAAGCCGCTTGCAGCTGCTCTTAGCTGAGGTGGGATGGTGACAAGTGCTTGGAGGCTCTGAACCAGTGCTCTGCAGGCAGAGAGAGGCACACAACTGGCACACACCACGCTGCCCTGGTAGCTGGCACAAACACAGATGGGCTTTTTATCCTTTAAGGAATCTTTAAAGAGCTCGAGTGCCTTCGTTGTGCGAGTTCCTTTTTTGGGATGCTCTGGGATCTCGCTGTTCCTGGCTGTGCTGTCTAAAGTCCCATCCTTTCCCCCGGCAGACCCAGCGCTGGAAAACCCCTGCTCAGCATCATTCCTGATTGCCCACGCAGGCCCCAGGAAGCGATCCCACAAACAAGGCAGCCGCCGTTCCCTGGCTCAGCCCTCATCACACCCCTCTCCTTCACCTGCCTATTCTCACAAAACTTGTAGGAACTTAATTATCTCTGAGACTTCTCCCCCTGTCAAACCAGGCTGCGACGGGCCAGCAGCCTTCAAGAGATGGTAACAGGGACGGACAGGCGGCGAGCACGGGAGCGCCGCATCCTCTGCGAGCAAGGTCAAAACCATCCCTCCCTCCCTCCCTCCTTCCCGCTGCAGCCGGGGCCAAACCCAGGCGTGAGGGCAGGGCCATCCCCGCAGCCACAAGTGGGAATTGGGAGGACGAGGAGGCGAGAGATGCTGCTGCCGGCCGTCAAGCAGCGGGCCAGTAATAAGCTCATGATGAGGCTGGAGATGCCGGGCAGGGGGGGCAGGTGCCGTCCTTCTGCTGCCCACGCTCCGCCGGCAGCTTGCGGAGTTGTCAGGCTGTCTCCTGCCTCTCACCTTGCTTCTCATTAGCTCCCCGCCGTGCTGCCGTGCGGGCAGATGGGGCAGGGCCGTGCCGTGCCGTGCTGGGGGCACCGGTGCCCGCACAGATCCCAAACACATCCCCTCTGTCTCTCCTGCAGGGAAGGGATGCTCGCCCCAGGGCGGGGTGTGGGCACGGCCGGGCCGCAGTGTTTCCCAGCGGTGGTTGTGCTCTCCAGCTGCCTGGCCGAGGAGATCCCTGAGTATCCCAGTGGGTGATGGGTCTGTCGGGAGGGTGAGCTGGAAGGAGGAGAGCTCTGGTGGCTCTCTGCAACGCCGCAGCCTCGGTGGTCCCGGCAGGGCTGTGTCCTAGGACAAGGGGACAGCCTGGTGCTGTGCTTGGGCTGTCCAGGGGGCTGAGCCTAACAAGTCACCCTGGGGAAAGAGGATGATCTTGGGCAGTCCCAGGATGCATTCCCTGCCAAAGCAAGGCACACATCTTCCAGCAAGAGCAGCCAGAGCTCTGGGATGCTGCCTGGGCAAAGCAGGAGAGGGGACCAAGAGAAATGTAAGTCACCAGCAAGGACCAAGCCAGAAAGGACAAGCACAAGCAGAGGGAAAGGGAGGGACTGGCTGGTCAATTCCTTCTAGATCCCATCTCCAGGAAAGGGGCTCCTACACACTTCTCCCACACATATCCCACACATCTGCCATATTTCCAGGGCAAGAGGTAGATCTGGAAACACAGCCCTGTGCTTTTCACAAGAACAAAGCAAAGCACAAGCCCCTGCATTTGTCCAGAATAAACAACACTCCCAGGATGGACAGATATTCCCAGCCAGAATGAAGTTATCCAACAGTACGGCCAGAGTTGAGCCCACTGCGGAGAGCAAGGACTCCCTGCCATTTATTCCCTAAGGATCAAATTGCTTAAGCATCTCCAGAAAGCCAGATCCAGCAGGAGCATCACCAGGGGTGGGACAGTCGCTGTTGGAGGCCACAGGCTCCCAGCACCCCAGGGGGACCCCCACTGCAGCTGTTCTGCCAAGGGGACTGTGTAAGACCCCCAGAAATGCCATGGGAGTGAGAACCTGGAGAATGCACGGATGTCCTCCCAAGCTGGAGCACCCCGTGGTGCTTTCTCAGCACCTTTGAGGGTGTCTCTGGTGATCTGAAGGAAGGGCACTGTGCAGCCCTGACAGGAGGAAGCTGCAGCAGGGCAGTGGTGGTGCCAGGCCAGTGTGGGAGGAGATGACCCCGTGTATTCCTCTTATCCAATAGCCTGAGCAATTTTGTCATGATCAGGACGTCCAGCCACCCATCTTTGATCTTGGCTACCCAGCAACACCTGGATCAGAAGCACCAAAGCACTGAATGAAGGGAGGCTGGGGAGGGGACTCTCCACACCCCTGCACTCTGCCAGCCTTTGCCCCTTCTGCTGTGCCCAGCTTTTTCTGCCAGTCCTCACCAGAAATGTCCAGCTGTCTTTCTAACCGCAATGGTTTCCCCTCTCCCTGGGGGAATTTGTGTGCTGCTCCCACTGCAGTGACCCACACAGTCCAGAGCAGCTTCTCTGGGCTCCTGGCCATGCTGGGGGGTGGCCTTGCTCCTGCTGCAACCATGGTGATGGCCACACCACCGAGAGCCACGGCCCCGAACTGGCCTCCTCAAGCTAATATTTGCCTAAAGCAGCATTCAAGATCACCATGGATGAGCCCTCTCAGTTGTCCTAAAACAAGCCAGGACACCTCTGCACCGAAACTGCAGAGGTCCCAACAGCAGCCATCTGCCAAGCTGTGGCTGTTCACATCAGGGGAGAACCTGGCCGTGGAAATAGAATTTTTTTTTCCTCTGATGTTATCCTGCACTTGAATAAAGCCTATTTTGGAGGAGCAGCAGCACAAATGCCCCCCCAGTGCCCTCCAATTCCCCCAGATCCAGGCCAAGGAGCTGGCTCAGCCCTGCCAGCCCCTCACCTCCCACAGGCTGAGAAAACACCTCTGCCCCAGAGCCCCCACATTTATTGAGGTGCTCAGCCCCAGAGAGCAGGCAGGGAATGGGGGGGCTCCTGCTTCAGTCCGAGGGTCACAGCCTCAAACCAGCAGCACCAAGTGGGGCAGAAGGAGGCCTTTTTTCCTCCTTTTGTCCAGGCAGGCTGCAGCGCCAGGGAAGGAGCTTTAAAGGCACGCGGTACCTGTGCCCAGCGGAGGGGGTGGGGGGTGTGAGCGTACAGAGCTATTAATTAAAATTGCTCAGTCAGATGCTATAGAGAGATTAGTTGTCACATTGTGTTAATGGCAAGCTTGGCAACGCCGCGAGAAGGGGCAGGACTGCCCGCCGTCCCCTCAGCTGTTCAAGTGCCACGTTTATACCCAGCCAGAATGACTAATTGGCAGGTTTTGTCGAACAGAAGCCCCCTTGTTATTGGGAAGAGATCAGTGCCTTAATGAAGGAGAGGGAGGAAGGGGACATGTGGGTACAGAGAAGCTGCAGCCACCTCTGCGGCAGAGGTCGCCGGGGAGGCAGAGCTGCTGTCCTGTCCTTGTGGCACAGGGAGGCTGGGAAAGCCCAGAGCCAGGGAATGGCACAACCCTAACCCACCAAACCCACAGTCAGACCCAGAGCTGGGTGCCTAGGAAGAGATAAAAATATCTTCCTGAGCCCTCCCAGCTCAGGGGTTGATCATAGGGCAGGACTCCCCAGCTCTGCACTTCATCCTCCTTCTCAGGTGTCAGATTCTCTCTCGTTTGTGTTCCTTGCCTCCTCTTTCTTGCTACAGGGAGAAAGGGAGCACAGAAAAATGCCTGGGGAAGCTCCCAAATGGCAGCTCCAGGAGAGCATCACAGCCTTGGCTACTGGAGGATACTCAGTAGTATCCTCAAGCACAGAGCCCACCCAGCCTTGCCTCAGGGCATGGGATAGGAGGTCCCTGCTGCCTATCCTAGCTGTAATTTCTCCCCTTCTTTCCCACTGAGGTGGCCTTCCAAATTTCTATGCCCAAATTAACTCCTTTTTGATGTGGAAAGAGCTCCTGATCTGGGCCCTCTGTGCCCACCAGCCTGGACAGAGATGAGTTGAGCTCCATGCCTGGGCTCAGTCTGTAGAAAAGCTTTTGGTGCACACAGATGTCAGTGACACAGAAAAGCACAGAGCAGTTTGGTATTAGCCCTGCAATCTTCAAAAGGATTGGTGGCAATAGGCAATGTTTCTGCCCTCTGATGGACAGCCATACCCTGAAGGAGGAGGAATCAGGGGAAAATGCTCCTCTCCCCATTGTACAGAAGGAAATTCAGATATGGGGTCACAAAGCTCTACAGGTGTCCAGCACACCCAGATTTATGCACCTTGAATCTTGTCCTGGTTGGTTTGACAAGGTGTCCCTTGGAGAAGTGATGGGTGTAAAACTGAGGTGCAGCATGGCTGTGCCACCCACCCCAGGGACTCGCCAAGATATCCCCATCCAGGTTTTCCTGAGGTGCTCAAACCGATCAGCCTGTTTAGCCTAACCAACACAGATCTCACAGGCCTGGTTCTGCCTGGAATAACTGGTTCTTCCCCACCCCAAATTCAGCTTTATTGTGTGGATTCTGGCCGTGCTGGACGGAAACAGGACGCACATGAGGATGCTGATGTAGAGCAGCAAGGCTTTTCTTCTCCCCCAGGCACTGGTTTGAGAAACTGGCTGAAACCCATTGAAAATGAGACTTGTATGAGGGGTATCAGCAAGTTTCCAAACTGCCCTGCTGCCCCAGGGTGTAACCCTCTGATTGCCATGGAGCAGACAAGTGAACCCCCAGTGCTGCTGAACACCAGGCACATTCAGTGGGTGTGCAGTGGGAAGATGACTTCCTTCCCAAGGAGGGGTGGAGGGGCTGTCATCCCTCTGCCACCTCCAGGTAGCCCCAGGCCAACAGCAGCTTGCCCCGAGAGACTTGGGGGTGCCAAGAGTTCAGCAGTAACCTCGGGTGGGAAGCAGCTTTTTACTTGGGCTGAACTGCACAGCTCTGGGGCGGGGTGGAAAGCTGCTCAGGCATGCTGTGTGCACAGCAAAGCTGGAATTTCTTCACAGTAGCTGGTCTAAAGCTAAGCTGGACATGAATTGAACTTAAAGCCATGGCCAGTGGAGTAATTTCGGCCCAAATCCAATCTCTGTTCTTCCATACCTGTTTGTGGCTGCCCAGCTGGGCTCTCTTGAAGCCAGCTCAATCACATCCCCCTCCAGCCATCAGGCACCTCAGCTGTTTCACAGCCACCACTGCAACCTGAGCGTGTCACCAGCCCCCAGGCTGTCTGTGGATGGAGGAGAGGCAGACAGGTCACCATCGACACCATTTGCGCCCCGAGGCCAGGTTTGGGTGAGGGTGATGTGACAGCTGGACACGCAAAAACTTCCCACAGCACTGGTGTCCTTCACAGCTTCAAACAGCCTGTCCCTAAACAGCTTTTTGGAAGGTCACTGAATAATACCTTTAAGCTGTCCTGCAAGTCTCCCCCTTGGCCCAGGGTGTAGCTGGAGGTGGCCAATCAACCTGGAGTGTCATTCCTTAGCACTGCTCCAGGACAGTCCAGAACAGAATGCCAACCTTCTCCCTGTACCTCCCCCTGCTGATGGTTTCCTGTTGTGTTACTTTTTTCCCAACTTTACCATTTCACAAGTCCTTGCTAAGCAAATTTCTGCAAGCTCCTCATTGCCCATCAGGAAGGACAATATGGGGTTGTGTCCTGAAGACTTTGCTTCCTTTGCAACCCAGACTTCTGCAAATTTTATTTTTTTTGTACTTAATCCTTTGCTCCCAAGATGTGACGCTGACCAAACTAGACCCAAGCAAGGAAAGCATTGCATTGCACTGAAAAAAAAGCCCAAAACCAACACAAACACTGCTAGACCCAAACTTTCCCTTTGTTCTCTGCTTTTGGCCACTCTGAGCCACTCACTGCCATCCCCCATGCAGCAGCTACCTGTCACAGAAGACACTTTGTTCATGTGTTTGAGGCCAAGTTCTAATCACTGAATGTAATAGGGCAAGATGAGTGATAGATTGACACAATTAATTTCCATGTTCTCACTAGTAACATTGATTTTAGGGCACTCAGTCTTTACAAGTCACTGAATGCAAGGGAAAACTTGGCTCTGATCTGTTCAGTAAAGGTCAAAAGGGTGCTCAGATCTTCGAATGGGAGCTCAGCTGCTCAAATGCCCTCCAGGGAATTGCCTCTGGCTGCACTTGCTGAGGAAGGGCCTCCTGAGAAGGTTGTGTGGACACATCTGTGGTACTACTTGGATGTGGAAGCTCTCGGTTCAGTCAAAGAGGGAACAGAGAGAACCCTCCTAGGCCAGAGCCTGGGAATTTAGAGAAAAGGAATTAAAACAATTGATATCGCTCTTTCTGTCCCTGTGTTTGCCCATGTGGAGTGTATTCTGAAGATTGTACCCAAGGTGATTTGTTTGTTTGGATTTAGTGACCAGTGAGAGACACAGCTGGGTCAGCCCAGAGAGGGGAGAGTCACGAGATCTCTGGGGAGTTGGGAGTGAGAGCTCTTGCTATTGTAATATACTGTAACATAATAGAAATAGAATAGAATAGAATAGAATAGAATAGAATAGAATAGAATAGAATAGAATAGAATAGAATAGAATATAGCAACTGATCAGCCTTCTGAACCATGGAGTCAGTGCTAGTTATTACCCAGCTGGGAGGCTGCGACGACACTTGGACACTCGAGGCTTCCGTGAGCCTGTCTATCCACAGAGCAGAAGTAGGGGCTGAGTTCCACTGGTTCCTGATCTTCTAAAGACTGGCTCCAGTGCCCAATCCTTTTCCATCTTTCCTAACCAGGAGCTGATGTTGGCCAGCCCTGTGATTTGTTCCTGCTGTAATGGCTCTTGCAGCTCTCACCAGCAGAATGTCCACCTGCCCTTCCCTCCCTAACCCAGCTGGAGGGACACAGGTCCCATGAGAGCAGTCGTGAACAACCAGTCCATGTGGCTGAGAGAGGTCCCATCAGGACTTTACGCTGCTGGGAGACGCTCAGAAATGAACCAGTCAGGAGGCTGCTCTAGCCCTGCTTGTGGCTACACTGGTTGTGTCCTGGTCTCTGGGCTGGGGACTCCAGGGTGGGATCTGGCCTAATTTTTCTCCTTGCAGAGAACTCCACAGTACTGTGAGTGGTGCTGTTAAAGTAGCCTATGAAGTGAGTGGGAGGGTGTTAAAGCAGCCCACGAAGCCTGGTTTCATGGCCCATTTTGGGGGAAACCAGAGCTCTTTAGCAGATTGTAACAAACGGAGAAGGAGATTACTTTCAAATCCAGCCTGGATCCTTCCTCGGAGCATCCAACACAAGATCCTGGGCTCACCAAACCTGCTGGCCAAAGATTCTCCCTGACTCCATATTCCCCCAGACCCTTCCCCATGCCCAGGCTGCCCCATGCTCTGCTCTGCACCCCTCCTCCACGCCCTGCCGCGGAACAAAGCCCATCCTAAGAAAGCCACCCCGCGAGCAGGTGAGCGCGGCTCAAAGCAGCCGTGCTATGCGCGGCATCCCCACGGCCCAGCCAAGCCGGGAGATTCACCTGTGCGGCCCAGACAGTGAAGAATTGTTTGGAGCAAAACACTGTGCAATCAAGTGGAGATAGCAGAGGCAATGGGGTCAGGCAGGCTGCCTGGGGCATCTTTCATCTGCAGCTTCGGGAGGTGGGGTGTAAAGTGCGTGCTGGCTGGGCCCAAGGTGGGCTCAAAGGCAGCCTTGTTCTGCCAGCTATCTGCCATCTCTCTGATGTCACACGTTTCATTTGGGCAGCTCACTTCAAAGGCCCCCTTCTCGTGCTCCCTCCCTCCCTTTCTCCCTTCTGGTTTGGATTTTGCTATTGGAGGGATAATAGCCCGGCTTTCCAAAAACGCATATTGCTGTACAATTTAAAAAAAAAAAAAATCAAAGATTCTTGAAGAGCAGCTGCTCAAGTTAACCCAGTTCAAGCAGGGCACAGCTGGGACAGTCACCAGGAAGACACGGTCTCTCATTCTCCTTCCCAGCAGTAGATCTAAACCTATCCTGGCTCTCCAGCACCCCAAACCCTCCTCCACTGGCAGGAGGCTCCTCTTCATATCTGCATCCACCATCCACTTGTGCAGGTCCCTTTGCGTCCTGGCTCCTGCCAGCCACACGAGCAGCCCCTATCAGAGGTCCAGTTTTGGCTCGAGTTTCTAACAACCCCTGCTTGAGCCACATCAAAGAGCACCTCAGCAGAGCTGTGGCATCAGGACACGCAGCATCCAGCTCCACAGCCTTTGCTGGGTGCCTTGAGGCACGTCCTGCAGGCGGGAGGCCAAAATTCCAGCCAGAATAGCAGCCACGACGTGTTGGCCATGCCAAGACAAGACATCTTGCTCAGCTGCAGCCTCTTGTTGAACAACTGTCTCTCTGCCAAGCTACACAAACTTGTCCAACGCTGCACAAGAGAAAGATGGCATTTCAAAGGGCTAATAAGGCTCTGGATGCAAACTGCCTACTGGGAAAATGTGCATCCCAGTAAGTGAAGCCTAAAGAGCAGAACACATCCAGACACAATCAAAATAAGTACTGGGTGACTTCTGGGATTTGAGTTTAGAGAGTTTGGCAAGGGCAATTTCAAGCTTTTTTCCTCCCACAGCTGGAAGCTATCCAGTATAGCCAATATCTTCCTGCACACACCACGCTTCCAGAGGCTGGGGATTTAGTAGGTGGGGGTAAAAAAAGCTGTGGGAGGAAAGGAATGGAGGGCGTGCTGGTACCCAGCAGAGGCCCAGAGATCCTGGACAGAAGCTGTTTGAGCTGCACCACATCAGCACACCCCTTCACACGGCAGCCACTTCACCACATGGACACCTGGCAGCTGTTCCTTGGCTCAGCTCACCTCCTCGCTGAGGCCATCTCAGTTTTGGTGACAGCAGTGGGAAAAGGTGCATCAACACTCAAATAAAAAGATGAGAAATTCAGTAGGGGGAAGAAAAAAATCACGTCAACTGCAGACCCATCAGCCTGCTGACCTGTACAAGGGTGCCTGGGCCTCAGGCCATAGCTTTTCTAGATGAAGCCAAGCCTGCCTGAAGCTGGCAGCTTGCCTCAGGGGTGCTTTGATCCTCAGCTGTCAGGCCGCAGCCCCCTGAGGGTCCCCCAAATGTCCTTGGCTTCTGCTCACACCCCTGCACCCTGCCCTGGACAGGCAGGAGCTGAGATGTGCTGCTGCCCCTCCTCTGCCTGGAGCCTGCTGGGGCACCTCCAGCCCCACCCTGGGCATCTCCTCGCCCCACAAGGAGAGGAGATGCAATTTGCATCCAGGAAGCCGTTCTGAGGCCTTGGGGAACGTCATGGCAGAAACCCCTCGAGGCCATTCCTTAACGCTGACAGCTGGGAGGGGGGCAGAGGCACGCTGAATGCCGCCACTGTAAGCAGCAGCCTTTGCTCCCCAACCCGAGCATCCACAGGAGGATTTAAAGGACTCACAGAAGTTACTGGCAGGTATTAAAAGTTCACTGGGGCTGTAATAGCAATCTGTCAGCCTGCTGCTAATCCGTCTTGACAGAAACTTTATAAGAAGCTGAAGCGTGTTAAATAGTCCTGGAGTTTAAGCAGAGCAAGCACAAGGAGGGTGGTTTAAAGCAAAGGGTGTTTCCATGGACCTCTGACCAAAAGCCCATGGACCAGCTCAGGATTTGACTCCTTAAATGTCTTCTCTGGAGGAGAAAAAGGAGAGGCATTTTTGGGAAATGCCCAGACAGCAGCACCCTGAGCAGCTGAGGCGCTGTCCCACGGGCACAATAGCGGCTCTGTGCACCCGGGGGCCAGGGACAGCACTCGGAGGGGTGCTCAGGGCCACCACCTGATGCACCTGCACTCACCTCCGAGTCAAGAATGCAAGTAATTCACATCTGCAAACCCTGGGAAACCCATTAGTGCTGAAACTGGATCCGCTCGGCCCACGAGGGAAGTTTGCCCGCGCATCGCCGCGGTTTCGGGGACGGTTGTGTCACCTGGGTGTGACAGAGCCCTCAGCCTGGGCTGTGCCATACAGGTGGCCTGTGGAGAGCTGTGCTTTGTGTCCTCCAGTCCATGGATGTTAACAGATAGGACAACCAGGTGCAGCTGATGCCTCAAGTTTTAGCTTTCATATTTTTTATATTCTGTACTGCCTTAGTGTGTGACTCTGAACTTCATATAGAGTGTTAGTAAATTCTCCTCACAGTTCAGTCACACAGAACAATCCTTTCCCAGCCCCAGAACCAAGGACACCATTGCAGCTCCAGGCCCAAAAAGTGCAAACAGCAGGGAATTGAGGAGAGCAGGCTGGGAGGATGGGACTGCATAACCTGGAGCTGGAATTGGACAATGAACCCCAATATGGAAATGGACCAAAACTTATAAAAGTGTGAAAACTCCTGACCCAGGGTCCATCTTGGGTGTAGCCCTGGCCAGGCTCTTGCACTGCCCAAGGTGTATCCTTTGAAGGCCTTTTAATAAATCCCTACTTTATTCCTTTAACAAATACCTTCCTTTATTCCTTTATTCAGGGGGTGTCTCCTAGGACAGCCAGCCTGCTGCAGGGGTGTCTCACCAGTTACCCACCAGTGCAAAGCACACCCAAAGCACAGCTCAGAATAATAGGAGTGCACTGAAGGACAGCTTCCCATGGCTCTCCAGCAGAAAGGTGAGGCTGCCAGGTGCACTGTAGGTTTTATTAGGGACCAGCAGCTGAGATGCCACCTCCAGTGGGTTCCCGCACCAGCGGGACTGCAAACATTGCTGGGGCAAGTTTGTGTGTGTTGGCAATGCTCTTAATGCTCCCTGCAGTAGGTTTGCTCTGGAGCAGATGGCAAAGTTTCATCACCATCCCTGTCTTTCACTGCTCTATTTCCCAGGGACCTCCTAAGACTTTTGCCTTTTAGCTGAGAGTCCTGCTCCCTCACTGAGGCATCCCACACTCCAGCAGGAACACTTGTTATTAGGGTGACTGAAGACTTGCTCACAGGAAGGGTTTTGCACACTGTTAAACTCTCAGTGAGAGCCTCCAGAGGTTTTTTTCAGCCTCACGTTCACTACAGAAAGAAGGATGGAGAGCAAGACTTTTAGCTAGAAAGAAAACTGAAGGACTTTTAGCACCCTGCCAAGACACAGACACCTGCATCAGAGGAAAATAAGTCCAGTAAATAGCAGCATACCCAGTGTGGAGCCAGTAGAGAAGAGTGAGCAGTAGCAGTAACACATCTCCTCCACTCTCCAGCACACCACAGGTACTTGTGGGTCTGAGCAAAACTCCTGGGGCTCCTCCAGCAGAGAAGCCTGTTGGCCAGAAGGACTCAGTAGCAGCACAGCCACTGGGAAGCCTGGTCTGCCATGGCTTTGTGAATTCCTCTGGTGGGCAGCCACAACCCCTTCCTCACACCTCACCTGCAGGTGTGACATCGCAGCAGTGCTTGCCAACAAAAATCTGGCAGTCCAGCAAGGGATGTGCTCCCACTGGAAACTCCCCACGGAGCAGGAGGGAACTAGAGGACAGATTTATAAATCTCTTCAGCATCCCTTTATGCAAGACCCAGAGAAACTTAACCCCCAAATTATTTTAGCAAGGAGCTGACAGTTGCATAAACCTTGCTTGAGCAGAAAAGCAAGATGGAAGGAAACATTCGCTGGGAAAGAAAAGAGAAACACCACCTGCCTTGCTGGGAATGCAAAGCGGGACCTGTAAATAGTAGCTAAAAAGGGAATATGTGTGCTTGGGTGAAAGTTTGAGTAAGCTCATGACAGATGTCAGCAGGGAGATGCAGACCGGGTAATCCACTATAAAACCCTGAATGCTCAGGTACTTCTTGTGGAAGTTTCTATTTTCTTCTATTCTATTCTTCTATTCTATTTCTATTTTCTTTCTAAGGTGCTTCTTACTAAGGAAGCACCTCGAAACAATCACAGAGGAATACACAAGTTTGTGCCTTTTTTTCTTTTTTTTCCAAGCCCCGCTTCCCCTCGGCACGTTGTCATCGTCTTCCCCAGGAGCAGAGTTGCTCCCAAGAAACCAGATCCCCCCGGGCACAAAGCACCTACTGTGCTCTCCCCGATGCTATCGGGAGGGGCTGGCCGGGTGCACGCGGTCAGGCAGCACCTAAGCTCGGGTGGCCCGGGGTTTTGGGATGAAACAAGACTCCTCCTCCTCCTCCCCCAGCACGCCACAGCTTTGAGGCCATCGTGGGGAGGACTGAAAACTCAGCATCTCCTTTGCTTATTCATATTTCACGGGGAAGCTCCGGCCCTGGCTGACACAACTCTCCACCAGGTGCTTCTGTCAATCCCTTCAGCACTGCCACAAACATTTGTGAGCTCCTCTCAAGCTCCTGGCTGGAGGTGAGCTGGTCGTATCAACAGCAGATTTTTGTTTCGAGGCAAGGAAAAAGTAAGCAAGTCAAGGAAACAGCTGTAAAACTGCAGGAATAATCAATTAGGAGGCAATTTCATCATTTTGAATAAGCTTGCTCATAATTAAAAGCCTCCTGAAGGAAGTGATTATGCCCTAATTGATGGGAACTGTAAAGCCCAGGAGAGAGGCAGAGCAATGGTTTGTACAACCATTCCTGGGCACAGGTCTCACCTCTGCTGCCCAGCACACTGCAATGCTTTTGGGGATGGCACCTGCCCTCAGGCTTCTTCATGGCTCTAGCTCCTTGCCCAAGACTCACTGATGTGTTTCTCTGGATTCATTGCCCTTTCCCCATCTCACACTCCCAGGTAGCCCAAGCCTGACACGGGAAAGCCACTGGTCAAACACCAGCCACGCTGCCCCTCTTCCCTGCCACTGTTTGCAGATGGCTGGCCAGGCTCAGCCAGCTGGTGCTGAGAATTGGCCCCACTTCTCACAGATTAAATCTGAGGATCCAAACAGGCTTTCAGGTGGTTCATGGTGCCTCTGCTTAGGCCTCCTAGTCAGCCATGGTGGGACTGCTCCTTTTGTCTTACAGGGAAGTGACCATCTCCCCTTCCCCAACCTCCCTGCTCCCAGCTAACATCCCCTTCTTTATCTCTGCCACTGTCCTGTAATAACCATGTCCTGCCTGAGCTTCCCATCCTGTCTCCAGCTCTGACACCCCAGCCTTTGTTGAAAAAGAAGTTTTGGCCCCGTGGGATTAGGCTTCATGTGCCCCAGCCCCCAGGTCTTCTGCTGGGATGTCACCGCTGTCACCGCTCCTTCCTCACCCCTCCGCCCACTCCAGGAGGAGACAGAGCAGCCAACAGTCAGTTATAGCTTCTGGCAGGCTCCAGCTAATCCTTTTGGAAGAGTTTCACCAGCCTCCTCTCCCCAGCCTCCTCAGGGGCTCTCTAGTTACTTCCCAAATACCTCCACGCACTGGGCTGCAGAGCCAAACCCTCCAAGGCTGGGACACCAGTGTGAGGTTGTCAGGACAACACGAGCAGCCACCCAAGGCACAGGTGTTCCGCTGCATCTCCAGTTCCATGATCTCATGCTGCATTTTCCAGGCAGTCCCTGCCTCTTTGAGCAGAGTTGCTCACTGTTTCCCCTCTCTCCTCCTCGCTCTCTCATGCACAGCCTCGGGGCTCTCCGTGCTTGCATATTATTTTGAGCTTGTGCTGAGCACAGACTTGTTTCCTCACAGATGCTCTTGGGAATGTGCAGAAAAAGCCTAAGGCTTGGTGGATACCTCCCTGCACAGCCCCTCCTCTCCCAAGCAGATACTATTGCATCTGTACTGCAAGGAGCAGAGGTGAGAGAGCCAGAGCTGCTGGGGGCCAGCCAGTTTCAGAGCCCTGAGCTGAGATGCCAAAGCTGAGCTCTCCAGAGCACCGGTCTTGTCTGGGCTCTCTGAGAGTCCTAACTAAGATTGGTTTGGAGCCATTGGTTGGGGCTCTTCACCCCACTGGAAGCCACCAAATCGACAGGGCTGCAGGGCAGAGCCTTCTGAGGCACCACCAGCTCCCCATCCCTTAGCCACAGGGATTCACCTCCTGCCACAGATTCACCCTGCCCCGAGACCGTGATCCAAGCCAGCAGGCATCCCTCTGAACGAGCCCCCTGTTCCCGGGGTCATCGGAGGAGAAATCTGATCCGCCCTCTGAAGCGGCAGCCCCGAGGGCCCGGGGCGCTGGGAATCGGCTGCTCCTCACCCAAAGTGCTGCTGGTATTTGATCACTCGGAGTGTTTTGACATGGTTTGCAGTTGGATACGCTCGTCCTCAGCCTGTGAACTTAGACCTGTCAATCAGGCCAGCACACGTCAGCCTCCACATCGGTGTCTAGGAGGTCTACAGCTAACAAGATAACCTTTTCATGGCCAACACAGTTGCCACTTAGAGGAATGGAGACAAGAATTTGGTCTGATCTCCAACAAGATAAGAAGCTGTTATTCACCTTTTTACACCTGAGGAGCTTCTAACCCTTTTCTTGCCTTTCCATCACAAGTCTTTGCCATTTTATAAAGAGGTTTTTTGTTCCTTTCTCAAATAAATTTTCCATGCAGATGACCAGCAGTGGAAGAAAAGACGTAGCAAATGCAAGTAACAGCTTTGGACAGCTGGTGTTACCTGGGATCTTGCTCACAGACCTACCATAAAGCCAAGGCTCTGGTCCTCAGTGGTTTGAGCCCTATCATGTGTCACAAGACAAGCGTTTTCTAATGATGGGTGACATTTAGCACCCAAAAGAGTGTCAGTGTAGGTGCCAAACATCTGGCAAACTATTTCACTCTGGAAAGGTGACAGGAACAACCAAAGCTTTGGCATTTTCCCACAAAACAAACAAACAAACAAAAAACCACCAGAATTTGTCACCTCTCATGTCCAGTTCCAGGAATGGACCCTGCCTATGGGTTCCTTGGGATTTGGGCCCTCTCCAACGTGCAGAGAGATGACCCATGGGTGTGGGCACATGAGAAATTCTCCTGCAGGTTCTTCTCTCCTAGGACATGCCCACATCACACCAGAAAGCAGCCCCCAAACACCCAGGACAGCAAGAGGCTGCGGAGGTGGTCGTGACCTGGGCTTCCCACCTGGGTGTGTCCCCACTGCACCAGGATCTGTGCTGGGTTTGGGAGCTCCTGCTGCCCACACCCAGCTGGTGAGAGCCAGCACAGCTCTGCTGACTGCGGTTACATGCTGAGCCAGGCCACTCAGGGCAAGGCAAGGCTCCAGCCCTTCATTGGAGGGGGTTTTCCTAGACAGCAAGGTCACATCCTTCCTGGAAGGTTGCTTGTCCAGCTCCTATGTCTGTGCACAGCAAGTCTCTAACAAATACCTAAAACCACCACCAAGACTCAAATACCCAGCTGCAAGCCCAGCCAGCACTGGCCAATGCCATTTTGAATTTCATTCCAGGCTGCATCTGCCACGAGCTCCTGAGCCACCCATTCACAATGAGCAAGTTAATTACCATAATATCACTCAGAGCTGGCTGCCTATCAGTATCATCTAATCAGTGTCCTCAACTGACAAGTAATCTCTGACTCGATCTCTCCTTGGCCACCGAGCAGTGCCTGAACAGAAGCAGCTTTGTTTGGAGTCACTGGAGACACAAAGGTCATCTCCCAACCCGTTCCTGGCATTGCCCTTGCCTTGGAGAGCAAGGTAGAACCTGTTTTCACGTCAGACCTTGCTCTTTTCTTCCTGCCTTTGACAAGAAGGTATCGTCTGTCCCAGGGAGCCACTCCCCAGCTGAGAGTGGGCTCAGACGTGGAGCACAGTATGGCAAAGCAGCCCCACAAAAGGACATCCCAGGGGGACACCTGACAGCCCACCCAGCCTGTCACCTGCCAGGCAGTGACTCCACCACCTGCAGAAGATAAGGCCCAGCCAGTTTTGCCTTGGCGGGATCCATCCACACCCTGAAATAAGGAGCAGGAGGATATGAAATCCAGATGACAGGAGGACCCACATCTGCTACTCCATGGCAAGATTGCAAACTGGCCTGTGTCAAGCACTGGGCCAACTGGCAGAAGAACAGGTTTAAAACCATGAATTCTCCTGATTTTGCTCCACAAAAATCTGCCCCCATCCATAATTCTGATCCTTTCCCAAAATTACATGCTCTATATAACAATTTTATACATATACCAACATTTGCATCAAGAGACTGTTATCATAGGGTGTCATCACATTTTTGCAAGATTTTAAAAGTAGGCAACCAGTCTGTATGACATGGGGGTTTTTATTTGGGGGAAGCAATTTAGCAAGTGTAAATTGCCTGTTGGGCTGATGAAAAACCAGACTGATGCACCTGAGCATTTTTCAAACAGGAAATAGCTGTAGGTGGGGAAGACAAACCTTTTATCTTTAAAACATTAATAATAAAGTCCCACAACTTTAAACACGACGTTTTAAGAAGTATCCAAGTGAGAGGAATCTTTGAGGCAGTTTTAATAACCATTAAGGGAAACCTATTTTTACCTTGCAAGCCTGGGTGGTGTTAACCCAGCCATTGCCTAGAGCTGATCCTACAAATCATGTTGGTTTCATGGGCCACAGCAGCTCCTCCACACCCCCTATAATCCAGATCTGCCCTCTTTTCAACATAGTACCAGCCAAATATTTCTCCAAGACCACCAAGCCTGATGTTAGGGAAACCTCAAGCCATAATTTCCCCAACCTGTCCACCACAAGACAAGTCCACCCCCTTTCCCTCTTGCTGTCTTGAGACAGAGCAAAACCCCAAATCAACCCAGGCATCCAGGCTGTTCTTGGGCTGCTCTTTATTTCACAACTTGGGAAATAAAAATGACAAGTTTTTTTCTTACAGTCACGCCATTTTAGATTTTTTTTTTTTTGCAGGTTGGATTTTGAAAACATTTTCTAGCACGGGAGCTGCAGAGCAGGAACTGATGACGGGCAGGAAGGAGCACACCTTGTTTTGAACAACTCAGAAAATGAGCTGTGGATCCCCTTTTGCTGACATATTTGTGGAACCTCTCTGTGTCTGGGAGCTGTGGTAGGAGCAATTCCCTTTGGGAAACACCCACCCATACCTTTAAGGCAGTCCTAACAAGGAGTTGCTCACGGTCCTAACGTGGAGGGCTGGGGTTCATGAAGTGCTAGTCCAGGTGAGAGGTTGGTGAAGACCCCCAGCAAGCCCCTCTCTGTCACCCTGGGTGGGAGCCAGAGACAGCTGTCTCACCTTCCACACCCAGCAATCTCTGTCTGTTGGCCAGAGGACACTCCAAGGGCCAGTTTAGTCCCAGACCACAGAATATGATGAGGCCCCAGCACAGGTTGCCCAGAGAAGCTGTGGCTGCCCCATCCCTGGAAGTGTTCAAGGCCAGGCTGGATGGGGCTTGGAGCAACCTGGGATGGTGGAAGGTGTCCCTGCCCATGGCAGGGGGATGGAACTGGATGGTCTTTAAAGTCCCTTCCAGCCCACACCGTGATGGGGCCTATGATTCTGTGAATATTTGATATCAAAAACCCATCAAGCAAAAACGTCTCACTACACCCTACCCAAGACCTTGCTCCCTTTAGAGACACCTCAAACCCTTCCCTCTTCCAGTCAAGAGGACACAACCACACAAGAAAACACCAGGCTTTTTTTTTTTTTTCTCCTTTTTTTCCTTTAACAGAGGTTTTTTTTTTTTCTTTTTGTCTTTTTAATTTCATCTTGGTGCGTGATTTCTGACAGTGCTGTCAGCATCTCCCGCCGGGTCAGCCATCTCCAGACCCTGCTACATTCAGTGTCAGACCGGACGGCGGCGACGAGCCCGTGCTTTGAGCCTCACAGTCACTTGCACGTCTTTCCGGGGTTGTCGCTTACATCACTTGTGAACAGCAGCACAAAAGGACACAACGCATGAAAACGAGAGTGGGCATGAGGTGAGGGCCACCTGAAGGCTCCACCCCAAGGAGAACTTCCCCCAGGTTCCCACAGGTCTGGCAGGGATGAAGCCGAGCACGGGGTGGGAAAGGCAGGGCTGTCCCTCCTTTCTGCTTCCCCCGAGGGGTGGGGAATTGGGCTGCAGCGTTTCCCAGTGCCAGGACAGCAGCTCACAGCGGCCTAGCACCCAGATTGGAGGATACGGGATGGGGTCGCTGGTGGAGGCAGGCTGGGACCTGCTGGGGAAGGAAGAGGTGATGTGGAGAAGCATGGCTGAGCCCCGATGGGCTGGGATGTCCACCAGCTCCAGCACGTCCACCCCACAGTGACCTCCTGGACACGTCCAGCAGTGGGGACAGGACCTGGCCACCACGCTGCCCCCATCACTCTGCTGGCAAAAAGCAGGTTTCTGGACCCAGCTCTGCTCTGTGTTTCAACTGCACCTTGAAACCAGTGGGGCAACCTGAGGACACCGAAAATAACCAACCCCAAAACCCATACCTGTTGCCTGAAATGAGCTGATGTTCCTTCCCTGCCACTGGGCTTTTGCAACCTAAACATAATGTTTATAAAAAGTAAAATTATTTCCTCTTATAACTTAAGTGCATTGAGTATTTCCTTAAATATGGTTCACACTGAAAATAAAGTTACTTTTGCTGTACAGTAAATTTCTGATAGACTTAGAAATAAACTTTTTGTTGATACAATCTGGCCGGTGCGGCCGTGCAGCGCAACACTCCCAGCCAGACGGCTCTGCACGCGCACACGCGCGCGCCCACACACACACACATCCACACACACAGCCCCGTCCTCAGGGACAGGGACAATGCTAGGGGTTTCTAGCTTTCTATATTCGCATGGGAACACCTATCTTAAAAGTCCCTACGTTTAAGCAGCGGGCACCCAAACTGGTTGAGGGAACAGAGGGGAAAACCCAAACCCTGCAGCGATATTTTCCCCTTGTGTTTCTGCAGAGTGTTGTCAGCTTTTCAGATTTCAAAGCCCAGCTGATGCTGCAGGCTTTCCCCATGGAGATCAGCAGTTTGCTCTTTCTAAAGGTGGGATACAGCGCTGGGATGCTCCTACGGGAGAATCCCCCTCCCCCTGCTGAAACGAGAAATTCGTGTCCCTATTTGAAATTTGAAAATCCACCAGCCAGCTGCAAAAACCACTCCTGTCCCTAATCCTAGGCTCCTAAGAGAAACATGAAACTATGCAACCCATAATTTAACTCGCTCCTTGGGAATCCCAAGCTACAACATTATTTGACGGCATCCCAGCAGAGCGGCTCCCCTCCCTCCCAACCCCGGGAGCTCTGCGGCCCCTCCTGGGGGGGACCACGCTGGGCTCAGGAGGTGAAGTAGGAGTTCTGCATGGAGTACAGGTGGTCGATGGGGTTTCCCACTCGTGCCTGGAGTGGGCCTGCATCTGCTGTGCCAAGGAAGCAGTCCCCCAGGTTGCTCAGTGAGGTATCGTCGCTGTCCAGGTCGTGGAAGAGGGGCTCGGCACCTTGGGAAGCAAGGAAGGGACAGGAGGGGTTCAGAGCCTGCTCCGGCACCTCCACAGTGCCTGGTACCCCCAGCTTTTGTAGTCATGCCTTAGGATTTTAGNAAGGCATCAGTAGCACAAGATATTTAGGGGTGAGGTGACCCCACCACAATCCAGCATCCCATTGAAGGAAAAGAGAACATCCCCAGAGCCCTACCGTAGGGGTGCATGTGGTCTCCGGGCATCTGGGGCGGGGTGAGCCCTTGCCGGAAAGGGTCGGAGCCGTAGACGCTCTGCTCCATGCCCAGCAGCTGCTGGGGCGGGGGCAGGGCGGTGTAGGGGTTCAGCATCCCCTCCAGCCCCGTGCTGCCGCCGCCGCCGTTCGTCTGGGCTGCGAGATAAGATCAAGATAAGATCAAGGCATCGGCGCAGCCAGGCTGGGCTTTTTGGGTGGCTGAGCTCCGCTGCGAAGGCTGGAGAGGGCTGGGAGATGGGGAAACCCAAATTGTGAGGAGGGTACCTGAGCTCAGGCGCTGGGTGTTCTGCTGGTCCTGCTGCTGCTGCTGCTGCCTCCTGGCGAGCTTCTTCATCTGGGAGAGAGGAAAGGGAAAAAACCAGAATGAAATCATGCCCTGGCCAAAGCCAGGAGGGAGGGAGCCCCAGCAATGGGTGCTGGCACCCCTTGTACCCACCTTTGCTCGCTGGTTCTGGAACCAGACCTGCACCACACGGACACTCAGCCCTGTCTCTGCCGCCAGCGTCTCCCGCACCTGGGAGAGAGGAGCGACAGCGGCGTCTCTCAGCCCACTCAGCTTTTCAGGGGGACTTTAGGAAGGGTCAGATCAGCCAGGGCAAGGCACCCAGGACATCCCCAAGTGCTGGGCATGGGCCCTTCTCCCCGTACCTTCCTGCAGGGCTTGGAGGAGACCTCAAACGACGCCTTGAACGCCCTCCGCTGCTGCGTGGTCAGGATGGTCCGTGGCCTCTTGGGCCGTTTGTGATCCTTCCCGTCCTCAGCGCCCTTCCCCGAGGCCTGGCCCAGCTTGCAGATGCTGTCCTCATCATCACTTTTGCCTAAGGATGAAAAAAAAGCAGGTCCTTTACAGACACCAGGCGACACACACCATCTCCAGCATGGTCAAAAGAATCTGAGAGACTTAAAACAAGCTGGTGTTGGTGGGGACCTTGTTCTGAGTATGTGTGAGAAGCTGAGGTTTGGGACTGGCTGCCCCATGGCAGCTCAGAGAGTGGGGGAGAGCTACTGCCACTTGGAGTCTGTGACTGCTCAGCCAGCAGATGTGCTTTTGGGTTCTCCTTTTCCCCAGCAGTCTGAGCAGCTGCAGTGTGAAACCCTGGGACAGCTGATTTTCCCTCCACCAGAGCCAGATCTCTGCCTGCTTCACAGGAATTTCCAGCCAGGCCACAGCTGGGGACACGTCTGGACAGAGACACACAGGTCACATCCAGGTGAGGGGCCAGCAGTTGTCAAGGACCACTGTGCCCCTGGGGCTGTCCCCCAGCCCAGGGGGAGACAGAGATTGGGTCCCTCTGCCCAGGCAGACCAGGCTGGGGGACGTCAGGGTGATGGGTGAGCAGGGATGCTCAGAGAAGGCAACATGTTAGCCAAGAACCCCTCACAAACACCTCCTGATCTGCTCTACCGTGGAGGACAACTCCCTTCAGAGCACAGACTTTTATTCATACATACAAGGCACACCCTTCTGCCTGTTATTTCCTTCTTTCTGTGGAGTTTTAAATCTCCCTGGACAGAAACCCAGGGTCTTTCAGCTTTCACCCCTCAGCTACTCACTGTGATGTGCTGCCCCACTGCATTCCCAGGCAGAATACATCCCAAATACTGGGGTGTACCTCCCTGTGCTCTCCACCACTCAGGGCACAGCTCTGGGAAAGTGGACAGTGCCTCTTCCCAGCTCTCCTCATTTGCTGCACCTCCCCTGCTGATGACCTTGCTTGCTCAGCCCGTGTGGGAAGGGCTGTGATGCAGGTTTGACAGCGCCTTCCCTCTGGCTGGCTAGCTATAAATCACTTTCAGCCTTTTCCAGAAAGCTCCTTCGCTGTTCATCTGGGGATGGATAATGGAGCTGAGGCGCTGGTTGGATATGGATGTGGGCTCTGCAAGGCTGTGCTTGGCCCAGGTCCATCCCAGGGCTGCCGTGGCTCTGGGACATGGGGATGTACCAGGGAGTGTGAGCCTGGCTCAGGGGAATTCATGGGGAAAACAGGCCAGGTCAAACCCCGTGGCAAGAGCTCATCATGGATCACACACGCCAGGAAAGTTTCAATCCAACGCCAGCCCAGGCGGGGATGAGGAAAGATGGGAGCGGATCTCCAGGGCGGGGGGAGGCAAAGATCCCAGAGGAGCAGCAAGAATGCTCTCAGGCACCAGTCACCTCTCCTCTCCACACTACTGGGCTCTCTCCTGGGTTCCAGCCAATACAGAGACCTTCCCTGATAGTGGGCAGGGAGAGCTCTTCATGCTGGCAGTCCCCAAACAGCCGGGAGCTGGGCCTGGCCCTGGGAACCAGAGCCTTGCTGCTGCTCCAGCTCCCTTCTTACTCATGGCACACCCATGACATTCCCACACCAACAGGAAGGACAAACTGACGTTTCCTTGCATGTCCTAGCCCGAGGGATGCCACACTGGAGCAGGTGTAAGAAGCCTGGCAAGGGGAGGCCTAAGCTGTGGAGCCTCTGATGGCTGATGGGGCTGAGCAGTGGCTCCTGCTGCTGCTGCTGCCTCCTTCCCAGGGCCAGGTCCCTGCTCTGCCAAGCTGCTGGCTTTCCTGAGTGCTGAAGACGTTTAATTTTGATGGAAAGATAGAGATTTTTACAAATCGTGGGAGAAGGAAAGTCAACTGGTGCCTGAACCCCTCTGCACCCGAGCATGAGGTCAGCACCCCACTCCCCTCCAGCCCAGGAGGGGCAGAGCCCAGCACGGCAGAGCCACAGGCTCATGGGCTCCATCAGGTCCATGATGCTCAAAACCCACTCCAAGGGGGAAAACCCGCTCAGAGCAGCCTCTCCAAGCCCTCCCCCCGCCAACACCTGCTCCCCAAATCCCTCCCAGTGTCAAAGGGAAAGAAGGAAAAGTGAAGCCGGATTTGGCGGGGTATTACTTTTAATTAACTCTCCCTTTCAAGCCTTTCCCCACTGAGGAGGGGGGAGAAATTAATGAGTGTCTGGGGCTGCCCCTGACGTCACCTGGGAAGGGGNGCCAGGGGGGACAGGGAAGAGGCTGGAGGAGCTCATCACATGCTGCTGGGGAAGGGCAGTGGTGCCGGAGAGGGGACACCACTCTGCATCTCCTGGCGTGGCACTGGGGTCCGGGGGGAGGAGAAGCCACCACACACTGAGCATCCACAGGGGATGTGTACCTGGGCTGGTCCCTGCTGTGTCATTGTCCCCAGAGCCATGCAGCGTCCCAAGACAAAGCTGGTAGCCACCAAAAGCAGACAGGGACGGTGGTGGGGACAAGCCATGGGGTNCACTGGAGCAGGTGTAAGAACCCTGGCAAGGGGAGGCCCAAGCTGTGGAGCCTCTGATAGCTGATGGGGCTGAGCAGTGGCTCCTGCTGCTGCTGCTGCCTCCTTCCCAGGGCCAGGTCCCTGCTCTGCCAAGCTGCTGGCTTTCCTGAGTGCTGAAGACGTTTAATTTTGATGGAAAGATAGAGATTTTTACAAATCGTGGGAGAAGGAAAGTCAACTGGTGCCTGAACCCCTCTGCACCCGAGCATGAGGTCAGCACCCCACTCCCCTCCAGCCCAGGAGGGGCAGAGCCCAGCACGGCAGAGCCACAGGCTCATGGGCTCCATCAGGTCCATGATGCTCAAAACCCACTCCAAGGGGGAAAACCCGCTCAGAGCAGCCTCTCCAAGCCCTCCCCCCGCCAACACCTGCTCCCCAAATCCCTCCCAGTGTCAAAGGGAAAGAAGGAAAAGTGAAGCCGGATTTGGCGGGGTATTACTTTTAATTAACTCTCCCTTTCAAGCCTTTCCCCACTGAGGAGGGGGGAGAAATGAATGAGTGTCTGGGGCCGCCCCTGACGTCACCTGGGAAGGGGCCGGGGCGATGGATATTGTGCGGCGTGCCCTCGCCCCGACCTGCCGAGCCCACATCCCGCCCCCGGGGCCAGGACATTCCTCGCTCAGGAGGATTTAGGGAGAGGAGAAACGTTAGGACGTTTTTAATTGGAAAGCAGGGTCCTCTTTCAGAGGGGCTTGTTTACTTAGGCTGGGCGGCGGAGGCTCGGGGGAGGCAGTAATTGAAGCGAGGGTTTGGGAGATTACAGACAACATATGGCTCGCTTTTTATCTGCGCTTTCTCATAAAGTGGCCCTTGGTGTGCGGCTCGGGGGAGGGA
>VXBC01012118.1:144777-176913 GCA_013399945.1 Ploceus nigricollis
GTCCCAAGACAAAGCTGGTAGCCACCAAAAGCAGACAGGGACGGTGGTGGGGACAAGCCATGGGGTCTGTGGGGAGATGGCAAGGGCCGGGACCCCCCAGTCAGAGGCTGCCAGGCCGTGTCAGGGGCTTTGGGTTAGGTTTCTGACCAGCCAAGGGCTTGCCTTGCCCTTTTGACTCCCACACTGGCCCTTCACATCCCTCAGGTCTCAGCTGGAGTTTCCACCAAAATAAGTTTTTCCCCTGGAGGTTTTTGCTACGCTGAGGCTCTTGGTTTGGCCGGAGCTGCTGGCAGTGGGGCTGGACCACAGGCTGATGAGTCGCTGGGGAGGAAAAGCTGCCCAACCTTTCCCCAAATGCCCTTTTCCCCCACTAGGAACAAACCCAAACCATTGTGGCCGATTTGCTTTCTCTTCTGCGTGACATCTCCTCATTGGTTCCTATTTTAACCGAAAAGGGTTTGTATATCCCAGAGGAAAAAATAGTAATTTTTCAATCAGTTAAGGACTTTCCCAGGGCTAAGGGAAGAGCCAGTGCCAGTGGGCTGGATCCTCCTGCACTCCTGCCTCTCCAGCTCCTCCAGCGCTGGACCATCACTCACCAGCCCCCCCAGCCACCTCCTCCCATGGACTCACTCTGATTTTTAAACATCACCACTGTTAATTGCAAGGAGGACTTTTTTATCCTGAGCAAGCAGGGTTGCAGAGCTCATACAGAACCCACACAGGCAGTGCTGCAAGACAGACGGGCTTTTGCTGCAGAGGAGCTCAATATTAAAGAGAAATACAGGCTTTGGGCAATTTTTGCTCCGTATCTATGAAAACCATCCCCATCCCTTCACAACTCTTCTCCCAGTTATATCTTCTCTCCAGAGACACAGAGCACCAGGCTTTGTCGTGTCCATGCTTCACACTTTAACTACACACTCCTAATCTTGATTTCTACTTTTTTAAAATCCAGTGCTTTGCTCCAGCATGGAAAAGACAGCCCCACTTGGCCCCCCCCACCAGAGCTGCCGGCAGCCTTTTCCAGAGCAGAGAGTTTCAAAGGTAAATCCTTTCCCTCCACAAAGCAGACTTTTCCCCAGTGAGGGATTTTAAGGGGAACTGAGAGACTGGTGAGGAGCAGGGCTCTGTGGGGATGGTGTTATCCTGAGGATTCTGGCTAGCAGATCATCAGATCATTTCCACCCTCCCAGTCCCCAGCGCTGGGCTTTCTTACTAAATTTGTCTTCCTGGGAAACATTCAGGTTTAATTTGCATTGACTGCAGATACATATTTTAATGCTGGTCTGATGCTCTGGGCAACCTAACCTGGCTGTGACACCCTGGCTGGAGCAGGATGCTGGCTCCCTGCCCACTTCCTGCCACAGTGCCACCTCTCCTGCAGCCCCCCTCGGCTCTGCAGTGTCCCCACAGTGTCCCCATGATGGGTCAGCAGGCTGGTTCTGGCCATCAGCTGCCTTGGAAGCTGCTGGGGACACAAGGTTTGCAGACTCCCTGCTGCCAGCTCATGTTTCAGCTCCGTGCCTCAGTTGATGCTGCTTATTAAAAGGGGTGACTACAGCAGAAGCAGCTCACTTCTTGTTCTCAGCCTTTCCAGAGCCCCAGGCAGGGACACTGAGGCACAGGGGAGGGACAAAGGTTTAGCCCAAGGCAGTCAGTAGCCAGCTCTCCCTCCCACGTCTGGGGAAGCTGCACACCCCTTGGGTGGAGTGCTGGTGCTCTGCACAGGCCAGGAGCACAAAGCCCTACAGAAACGAGCCTGATGAGGTGGGATGGTCCGCAGAGCATCCTCCAGCCCTGCAGCCCCTCACTGCTGAGCTCCCTGCTCAAGCCCTCACCACCGAGGTGGCCGGAGCATCTTACAGAGCTTATCCCCTCAGATCAAAGGGCAGGAGTTCAGGGCAGTGAGGAGCCCAAACCTCACCTCCAGACCCCTGAGGGGCCTGGGAGCGGGACCAGCCAGGGAGACGCCGGGCGCGGGCGGCCCCTTACCAGAATCCGACAGAGCCGGGCTCACCAAGCTCAGCAGCTCCCGCTCCTTCTCGTAGTCGCCCTTACAGAGGAGCTGCCCCTCCTTCAGCACGAACTCGTCGCCCTTCTGCAGGCGCCGCTCGCAGACGCAGCAGCAGAAGCAGTGCAGGTGGTAGACGCTCTTCTGGGCGCGCATCACCAGCTCGCTGGGCGCGATGGCCTCCAGGCACCCCGCGCACTTCACCGCGAACAGCCTGCGGGACAAGCGAGAGGACAGCCCGCCGTGACACCCGCGGCCGCTGGGACAAGGGATGGGGTAGCCACGGCGGGGAGATGGGCCTGTGTCACCCCCTTGGTGCGTTGATGGGGTGGGGACAGTGGTGCTGGCGCTCCGCAGTGACAGGGACAGTGCTGGCACACTGTACCATCATCCAGTGCCAATGGGGGGGATGCTGCTTTCGGGCCAACTTCAGCAGTTTTGGGGCTCACCAGGTGCTTACCATAAATGTGGTCAAGTGATGAAGACCGTGACATCCAGATGCTCCAGGTGAAAAATAAAAGGTATCAAACCCAACAGCCCAGGTACCACCACCACAAGACAGCACCAGCTCCACACGGGTTCTATCCAGCCAACTCCACATGTCACCTCCCTCCAGCTCATGCCTAGACCCAAGGAGATGCTGGAGACAGCAGTGGGGTCAGGGAGCTCATCTGTGCCTCTCCATAAGCACCCACAGAAAGTATCCCCACCCTCCCTCACCCACAAACCACTCCATCCCTCTGGCCTGGGTCACTCCATCCCCACTTGCACAGGAATGGACACACAGGAATGTCTAATACACCATAAAAATCAGGAATTTCATAATAAAGATCATATCATAAAAATATAATAAAAATCAGAAACACATCAGGAATGGCTAATATATCATAAAAATCTCCAAGACAGCATATCTGGGGTTAAGGCCAGTGCCAGACTGAAGACTTGACGTGTCAAAAGGAAAAGGAAAAGCTCAGCTTGTTCCTTGACATTGATGTGACAGCGTTTGAGGCATCCCTAATTAAACCGTTCCCAGGTTTCAAGACTCTGGCTCTAGACTTAAAAGCCAATAATAATAACAACAGCAATAACACTTTAGGTTGGAACAGAGCTTTTCATTCTCCCAGTTTAAACGTCCTTACTGAGAATGATCAATGATTTACAGCTGGGGGAAACTGAGGTGAGAAGAGCAGAGGTGGCAGCATCAGTGTCAGCTTCAGAGGACTTGGAGGCACCTGGAATTAACCTTAGGGCCAGATAATTTCAGTAAATGGGATGACCAACAGAGATGTTTGAAGGTATCAAAACAGAACATCTTTGCCACACCCAAATATTTGAGTTCTTGGCTTGGACATCACATAGAAAAAAACCCCACTGTTTACCCAGTCTTGTCCGAAATATCTGTGGGAACTGGACATTATCATTCCCCTGTCTTGGTGACTTTGGCCCAGAAAGAGAAGTTAAAAGTCAGCACACATCCTGCAGAGGTTACCTCCGAGCTTTCAACCCCTCCTTTTTTTTTGGCTATCACAAAAACACACATAGGAAATGTGCTGAATCAGCCCCGTCCTGACAAGCAGAGGACCAGATATATGCAAAACCCTCGCAGGAAAACCATCAGAAAATGGAGATTGTTTGAAAAAGTGCCTGCTTCCTCCCAGGTTTTCCCCAAACAGTGTTGGCAAGCACAAGGGTCTGGTGCAACACTCTCCCCATGCCAGCCAAATCCTGGGCACGCTCAGCAAAACGTGGCATCCCCAAAGAAGTAGGAAAGGAGTGTTATAAAGCTTTTATAAAACACAATCATCATCACAGAAAGTGGGAAATCATCAAATAAAGTGTAGAGGTTAGGGAGTTCATAATTGCCATTAGTAGCTTTTCTTTTTCTACATTCAGCTTTAATTCCCCAAGTTTACCTACAACTGCCTGTCCCTAAGATGTATTTCCAACATCCCTATGACTGCCCTGGGAAGAGAGGGATGTGCAATCCCTTGAAAGCATCCCTTCTGAAGGGTCATTTTTTTCTTGTTCCAGCTCAAACATCCACTGGCTTGCATTAATATTTCTGTAGTCACTTCATCTTTAATTATGTCTCTTTTATGTCAAAGTGGAGGCTATTTGTATTCATCTGGCAACACATTCTCATCCTGTTTAAATGATGTTTAAGCCCTACCTGTTGGGATTACCAACTGCTCTCAGTAATAAAATATTGATAAGATATTGCATTACTGCCATCTAATCTCCAGGAATAAATGTGCCCAAAATTTGTTTCCCAGGCACTTATTAGAGAGCCACAAACCTTTGCCAACCAGGCACAGCAGCACCACCCCAGCAGTGGATGTTTCCAAGCCCAAAGTGTGCTGCACAGCAGGAAAGTGTGAGATTTAGGTAAATGGCTGCCTGATATCAGACACTTAAAGCCATTCCTAGGTCGCTGAATAAATGACTTTATTTCCAAAGCAGCTCCCACTGAGGGATGCTGTTCAGTCCACGTGTCTTTCCCTGCCCAGTGCAGGACTCCCCCATCCCTGGGCAATGTGAGCTGCAGAGAAATCCCCATAAAACCTCTTCCACAGTATGAAACCAAAAAGAGCTCCTTTTAAACAGACAATAAACTGAGACCTCAGGCACTAAAAGGTCACAGGCAAAAAAAACACGATCTGGCACAGGTAGTAATGGAGGGAGAGCAAAGGGTCTTGTTGGTGTCCCAACTCCCTTGAGATCAGACTGTACCCTGGAGACCCAGACTCTAGCAATTGATTTAACATTTTAGCCTGAGTGAGACACACCAGCCTGGATCCAGAGAGGTTCTCCTCCATCTCCAGGACCTTCAGCTCCATGCCCAGCTCTCTCCTGCTTCACTTATGGCATTTTAGGGATGCTTTAGCTCTCAGTAGGGTTTTTTCCCCGTCGATAACCTCTTGTTCCAAAGTTAAGTCAGGCCTGACTGGCAGCACTGGGTTTGTTTAGCCAGCTGGGAAGCTGGCCAGAGCACCAGACAGGGAGATTGGGATGCTTGGTGGAGAACCAGGCTGCCACCAGCAGCTCAGTAAACACCTCACTGAAGCACTGACAGTGAGTATTTGTAAATAAAACCAACACGCTCAACTTAGGAGGAACTGGAACAAAAAGCTAGCGGTGTGAGCAATTTTTATCACCGCACATAGCTTTTTGTGTCTGATCTTAAAAATACTCCTATTCTTGTTTTGATTAATTTGCTTTTTTCTAAATTTTATTTCTGAAGTTTAGGTCTCTTTTGAAATGACAATCTGTAGTTTTGAAGCTGAAAGGGACTGGTGGTGGCTTTCAAGAAAATCTTGCATTTGTATTGTATTCATCTGGCAACACATTCTCATCCCGTTTTGAAGCAAAATGTTTGGGCATTTCCAAAAGCGCAACATTTCTGGCGGCATTAGGCATATCCCCCAGGATGCAGCCCCACTTCTCCATGCCATTCCTCTTTCCCAACAAAGCATCCCAGACCCCTCCTTTGGGGTTTCCCGTCCACGCAGCATCACCAAAACCTAAAAATACCGACACGTGGCCAAAGCCACCTCTGGGATGCCGCATCCCGTGTCCCCTCCCGATGGCCGGGGTGCAGCGCGGGCAGCCCCGTTTCCCGGCAGAGCCACCAGCGCCTCTTTGCCCATTTCTGTGGAGGTGACAGGCTGAAAGGGGCCGTGATTGACGGGCGCTTCCCGGCTGCTGTCTGTCTGCGTGCCCCGCATACAAACGCGGCCCTGCGGAGCCTCCCGGGCCGGGGACGCCGATATTAAATCGTGACGGACAAAGCTCAATCGCCGCGCCGAGCCTTGGGTTGGGGCGGCAGGGAAGGTGAGGCAGCTCTGCTTCCCTCGCTGCCTGCACCAGGGATGTGGTGAGAGGGGCAGGGGCAGCCCCTGAGTGACCACCACCCGCAGGGGTGTTGGGTTTTCCAACACACCTGTGCAGAGACCTGCCCGACTCACCCCACGTTGTGATCACGGCTCAGGAGAAGCCTGAGCGGGTCCTGACCAACCCGTCAGGAGGTACTGGGAGCTCCAGACTGGCCACTCAGAGCCATCTCCAAATGATGAATCCCACCAAGGCCACGATCTTGAACCAAGGGCCACGCACAGCCCAAGGGGTGCGGGAGGAGGCTGGCAGTGAGTGCCAGCAATGAGCCACAAGGAGCGAGGACACCGGATTGAGTTGTCTTGGTCACCTTCTCAGCCAATGTCACTCGCCAGAAGGGGGGACATCAGCACCGGGTCCTCGAGAGGCTGGCAGTGGAGAAATGCCACTTTGCTGTCAACCCTGCACCCGTGGCTTCGGAATGAGCCACTGCCCTGCTGCTGCTGGGCTCACATCACCCTGTTCCTGCTCCGGCCCTCACGAAGCCAAAGGAGGAGGCAGAGGGCATGGATTGTGGCCAAGCAGGAAGGAGGATGGTGACAGTGAGGGCATCCCCCAGCTGCAGCCATGGGGCACCCCGTGGATCCAGGATGTCAGCACCCCTTGGCCCCAGCAGGAGCGGTGCTGACACCATGGGCGCAACTCAGAAAGAGCTGAGTCCATCTCAGCGCTGTGGAGAGCAGGATGGCACATCCTGGGGACGGGAAGCACAATCCAGAGGGCAACTCCACACCAAGGATCCCCTCCAAACCCACACCGTGTCTCCAGGCTCCCAAGCTGATGGAGGAAAACGCCTGCAGTCGCCCTCACTTCCCTTCCTGTGCACCCCAAGCCCTCAGGGAGCTCTCTGGTGGGACAGAGGAGGGATGTTTTCCCCGGGGCTCTTCTCCTGACCCTTCCCCGTCTCCCAGCTCCCTCCCCCCCGAGGCGGACAAGTGTTCGCTTTACTGCCTGGCAACGGGGCCGGGGCTAAGCTTGCTAAAATATGAGTGTTTTTTGGCTGGAGTACCAGAAGGCTGCAGTCCTACAGAGAGAAAAAAATTGAGCACTCCATGCCATGGCTCCAGAAAGGGGGAGAATTAGGTTTCACACCGAGCAGGCTGGACCATGGCATTCTTTAGTTAATGCTTAACAAACGCCCAAACAAAAGCAGCCAACTTTGCTGCATGTTTGTAAAATGTATTCTCAGCAGATTCAGGTTTATTGGAGAATTCGCTCGCTCTGCAGCAAGTGGCGTTTTCCTTTTTTTTTTTCCTCCTTTAATTTCCCTTCTCCTCCCTCCCCCCCCAGCTCAAGCCCTTCTCATTCCTGCTGCCTGAATGCGTCTTCCAACACTTTGAGGGGACATGGCAACCGAGCTGAAATGGGCTTATTTCGCCCCAGGGGCTGATGCGAGCTCGCCTCCATGGCCCTGGGGTGCAGGTTCTCCCCAGGGTTCAGCTGAGCTGCTGCTGCCAGCAGGGAACAGGGAGCCCAAAAAGCCAAGATTTGGCCTCTGGCAGATTCACCCCTGAGCACTTGGCTGGTGGCTGTATGCTCCGAGAGGCCAGGAGAGCGAGGAAGGGAGGAGAAGCCTGAGAGTCCTATTTTTGGCCTTTCTTCACCCAACCCAGCTCTCTCAGGGTCCCAACCCTGTGGTTCTACCCCATCCAGCATCCCACTGTGCCATGCATTCTCAGAGAGCCCATCGTGGCAGAGGATGCCAACAAGCACAGCTTGCTCGCAAAGGCAGAGCCAGTACTGGGTGTGGAGGAGGGGGCAGCCCCATCCAGAGGCTTTGAAGAGGTTAAATTATGGGGTCCATGCATGGGTGTTCTGCAGGAGCATCCCTGAAGGAGCTCCTGCTCTGATGCAAGTACCCGAGCAGGTCCCATGTCCCCCCCAGGGCCTGGTCCCACGGCAGAGGACACCAGTGATCAGGGACATGTTGGGGAGCTGGCAGCAGAGAGGAAAGGGGGGCAGCAGAGGAGAGGGGGTTGATACTGGGCTGTTCAACCCTCCTTCTGCTACATGGGAACCATCCGAGCTTTCCCAGGAAAGGGCACCTTCGCCCCTGACTCCTGGCTGGGGTCCAAAAGTGGTCACTTAACACCTCCCAGACCCTCCAGAGACCACAGCAGGGGCACTGCTACAATGATGGGGTTAAGTAAACAGACAAACGAAGCCTTCCCAGTGAGCAGCCACTGCCAAAACACACCAGCAGCCCTCAAGCTTTCCCTGTGTCCAAGTAAAAGGTGGAGCAAGTGCACATCTTCCAAGGCTGTCCCGTGTTGCTCCATTTCTGATCAAGGACACACTAATAAGACTTTGACCAACAAGGTCCTACAGCAGCTGATGGCTCTGTCCCCCCTCCAGGAGCCTGATAAAAATCCTCTGCTTGATGGCAGGAGTGGCCAGAAAGTGATCTCCCAGGCAAGGCCATAAGACCAAGGCCAAAATGCTGATTTTCCTCTCCATTTTCCTAAAGACCCGTTCTTTTTGTGTCCCCTCACCCTCAATAACAGCATGTAGCATCAGACAGGGACTCGGTCCCATCCCAGCACCGACGAAGCACCAGGTTTTAGAGGCAGGAGGGAAACAGGTAGGAGGGGGAGAGGCACACACAATGCCACGTCCAGGCCCAAATGCCATCCCAGTGAAGCCAACCCAAGGACCGATCCCATCCAGCCCACAGCCCAGCAGTCCTGCATCCAAGCGATACATCTCCCACCAAGCTGAATTTTGAGCAGCGACCCCCCTCATCCCCCCCATGCCCCCAAGAAAACAAGGATAATTGAAAAACCACAATATCGCTAGTCAAATTTAATATTGAGAGTGAGTGAGCGGGAGCCAGAGGTCAGAATTAATTACACCCCACCATATTTCAGCACGCTGCCGCAGCTCCGTGTCCTTTCCTTGGGGAGCAGTGCTTCCACAGAGAGGTCGACAGACATTATTAGAAAGGACTGATTTAAACGTACCCCCAGGAGCTTTTCAGCTTGTCTCTTCAGAGCCTTTGTTTGTACTGAGATTAATGGAGAGGCAAATGATGGAAAAGCAAAGTCACCAGGAGCAAGAGGATGTGCCATTGCTGCCGCCACCACCCCGATTTGGCTGGCTTTGTGAGCGGGGCAGGAATAACCAGGAGAGAAGAAAACGCTGTTCATATCATTCATTTTCTGGATAAAAATGTGAAGATCTTGAAAACTATTCTTTTTTTTGTTTGTTTTCCAAGAAAAAGATATCCTGGCTGAAACCTCCTGCAGGCTGGCTTTCCTACCCCCTTGGGGATTTTACACACACGCTGGTTTTTTGACGTGCTGTACCACCATGGGGGAAGGAGTTATTTTCATTCTGCTCCAGATTAATGTACTCCTCTTGCAAGTCATTATATTTGTTTCTGATTTTTTTTAAACCTCCTGTGATGGAAAATTAATACAGAAACAAACCAAAATTAAACCTTTCTATTTTCCATTCAGATTTTCAAACGGAGAGTTACAAAAGAAAAAAAAAAAAAAAAAAAAAAACAACAAAGGAAAGATAGAGCATTCAGATCAAAGAGAAATCTCATTCCTTGGGCACAGCCAAATCTTTACTGGTTCCAGCCCTGAACAACCTGATCCACATGCAAGTGAGCCCCGCTCCAAGCAGAAGGACTGAGAAGATTTCCAGTCCTTTCCAGCCCCAACTCCCTTGTGACGCCACAAATTCACCTCCACCTTGTACCAACAGGTTCAAAAGGGATCAGGCAAATCCAGGGGACTGAGTTCAACACCTGCCTGGACCCAAAAGTCCAACCTCACCTTTAGGACCCCCCAAATCCCTGACTGCCCAGGGCTCCCTTGGCCTTGTGAGGATTCCCTGGAGCATTCCCACTGCGGCCAGTGCGGGTGCACAGGGTACAGCCGGGAGCCTCGACTGCTCTCGAGTCTCCTAGGCTACAATCAAGGCTTGCCTTTCTCTTTATTAAACAGAACCCCCACGTTCCCCCCAAGGACTCTGGGAGCATCCAGGGATGGGGCTGCAGGAGCTGCCGTTTCCCAGGCACTTAACATTCACCAGGGGTGTTTGCGCCGACGTGCCGACGCGGCAAATTCTCATTAGGTTTTCCCCAATATCCTGTGGAGCTTCCCGGCGCTCCGGTGGCCATAAAAATCGCTCGGCTGTATAAAAGCTAAACAGAGTAAACTCACTTGGACACAGGGAGCAGCTGCTTCGGAGCAGCTCGGCAAACAGAGATCGGCGGGAGCGCGCCGGGCGCTGCCGGCAGGGAGATAGCGCTCTCCCGCCCCGCTTATTTCTTGCCTTATCTTTTATTTCCCTCACCCTCGCGCAGGGTTTTGCATAAATATCATCTGCATGTGTTGTCAAGTTGTCGGGATGGGGTTGAGGGTTTGTTTTTTTAGTTTTTTTTTTTTTCCCCTCAGCAGCATCTCCACAATGGGAAGCAGCTGCTGTGGCTAACGGGCTGCTCCGGAGCAAAAGCTGCGCTCGCATGGAGATATCTCAGAAGAATCATCCTTCATGCATAGCTCCGTGCACTAGAGAGCACTATAACATGTGTTTCCATGAAGTTTGTTAACTACTCGGCTAAACAAGCCTGCTGGAAATGCCAGAGGAATATGCTCTGGAATGAATGGAAATACTCATCTGAAAAGACGTTAAATTTAAGCCATCTTTTATCCCCCCCCCTCTCCTCGCTCCGCTCAGCTCATGTTGCTGCTCTCTCCTAGTGTGTGCTCTCAGGATGGGGTTTCGGGAGAAACAAATGTTTGGGGTGTGCTTTGCAGCCTCGTGGCACTTGAGACAGGGATGAGATAACAGATGATGGTACATGGGGGGCATTTCATGCCATCAGTGGTCTGCGGACGCAGAGGTAGAGCCAGCCCAGCCAAGGGCAGCAGCTCATCCTCCGTGATCCCTGCAAGAGACCTGCTCCCAAATGACATCTCACGTGTGGAAAACCAGAGCTCTGCCCTTCATGGGCCTGAGCATCAGCTTCTGGGAGGTACAGAGCATCCTAGAGGGGCTCAGTCTTAAGTAAGAGGGATAAAACCTCAGATGAATTTTACTATTAAGAGTTCAAAATTTGCTTGAGCTTCTCTAGAGTTTTTTCCTCTTCAGCCTGAGGAAGTTCACATTTTTAGCCAACGTTGTCTTGAAAATTCATTAATCCACAGATGCGAATCCAAACCCCTTTTTGATTTCTGTGTAGTGCACACATTTCAAGGTGATTCCAGTAGCCTCCAGAAAAGGCTCTAACTGATGCCAGTAAATGACGAGACGTCTCAGATCCTGACACCAATCAGAAGGGTCAGTATCCATCACTGGGGGAAGATGCTCAAAAGGCTCCAAAGTGGCCTAAAGATGCTCAGCACTGGAGCTGGTTAAGAGCTCCCCCATAAAATTATTTTCCTTTGTTCTATTTTATACTTGCTCTATTTATTTTATTTTATACATATATATGTGTGTATATATGTATAAAATATGTATATACATGTGTACATGAGGTGTTTTTTTCTGAAAAATCTTAGCTTTACACAGAGATTTTAAAATCCAGCCATGAGCCTAAGTTCAAGTCACACTGCAGGGCTGTGCCCAGGGATGCTGAGCCATCTGGCAAAGAGGGACTCGGGTGCTTTGCTCCATCCAGCTAAAGCCCTGGCTGGATGCCATCTCACCACTCCCGACCTAAAACGTTCTTCTGGAGCTTTTTGATCTAAAAAAACATATATTTTCTTTTTTTTTTTTCCCCTTAACCATTTGGATTTTCACACCAAGGAGTGCAGAGGCACCAGAATGTCCTTCCAGGCAGGAAGTGTTGATGCTCTTTCCCACACACCCCTCACATCCCACAGCACCCACAGCCCTCCCCAGTGTGTTCTCATCACTAGAGAAGGCTGAGCAGGGATGTGACAGCAAAGAGCAGAGACCCCTACAAGAGGAGACAAGGGTGCAGGGACACCCCTGTCCCCTGTGCCACCACTGGGTTTATGCCACAGTCATAGCTGCAGGGGTACAGGGACAGTGCCCAGCTTGCCAGGCTACCTGAGACAGGTCCCAGCGCTGTCAAGGCAGCAGGATGAGCTTTTGATGAATTAGATGGCAAAAGCAAACATGCTTTCTCTAGGAAACAGGTTCCTGCCACTCGTCTGCTCAGGGTTATCGCAGCATCGGGGGCAGCAGCCCTTCCCAGCAGCCTCCCTCGGCCGTGGAGGCAGGATATTACTTTGTTGCTTATTCATTTTATTGCTTCTCCTTTCTAAATATTTGCTTGGCAGGGGAAGGATTCCCTTTACACCGTATCTGTTCTTACAGGTCAATTGAATTTCTGGCGCTCTCAATCCCTCTTTCCCTCCAATTGCATTTGCAAAACAAATATTGATTGTACCAATTAGCTGCGAACCCCTCGCAGAAGATATCCCAAAGCCTTCGTTCAGGAGAAGGCTCTCCCAGCAAGTGGATGTGCCAGTGGGATGGGAGCCCACTGCCAGAGTGGCAATGCCACAAATTCCACCCCTAGTAGCCAGAAATGTGTCCAGGTTAGACCTGACCAACTGACAGGTTCTTGCCGAATCACATCCTTTAAATGAAAAAAAATTAAAAATAAAGGTTTTCCCTCAGAACATCTTTAGGGTTTGCCTGTGCAGTGCTGGGCTTTTCTAAGCTGCCCCACCAAAAGCAACAGGGCACATCCAACCCAAGCACCTTGTCACACCTCATCACACTGATTTCACTGCTCCTGGTTTTATCTGAGATTTCCTTCAAAGGTTTTGTGAAAATCTACAACTGCCACAGGGAGAAAGGAAAGACATCTTGGTGGATAAAACAGCGTTAAAAACTTGCTGGGTTTTGCTCTGATGAAGCCCAAACAAATGTGAACAGAACAAATGAGATGACTGGATTGCACAGCCACGATGGGGATCCTTCACCCTCACACACAGAGCCACCAGCCTTTGGTGACTCTCATCTTCTGCCAGCTGCCACAGGGACAGGGATGGCCATGCCAGCCCTGGTGTCACTCCAGCAGGAGCTGTGACACAGCCCCACGGCTCCCAGCCCACCGGTGGCCACTTGCAAAGCGTTCAGAGCACACTGTTAAATGTGTCCTGCCTGTGTCAAAAGTCACAGCCCAAGGCAAAGGCGCAGGGGGTGCAGGCTGACGGATGAGCTGATGGATGAGCACAGAGGGGGGACATGGATCAGCAGGAGAGGGGATCACCCTGCTGCAGCAGTGCAGGAGAGATGCTGGGCACAGCCAGCCACTGGTCCATCCCAGTGAGGATTCCCAGGCTTCCAGGGATGCCCAGCTTGGAAAAAGCCTCTTTTCCCAGGTGCCACCCTCAAAACAGTGCTGCAAATCCCAGAAAGCAGAGAAAGTTCACATTCCCCTCCACATCCCCTGCAGCCCAGGGAAAACAGATTGCCCAGCCAGACCCAGAGTGCAGGACTGGCCCAGCATCAGGGAGAAATGCTTTTTCCCCCCAAAACAGGGATACTTTTTTCTCCACATTTCTCTGAATCACAGCTGGGTGAGTTCAGGTTCCCACTGAAGCATTGGGATAAAATGAGACAAGAAGACAGAGCAGGGCCCCTCCACAGCCAGACCAGGGCACAGGGCCTGGTACCCACGGGGGGTCAGGTCACCCCAGCAGGCTGGGCTAAGGCCAGGACAGAGCTGTGGATGGATAAGATGCTGATACAGAAATATGAGCCAGTCCCATCTGATGACAGCATGCACACATCCAGCACCCCGGGGTGGAGGGTGGGAAGCAGATGCCTGGTTAGAGAAAGGAGGGACCAGCCACAAACCACTCACACTCCTCTGCAGCTTGGACAAGTGTGAGGCTGTTTGGCTCCGTGTTTTGGGGCCAGGCCCATCTCTTTGGTTTAAAGCAGCAGCAATGAGCCCAAAGTCTCATTGAGTCGGCCTGCCTGGAGTTGGTTCTGCCACCAGGCTGTTTCATCCCAACATGAAGCCAATGTTCCCCTTTGTGGCTACAAGGAACTTGGGGCCAGAGAGAGGAAGCAGCCCCCAGTGCTGCCAGCTCCCAGCATTTCACCTGAAACGGGTGACAGTGGGTGCTGGAGGCCCTGTGCCCCCATCTTCTCACTTTTCCCCTGATACCACCTCCCATTTTAAACTGATCTCCCTTGGCTGCACCAGGAATGGGAGCTCTCAGGCTGGCCAAGTCCCACCAGCTTGGAAACAACAACACAAAGGCAAAAAGCTTGGTATTTACCCCCAGTCCATGTCAAATGACACGATGGGCAAACCCAGGTCAGGAGCAGTAATTTGTTTTGCCAGCCTGTCTCCCGGGCAGAGCGCGGAGCAGAGGCAGCCTGAACCCCCCTCCCTCGCTCAAGCAACACGTGTGCCCCATCCCGGTGGCATCCCTAAGAAAACGTCACCGTGCCACCTCCCAGCCTCGCTGAACCCTCTAAAGGTCAGCACCGAAGGCATGTCCACCACATATGGTTATTAGTTCTCCGTGGGTCCGTCCGTCCCTCCACTACAGCTGGGTGAACAATTCACAGCGCATAAATTTATCCAGCAGATCTCAGCCCACGTGCTGTTTGCTAACAGTCTGTAGAGAGGCTATATTTTATCCCTTTGGGTTTCTTGGCCAGCATTCAAGCTCCTGACCCTGATTTATTCGCAATCGGTCAAGAGCCACATTTCATCTCCACAGGCCACGTCTGCACAGAGCTATTCGGAGCACGTGGCTCCATGTCCCCCAGCAGAGCCAGGACACCTCGCCACAAGGCAGCCCCAGCTCTCTGCAGCACCTCCAAGAGGTAAGCAGGGGGTTTTGTGGTCAAAAATAGGCTCTGCGGGGGCAAACCTTGCCTGCTGGGAACAGCGTGGCCGGAACAAACTGCGCCTCTCGTGCGCACGAAGGCGATGAGAGCTCCAGATGCCGGCAGGGCTGGCTCCCCGCCTGCCCTCAGCCCATCTCCCCATCTCCTGGCCTACCTCTCTGCCTATTTATAGGCATGGGAGACCTTTGCACAGCCCCCGAGCAGCCAGAGGGTTGAGTGTATAGGCGGGATGGCAAATGCCAGCCTTCAACTTTCCAAAGTCCTTTCCCTTCTGCCTCCCATGGGAGCTGCCATGGAGAGCCAGTCATGACCCTGCCTTTGAGGCTTGGGACCAGCTAGAAAGTGTCTCTCAGAGCTGCATCCATCACCAGCGTGGCCCTGGGGGGTTTATAAAGCACCCTGGGCTGGGTCTCAGCGAGTCTTTGCTAGGGGAGAAATCTCACTCACACACGTGAGCACTCCTCTGTGAAACCAAACCAAAAGGTGATGGGAGAGGCACAGAGGAATCCACAGGATTCAGGGAAAAACGGTGAAGCATCAGGGTTAGTACTGTGAAGGATCAGGGTTAGCATCAGCCCTGTCTGACATCTTCATTGGCAATTGCAATTAGGGACTAATTACCATGTTAATAACATTCGTAGAAGATAATAAACTGGAGAGGATGGAAGGCAGCAAAGCAATCTGAAGGGGACCCTGGAGAGATAAAAAAAAATAACAAAGGAAATTCAGCTTGGAAAAATGCAGCTTCTGCAGTTCAGGGAAAAAACATCCGGAGCAGATGCTGTGGGAGGAGGAGGAGGAGGAGGAAGGTGGGAGCAGGGAAGCAGAAAGAGGCTCGGTGTGGGAGCACAAGGGAAGGCAGCCCCTTGCTTCCCTGTGATCCAGGTGCTGGGGCTGGAGCAGGGCAGCCTGCATGGCTTCACCAGGCAGTGGGAGAAGGAGCAGCACCTCACGGGGGCAGAGCATCCTGCTTTTCTTGTGGGCTCTTCTTGTAGGAAAAAATAATGTCCCGAGCAGAACCACTAAATGAAACTTGGCTTCGCCTGGAGCTGCTCCCCTCACACACACACTGCACAGACATCTCCCCTGCTGGCTCCCAGGTGCATTGGCCACACATCCTGGGGAAGGTGAGAGGTGGCAGAGCTGTCACCTTCCCCCTGGGTGGGCAAGGCAGGGGACAGCACTCGGTGTGTGGAGCATTCAGGCTACAAAAGGAGAGCCCCCACACCCCAGCTGGACATGGAAGCGATTCCTCTCCTCCTCTGCAGAGCTCACAGTGCCTCCAGCTCTCAGTGCACAGCCTCTCCTGGCCAGCATGATGTGCCAGATGCCCCTGCTCTCTGCCAGGCTGGAGCTCCCCTTGTCTCCTCTGTCCCAAAAGCCCCAGGATCTGCTAGTGAGAACCACCCCATGACTGTCTGATGGGACATGGGCTGCAGGGTGCACCCTGAGGGTGGGTGGGACACCTTGGTGATTCCAGTCCTGGCTACACTTAATAGTGAAATGGATAGAACTGTTTTCTTGTGAGAAAATCCTGTCATTACTGAAATGACCAAAATGAGGTAAGCAGAGTGCCTTTCTTACAGGGATCCTCAGGGACCTGCTCCTCCTGGCACAAACCACGTGGAAGCAAAACCAGGCAGGATGCAAGCATGGTGGGGATAGAGGATCACAGCCCCTCTCAGTGCTCTGGGTGTCCCAGGAGACACAAAGAACACTGCATGAAGCACTCCTCCAGCAACAATCTCCACCTCCATTCCCATGGCAGGAGGGAGTTTGCCCATCCCCGAGATGCAGAGGGTGAAGAGGAGAGCTCAGACAGGCCCATCTGATCTTTGCAGCTCTTCCTTCTGCCAAATAAAAAGCAGCAGCCAGCAGGACTGCAGGAAAGGGCTGGGCCCATTAAAACCCCCTTCATCCTGAGACACAACTGCTCCTTTGCCTGTCAGCTGGAGCCCTACACCACCAAACTCCCCAGCTGGGCATCCTTGGGAGTGCCTGCCTCCTCTCCCAGTGCCTGGCAATCCAGGCAGACCAACCAGGACCTGAGTCACTGTCACTTGTCCCCACCACCTGGCGACAAGGAAGGTCACACCAGTCGTGTCATGGTGTCTCCTCCAAACAGCTGCTGTCATCCTGGATGTCTGAGCACTCCAGCCCTCCCCTGGAGCATTTGGAGGGTTTAAAAGTACAACCAGTTCAAAGGAAAGCCCAAATTCTAACCCAGCAGGACCAGGGCTTCAGCATGCAAGAGCTCTGGGCTGTGCAGCTGCCCCACGTCGGGAACGGGCAAGAGTTTTATTGCCCAAAGGGGAACTGAAGTGGTTCCTGATGCTTGAGTACTTGGAGGCAGGCAGGGAGGAGGGGAGAAGCCTTTCCAAGATTTGTGGGCTGTTCTCAGGCTGTCCCTGCTGCCAGGTCTTGGGCAATTTGATGACTTTTGTTGCAAACTGGAAGAACGGGAGACATATGTGAAGGAGGAAACTTGCATTCCTCTCGCCTAAGAAATCCCTTCTCACTTTCCCCCAAATCACACATACACCCAATCCCAGCCTCTCTGGGCTGGCTTGGACACCAGCTCCCCTCCCACACCCAGATGACCTACTCATCCAGAAATGGCCAGGGCCTGCGGCTGGGGCGTTATCCTCTCCTCCTTCCCTTCCCATGTCCCGCCTGCACAGCCCTGCTGACAGCCAGGGCAGGCAGGGGAACCCTTCACCTTCCACTGCTGAGCCAAGCAATGGAAAACACCAGATAAAGACAGCCTCTCCCAGCAGCATCAGTGCAAAGGGAGCCCCAAGCCTCCAGAACTCACCCCAGCCCCTCCACAAGCTGCATGCCAAGCACCTCCACACCTCCTCCTCCTCCAGAGATGTCTCCAGTGGCTTGCATATATGGATGTTGTATTTCTCTGTCCCTGAGAAACATGGATGTCGTATTTCTCTGTCCCTATTCCCAGAAAAAAATCCACACCTGGCACTCTGTGCCTCTAGGAATGGTGATCCCCAAAGCCAGGCAGGGATGTGACTCACTGGGTGGTTGTGAGCAGTGGATGTGGCACACCAGGCCATCCTGCCTTGATTTCCACAGCACCTCCTCATCTCAGGTGACTCCTCTGTCCCTGGAAGTCCTCTGTGGGACGCAGAGGTGGGAAAGGACTCTCACAAAGCTGAAACACAGCGGTGACATCCCCACCTCAGGCCACGGGGCTGTGTAGGTGCAGGCAGAAAGGCAAAGCCAGCCTCAGTCCCCGTGAAAGCCTGCGGGGAAGGGAATGCACCAGGAGGAAAACCACCTGAGCATGGACAGAGCCCAAATCAAAGCCACACTGAGCCCTCAGGTAGGGAACCAGCTGCTGACAGATCCTCCCTGCTGATTTCCACAGAGTGTCACCCCTGAAGCCTAATCAGGCCTTGGTGGGCTGGTGCCTCCTGGGGAGGCGAATGTCAGGAGTGCCAGCATGGAAACGTCCCTCCAAACCACCTCCTGAGAGGGAGAAAGGAAGGGACCCCTTTCAAAACAAGCATCACAAGGTAATTCCCACCTCTAGGTATCACAGAAAGCATCTATGCTTTGGAGGCTGATTTAAAACCTGCCTCCAAAAGAAAACCCAGTCTCCCAGGGCCAGCCAAGTCATCCTGGGGAGCTTCTCAGTGGTGAAAAGGTGAAGCTGGGACCTCACAGGAGAACTGTGGGGGAAAGCCCAGCAGAGCTGGGTTAAGCAAGACCCTGCAATCTGGCCATGGGGCGTTTGCCTCTGCAATCTTGGCTTTGCAACGGGTTCACAGGTCCATTTAACAAAGTGAGACAGAAAATTGGACGCCAACGCCTGCTCAGTGCAGGGAGAGCCACCCTGCTCCAAGCCCAGTTTGCCGGGGCCTCCTGAATTTTTTTTCCCCCACTTTGAAATGGAGAATAAAGACAAAGCCCAAGCTCAGACCCAGATCAAACACAACCTCACAGGTGCTCAAGAAGGAAGAGCAGCAGTAGAAGTGGAGCATGGCTCTCTCACATCGACCTTTCCATCCCCACTTCCACACCCAGCGGAACACGGGGCTTCCCAGCTGGGGTGGGACTCTTCTGGGCTAAGAGGAGAAAAAGCTCCGGGGTGGATCCTGCCATTTCCTATTCCAGGAAGGCCAGAACCCCTTTGAACTCTGTCCTTCTGCTGGAGAGAATGAAGTGCAAAAACACACACCCCAATGCTGATTTAGAGTCACACCTTCCCCAGTGTCAGGTGCTGGCATCCTGAAAACATCACTGACCTCTCTGTGTGCCAGGCAATTCCCACTGCATGGACAAGCGGGATGGGATCTGCTACAGCAACCTTCACAGGCAGACAAATATCAGCCACTAGATTTGGTCTTTCAAGCCCCAGTGCCTTGCCCCAGGCAGCCAGCAAGACTATTATTAGGACTCCAGGCAGCCTGGCCTCTGCCTGCTTTCCCTGCAAGCACTGCCCCATGGAAGGATGTGTAATTCCCACCACGGTACCCTCATTGCATAGATATTGGATTTGGGAAACACTTTTTTTTTTTTTTTGCTGCAGGCAAAACAGCTCCTTTCCCACACCTGCCCTTTCAAATGAGAGCGGTTTAACACTGTTTGCAGAGCTAAAAAAAAAAAGCCCCAAACCATCGGCATCCCTAAAGCTGGGCCGGCCCCACCCCTCCGGCGCGGGGCGGGCTGAGGAAGCGCAAAGCAGAGGAGGTAGCAAGGAAATGAAAGGCGTTGCTGGAGGGGGGAGGCAGCAAACAGCCCCATGTGCCAGCAGCTCCCTGTGAAATAGCTCAGCAGCCCCGTCCCCGAGCTGGGGAGCTGGCAAGGAGGGGCTGGGGCCCCCCAGAAACCTGCAAACAGCTGCAGGACAGCTCATGGCAGGAGAGGAGGGGTGCATTATACACTAGGGCAGGTTGTGAAAGCCAGATAGGCACTGTTGCTCTAACAGTTAAATATCCTTGTGAAGCATCTCCCTGAGCTGGGCTGAGCTCAGCAGAGGCACAGGACCACCCAAGACACTCCCACAAAAGGCTGCAAGGCACCCCAGTGCTGCTGCAATGGGTGCTGGCAGCCTTGGGCATCCTCGAGCCAGCAGCACCAGCCCCATCCTGGGCTGCTCCTCCAGGAGCCCCTGTGGCTTTACAGCACACCTTTGGACATAACAGGACCCCATTTTTCTCCCCAGTGCCACATGTGAAAGAAACCCTCTGATACTTTCATTTTCCAGGTTGTAAACTCACTCATCAGTGGATAAGGACATGTGGGGCCTCCCCTCACCACGCTGCTCTGATGATCCCAAGGCCCTCGATGGGGAATCGTGCCCGGTTTCTGCAAACTATGATCTAACCTAATTCCCTCCATCCCATTACTTCAGACTTTACAACACTCAACCTCCCCTGAAAATGGTTTCTGGTAAATTCTTTGAAAGCTCTTCTGGTCCTCACATCATCGTCAGGGTCAGCCAGGCATTAATGGCAAAGCATTTACGTGCCAGGTAACTCGTTCCCCAGCAAGAGAGTTTGCTTATGCTTTTTAAATTCAGGAAGCAATTAATAGTTGCCACAAAAGCAAGCAGTGCTTGTCTTGGGCGAGGGCCATAAAGGCCTGACTTGCCCTGGGGAATTCTGATGCCTCCATCTCAGCAGGCACCTTCCAGGAGCGTGGTGGTTGCAAAGGTAAATCCTTAATGGTGGGTGCCTGATGCTGGGAAATCTTCGTGCTCTAAGCTGAAGAGCTGTGACTCCAGCTTCCTGAGCCAGCTCGAGGGGACCATTTCAGGGAACAGCACTGCCAGCATCGAAGTCAAACAAACACAAGACCTGAGCATCTTCTGGCTTTTTGCTCTCTAGGCAAGGGCTTCATTGAACTCCCTGACTTTGGGATTTGCAGCTTCAAAAGCCAAAAGGTCACAGGAAATGCTGTGGATGAAGCCAGGATCCCAGCAGAATCCATGGATCTGATAGAAAGCTGGAAAACTTTGGTCCCTGGAGCTCAGCATCCTCTGCTCACACCAAAAACTCAGTCCCTGGAATCCAACAAAGTCTATTGACACCAAAAAAAACCTGCTCCCCAGAGCCCAGCATTCTCTGATCACACTGAAAACCCAGTCCCTGGAGCCCAGCACCTTCCACTTACACCAAAAACCCTGCTCCCCAGATCCCAGCAAGCTCCAGTCACATACAAAAACCCCCCAAACTCTGCTCCCCAGAGTCCAGCATGTTCCACTGACACCAAAAAATCCATCCCTTGAGCTCAGCATCCTCCACTCACGCTGCACAACTGCAACACCTGGAAAGCAGAGGCAGAGGCATGCACACCACAGTGCTTCCTCCCTCCTGACCAGCACAGATGTCTCTCAGGGAGGGAAGATCCACTCGCTGCCTCCCACTAAAAACATCAGCCGGCTCTGGAGATCCCCAGGTTTTAGGAGACATCCCTTTCCATGCTGGCCCCCTCACAGCCATCAGAGAACAATGATTTCCAGGCTCACCCCTCTGCACTAGACTTCAACCAGCTGCAGACAGGCCCGTGCATATCCTCTTCCTAATCCTTCATGCACAATCCCTAGACAGTCCCTGGCTTTTATTATTTTCTGGCAGGAGAAAGCACCACGTTAACCCCCGTGTGCAGGCTGCAGCCTGAGCATCTCTCAGCACATCCCAGCTTGGGTCCAAATTATAAATGAAACGTTTGTGTAACAAGAGAACTGGTGAGGGCCAATTGCCCATTAATATTTGAAACTTTTAATTCTTGTTTAACAGCCTGTCCGAACAGTCCCTTCTAATTCCTCCATACAATGATGAGCCTCAAACTTTTATTTATTGATAAGGACCACGGGAGACTCTTCCCATTGGGATGGATGTGCTTTTCCTGTGGGGGGTTGAAAGCCATGGGACAGAGCAGGCAGGAGCATCACTGATTATTCATCATGACATAGACCCTGCACTCCTCACCTCTGCCAGACCCTTCTCTACTCAGCAGCTCCCTCGGCTTCAGGGATACAAGATAAATTCCTTACTGAGACGTGCTTTAAGGCAAGGAGAATGAGGAAATGTTGTCTGTAAGTATCCTGGAAGGTCCTGTCCTTGGCATGATGCTGCAGAACTCTCAGGGAACAGAGCTGCCCCTGCCCAAGTTCTGGCTGAGGGCAGTGGTTTGCAGCTGTGGGGACAGCGTGTTGGGGGCACACGAGATGTGGGCAGGACACATCTGTACCCCAGGAGCACATCCTCAAAGGAGACATCCTGAGATGTGGGCTGCAGCCTCTCCAAATGGGAGAAAACAGCCTGGGCTCCCAAGGTGCTGGAGGCTTTGCCCCAGAAGAGAGCAGAGCCTGGTGCGAGGCACAGAAGGCAGGAAGGGCTGCAGCCTCACCAGATGGGGAAAACAGCCTCCAGCTCCAATCCTGAGCTCCTGAGGGGACAGAGGCTTTGCCCCAGGAGGGAGCTGAGCCCACGAGAGGCACAGAAGGCAGGAAGGGCTGCAGCCAGGAGCTGCCCCTGCGGCCCCAAGCTCAGCAGTGACCTTGAAGCGCAGGCATCGTATGACCCGTTACAAAACACGACGGGCTCTGCTCAGAGGTTACACACTGCAGGACAAATTTAACACCCCAGAGCGCTCCCAATCCCACTGAAAGAATTCCTGGCAGGGGCTCAGTAATCGCCCACTACTGTAAGTGGCCAAGTGCCATGGCATTGGTTTGGCTCCAGACACACGAGGAGGATCTTGCTCCTTACTTCTGGAGGGAGAGATGCTTCAGCTGATGGAGGACACCAGGCAAGATGATGAAACCCCCAGGAGCAGGTGGGCCTTGAACCAGGGAGCAAGGGGAATGTGGAAGAGATGCTGCTCTGCTCCCAAATGTTTTCACTTGTTGCAGAAAAGTATTTAAGGGCTGCAATTAAAAATTTGCATTGAAGCCAGCCTGACTGCACAGCTCTCCCCATGAAGTGATCCTTGGGGTGAATGATGAGAGCATCATCACTTACAAGAACAAGCAGATGGAATGAAGACACCCTCAAAGGATGCCCAGTCCAATACCAGGGGACTTTCTGGCCCAGCCACAAGGAAGAGAGGCTCAACAGGAGGAGAACTTGTCCCTGCTGCCACCCTCCCAGCCACACACGGGCTCTCCCAGAGCCACGCCGGCTGTTTTTGGAGATGGAGCACATGGATGCTGCTCCAAAGCAGAGCTGGGGAAGGTGCAGGCCAGGCAGGGTGAGAGAGCCTCTCCCAGCAGCAGATCTGGTCACAGCTCAGCAGCAAGCCAGACCCTGCCACTCCCTCCTCCTCCTCCTCTCCTTCCCTCTCCTTTCGGCCGGCCACAGCCCCGCATTTCTGGAGCAGCAAGAGTCAGCCCTGCCGATGCTGCTGAAGGGCCCCGAGCCAACCCCGGCTGTAACCTCAGGGTAAAAACATCAGCTCAGAAACACAGCAACGGGAAAAACAGACAGGCAGCCACGTGTGAGCACATGAGGACTCCTGAACCAGGGGAGCTCCCACTCTAGCACTGAGGTTTGCAGCAATGAGCAATTTGGACTCTTCATTCCAGGAGAAGAGGGATCCTGGGTTTGGTGTTTCCTTCCAGCCCTCAGGAACACAAAACCAGGACCTCCTGCTCCTATCTGAGTCTGGCCTCAGCCCTACACCCAGTGCCCACCCCTGTCCTGCCCAGGTGTTGCTGGTGAGGCAGGTGAGGATGCTCAGGGTGGGACCAGGTCGGGTGGGGCTTCGGATGCCCCCAGCACCTGATGATGAGAAAAGCCCAGGTTGGAAGCACCAACGTGGAGGCAATGCAGCAGTGGTAAGATGACAGAAAATGTCGTTGGGCCAGTGGCTATTTTTATCTGCAAGGACCAACACTTAATACTCTCCTATCTCCCACAAAATGTCACTTGAGCTCCAGCAGAAAGTTTACACCACTTGCAGACAAGGGCTGAAACCCGAGCATGTAATCCCTGCTCCAGTCAAAAGTTTTAGTGGGATTCACAGCGTCTGGACAGGGGAAGCTGAGAAAAAACCCAAAAATCCTTCCCCTGAGAAATGGTGGCTGAGGCAGCAGAGAGACAGGACAGGCAGGTCCCCTTCTGGCACCATATATTCCCCTGCAGAGTCACCTGCCATATCTGCAGGGCACAAGGGATTCTGTGAGCCCTGGAGCTACCTTGTGGCCTCCTCACCAGCTCAACCAGAATTTAAGTGCCCTAAAAGGGTCTTCAGCAGAAGGGGGAACAGGGAAAGCAAGGCATTCACCACCCCATTGTCTAAACACCACAGCCCCAAGGGAGAGGAAGGGCTGGGAGGAGTGGGGTGAGTCAGGCAGAGCCCACAGAGGGGTTTTGCAGAGGGTCCCCACCAAGATCTCACCCATCTTGGCAATTCCCCACTCTGCACCAAGCACCTCTAATTACTTCCAACGCTCCCCCCTCCCCGCTCCCACCTCCTTCCCTCTCACCCCAAAGGCCAGACCCTGACGTGCCTGGGGTGTAAGGAAAGGAGGCTTCCCTCACTTAATAAAGCCAAGGTAGAGCAGTGCTGTTATTAACAGCAGCCTGCCCACGGCAGGAATATTGCAGCAGCAGTCCCAGGGGAGCACCCCAGCACTGCCCTGACAGCAGAGGCAATAAGGCAGCCCCAGCACTGCCCTGTGATATTGCAGTGAGTGCAAACACCAGGGAGTCCTCCCAGATCTCCCCGTGCATCACAAGCAGGGCTTAGCATTAGGGATGAATGGATACCTGGTCAGGCATGGAACAGCTGGGATTTGGGACAGCACCCTCCAGAGGGCTCTTCCAAGAGGGGCAAAAGAGCAGGGGTAAAAAGAGCTCCAGGCATGGTAAAAATGGTGCAGCACAGAGGTGCTCAGAAAATTAGGGTACCATGCTAAGGGCTTCCATGGAAACTCACAGGAGGTGAATTTTCCCAGGGATAAAAGGCACAAGCTCATGTGTGTCCTGGAGCTGCCCCCAGCAGGGTTTTTTCACATCACGCTGACTGTTTTTTAAATTAAAAAGACTGGGCAAAGCATTCAGGATGGAGGTACAGGCAAGGAGAAGAGCCAGCAGAGGACAGGGATGGGTGAACCCTGCTGGGCTCTGCAGCCCCTGGAAATGCTGCAGGATGCTGAGGAAAGGGGGATGGCCATGGCTTCCCAGAGGGACACGCAGCACCTTGGAGGAATCAACTAATAGACATTGACAAGGAAAACCCGCTCCACCAGCCCCAGAAATCTTCTCTTACAGCAAGGAGTGGGGTAAGAAACCCTGGGGAATACACTGGAGAGGCAAAACTCGCATTCCTGAGATGGCCAAGAAGTGATCACATCTATCTCCCTCCATCTCCAATTCCTAAGACCCATTTCTGAAGCACCACCAGCCAAGAAACTTTGGTTGATTGGACGTGGCTAAAGTGAAAAACGCACGCAGAAAACCTTATAGCTGAAACTTAAATAGTCTCCACAAACATCTTGCATATTTTCAAGGACGCTAAGGAAATTCACATTTTTCCCCCCGTATTTTAGACTTAAAAAATGCCTCAAGGGAAAAAGTTATTTAGAACTACTTAGGAAATACAAAGGATAAAAAAGCCTGTAATTATTTCTCTGCCAAGGGCTTGTCAGTTTGAAAATCCCCGCTCTTGAACCACTAATCCTCATGGAAAAAAAAGTGCAGCTTCGGCAAGATGCGTCGTTGGTTGACTTTTGCTGCACTTTTCTGGCACAAGGGGACTAAAGGGAAAGGTGCAGATTTGGGTGTTGTTTCATCAGCACCTCTCACCCACAATGTGCCTGATACACGTCCTTGGCTGACAAAGGAGACCTGCAAAGCATCACCCCAAAATGAGGCTGCTCTGCCTGAGAATGGCGCTCTGCAGGCATCAGGCTGGGGAGGGAAGGATCACGGCTGATGCTTGGAGACAGAAGTGCCAAAACAGGCAAAAATAAATCAGTTCAAGGTGGGGGTATACTTACTTTAAAAGCCAAGGATTCAGGGAGTTCCTGGGATGTTTTGTTATGTGGTTGGAAATAGCATAAAGACATTATTGGCAGGGAAACTGCACTTCCTCTGGAGGATGGGGATGGGCCATCCCAGCAGAGCCGGGATTTGGGCCTCTGGTTTAGCAGCCAGATTCATCACTTCATGTCCTCCTGCATCAGTGCCTCTGAACCTGGCTGGCCATGGAGAAACAAAACAAGGCCACGGAACTCGTTGTGTCCCACCCACCGGCATCCCAACAACCCTCCTGAGCACAGAGCATCTTCCACAGGAGCTGGCTGAGCCACCCACGTCCTGCTGCATGCCAGCACCTGCACTGCCTGGGTTTGGGGCTGCACAGGGCATCTTGGCACAGCAGGGGCCAGAAAAACTTTGTCCCTGTCATGGGCAGCATTCCCACCACCGAGGATAAACATCTCACACGGAGCTACATTCACCACGCAGGGCCCTTCACCCATCTTCACCCATCTCTGGTGTCTTCTTTCATTACTTTCTCCTAATCCATCTCCACAACAGCTCCTCCCATCAATGTGGGGTTTAATGTCCTTGAGGTAATGCATGCAGGAAGCCTCTCCTCCTTTCTGCTTAGCCCTGATTCCCAGATCCAGAGCTGAAACAAGCTCAGACTCAAGAGCCCGACCTACAAGACTTTGAGCTTCATTAAACTTTTACGCCAGTCCACTGAGGTTGCTCTCTCAGCCTCTCATAATTACGGGTGCAGAGGGAAGGAGCAGCACCCACCTGAGCAGGCATCAAGAAGTTTCAGACACGGAATGATTTCCTAACCAAGCTCCCACATCCGCAGCGCCGTTTAAAAGGATCTGCTCGATACCACTCCTGCGAGCTGCTGGGCACAGGAGATGCCAAGATATAAATCATTCAGGATTTCAGTTCCCCATCACCAACCCAGCTGGTCACCCCTCTGGCCCAGGTGAGACTCCAGGCACAAAAGCCTGAGCCATCCCACCACTCCAAAGTCCACAAACACCCAAGCCAAGAGCACGGCTGGGCTCAAGGACACCGTTCAGACGAGCAATGTCTTGCTCTCCCTGCAGCCAAAACCTGGAGTTCAGCATTTCCATGGGGCAATTCAAACCTTGGCTTGGCTGAATCCTGTGCCAGCCTCTTCCTCGCCTTCAGCCCTTGCAGGAACCTACAGAACGTGGTCTGTAAGGGGAAAGGAGGCTGTCATCCCCTCCTGAGCACCCAGCACAGGGCTGGGGTCCTACACACCTGACAGCAGAGCACAGCTGGCATTCCCTCCTCCCCTGCTGACTCTCCAAGAGCAGAAATGGAAAAGATGCCCAGAAAAGGTGCCCCAGAAGCATGTTGGAGGGCAGTTCCAACCCAGGCTCAACACAGAAATCATCAGGCAGGAGTTTTGGGGTTGTTCCTCAACAAAAGCCCACCTCCACAAGCAGCACCCATGAATTTACTCATCTCAATCACCCCTGTGGAGGCCACTGCAAACATGTGACATTGCCTTCCTCCCATTTAGATAAATCACTGCAGGAGTTAATAACCCTTTTCATAACTAAGATGCAGTTTTCCAGAATTAAAGGCTTAGCAGGGCCAGCGAATTCCAAGCAGAAATTTTGCCAACAAAAGCATCCCTATGACTTTACAATGGCAGGGGTTGGAGGCAAGAAATGACAACACTGACTCTTTCAAATAAAAAAAGCTGCTGCAGCTGAAAACTGCCTTCAGGTCCCTTAACCTGTTTCTCTCTCCTTTCCAAATTTTTCCAGCCAAAAGCTTCCCTGAGCGTTCAGTAGCAAAGAGAAAATTCCCACCATCCTCTTCCTGCTCAGCCACCTTGGGCAATGCTATGCAGCGAAAAATCAACTTATGGCATGGCCCCACTGGCCCCAGGCAGGAAGGAAGGGGTCCTTGGACACACAGGCTCCAGATCCATCCAAGGATCTCTGAAGCACAACATCAGAGGAGAGGATGCACCTCCCAAAGAGATCAATTGCATCCAAACAATGGATTCTCCAGGAATCGCCCTCGCCTCTTTTGCTTTTAAGACCCCACTTTGCTCCCTTACAGGGCAGGGAACCTCGCCCAGAGGGATTTCAGGGGCTCTCCACCCCACTGGGATGGTGGTTGTCATTCCAGAGGAACAGGGGAGGGGGATTTTGCACGGCAGGGGCGGGGGGCAATGGGCCGGGGAACGACGGTCCCGTGAAAAGGGATTTGTTCCGCTGTCAAGGACGGCGTTAGGAAAAGAAACCCACGAGGGAAGGAGAGGGGTGGGGAACAGAGAGAGACAATGTAGGGACAGCAGTGACATGGAGACAGCTCGGGAGGATCAGTGCTGAGCCCTGTGCTCGCAGGGCACATGGGCTGGCAGAGGAAGCATCCTCCAGCATCCCCTGCCCTTCCAGGCGCTGGCCCCGAGGAAGAGCAGGATGTCTCCATGCAGGGAGAGCCACTCACCCACAGCCACGGGGCCACAGGGACCCTCCGACATCACTGCCTGCTGGGATACAGAGGAGAGGGGCTCTCCTAATGATTTGTGCCTTCTCCTGTCAATCTGTACCTCAATCATGCCAATTTGTGCCTGGGAGGAGCTGCAACACAAACTCGGGCTCACCTTTGGTCCAAGGTAGCCCAAGGTGGAAAACAGAAAGGTGAGTGTGACATAAAAATTAGGCAGGTCTGGAGAGACACAGAGGATTCATATCCAGCATTCAAACTCACCCAGCAAGATGCTGTAAGCACTTATGATGATGAAAGAAGCATTTTTAAGCTAGATTTGTATTTCCAGCTCCATTTCATGGGTGACAGAGCCAACTCTCAGTTCTTTCTCTTGTGTGCAACCATGGTCCATCGTACCCAGACCAGGCACTAGTGCAGAAGACCTGACCCCAAAAAACAGGATCATATTCATGGGCACTTGAAACACTCTACTGAAAACAGGTAGGAGCATGCAAGTACAGTGCAGCAGGAGAAAATAAATTATTTGCACTGAACATGACATTATTTCATCCCTGCAGCTCCAACCTTTGTGGGAGAAACTCCCATTTTCAGCCAGCCAGCCTACAAAACGTGGAACACCTGAAGGATCCCTAACAAGCTTTTGTTAGTAAGACCCCAGAAAAATCCCAGATAAGCAAGAAGACAGAGCCACCAGACAGAAAACCCCCCAAATAAAGGGAACTGGGGTGCCATCAGCCCAACACTGTGCCCTGCACAGCCCCAGCACAGCACAGCTCAGCCTGCCCCACGCCTTTTGCAAAAGCTTTGGCATCTGGCTGTCCGTAAATATTTGAGGTGGGAAGCCAGGAATTACAGAACCCCTCTCCTGGGCAACCAAGGTTTGACCATCTTAAAAAAAAAAAAAAACTTACAAAAACAAACAGCAAACCTCAAACAGAGCTGCAATGAGATGCCTGCTGGTTTTGCAGAGACATGTAAGACAACACGGGTGCATCCTTTGCCCCTGAGGGCCAACAACCCCAGGAGAAGATAACCACGGACCAGATGGATTCTTTCTGCCAGGAAGCAGGATTCCAACCAGGATAAAAGTATTGAGGAACAAAACTAGGGGTTGTCATAGGGTTTGCCACGACAGAGAGCCCTGCTAGCCCCCCCTCACCTCTCCCCTTCTGAAATCTCAAATACACAGAAATTCACATTTCTCATGAAAACACATTTATGTAAAAAAAAATTAAGCTGGCTTGACCCCAGTATTTTCGCCTAGTAAAATCCAAGTATTTTCTCCCTGCTTTAAATATCTTCCTCACTCCTGCTACAGAGGAGGTGCTGGATTGAATTGCAGGCAAAGGCACAGTTCTCCAGCCCAGGCCCCATCCCTGCTTCATGTTTGCTTCTGCAGAGGGCACAAGCCAGAGACAAGAGAGCACAAAGAGACAAAGAACATCTTGAGAAGAAAAATACCCGGGACAATTCTCACTCCCACCTCCCTCCACCTTGGCTGTAGCCTCCTCTTCCTCAGACATGCTCCAGCACCAAGTGCTGAGTACCCCCTTGGCTGCACACCACAAGGTTCCCCAGAAGTGGGGAACTGTGAATCCAGATCCAAACTGTTGGGTTTTCCCCCTTCTCAGCCAGGAGCAGGACCTGCACCCTCCTGAGAAGGAGATCAGCCCTAGACCCCAAATTCCCTTTTCTCCTGCTCCAAGGCAGAGGGGGCTTTGGGATCCCCCTTGTCACATCCTGGGGTGAGCATGCAGCACCAGAATCAGAAACTGCTGTGGGTTTGGGCACGTTCAGGCCACTCCACTGCTGCCAGAGGGGCTGGGGACAGCCAGCAGAGATCAGTCTCCGCGGCAGCACATGCGGCCACGGGCAAATCCTGCGCGCACGCTGGGCAGCGTCAGCACAGCCCACACCCAGCACCGCCACCCGCTCCCAAATCAGCTGGCCGTGGCCACACCATCAGGTTCAGAGCCTGCTGGAGGCTCCCTGAGGAAGCACAAACCAAACTGGGGGCTCTCTGAAATCCCCGCCTCGGCAAATCCCTCCCTGCGCCTGGCGGCTGCGAGCAGGTGAAGAGCCGGCGAGGCGAGGGCTGGCGAGCTGGGGCAGGAGAGGACCCCAGCTGTCTCTCCAGCTGGTGGAGACAAAATTCTCATCAAAGTGAAACAAACCCCTCTTTCTTTCCCAGTCGATTTCTTTTTGGTGCCTTTGTCAGGACTGCAAAAACCTGAGGCAATTCCCACAGCTTTAAGAGCACCACTGGGGGCTGAGCAGGGAGCACCAGCTCGTAGAGTGGGGGAAAAAAGGTAAAAAAAATCATAGTATGTCCAAAATAAAATGGCAGAAACCATAAGGAGTCCCAAGGATGCTCAGGTTATGGCTCTGATGGTACCAACCTGCAATCTCCAGGATCCCACTGCCAGTGGGGTGACCCCAAAGCCACCCTTGTCCCCACCATGGAAGGCGAGATGACAAGTCTATTTGACTCCCTAGCTGCCAATCTGCCAAACATCACTCGCTTCCAGGCCTTTCTATGAAACATTAATTGTAAGACAAATCTAATTAAGGGCCGAGAGAAGGGGCAAGATGCCAAATCTCTCCTTCGCTCCCTTTGGAAAGGGGGAGCCCCACGAGTGAGAGGACAGGGCTTGGTGGAGATGGAGGCAAGGCCTATTTTGCTTGCCTGGCATTTCCAGCACGGATCCCACAGTGGCCTCTGCAATGCCCCTCTCGCTGCATCCCGCTGCTCCCCTGCCTTCCCACCCCCTGCCGGCACAAAAAGTTAACTTAATAACAAAAACCAAACGAGGCGGTGCCTGGTCCCAGCCCCGCAGTACCAACCATGGCGTCCCTGGTGGGGATTCGGCTGCCCCACAGCCACACTCCTCCCAGCCCACAAGGAGTCAGCGCTGTTCCTCCAGGAGCTGTGGGTGAGGACAGAGAGGTGTTTGCTGCAGGAGGTGAGGTGCAAGGTGGGGATGGAGAGCAGGCAAGATGCATGGGAAGCACTAGATGGAAAGATTGAGAGATGGGGAAAGAGAGACCAGCAAGAGGGACATTGTGCCACGGAGCCGGCCTATGCTCTGCTACCCCATCCGGGCCAGCCTGACTGCTCCCAGTGCCTGGCCAGCTGGAGAAACCCAAGTCAGCATCATCCTCTCCACAGGATGGCCTACAAGAAGGGAAACAGGCCTCCAGAGAACATGCTGGACTGCAGCTGGGCTGACTTGTGGCTCTCTGGAGGGACAGTTCTCTCCCATCAGCCACAAAAAGCACAGAAAGTCCCACTTCTCCAAGTGAGGGAAGGCAAGGTGAGAGACTGCAACCACCAGAACAAACCCACCACACCACAGGAACTCTCCAGCTGGTGGGACCAGGCTGTGCTGAAGTGTCCAGCACCATCTCCCCTCGATCTGTCTGGGATTATTCCCCTCACAGCCCTCCCAGGCTGGGGAAGCAGTGCCAGGTTATTGCACAATTACATTACCCATGTTAAGCAGGATAAAAAGCCACCATGCTCCAAACCTCTTCCCTCCGTCTCCTCTACAGCAGCAGCTGCCAGAGGAGCCTCCAGTGGGCAGAGGAGGCTACCCTGAGCCCGCAGATCCACCCGTGGCCTGGCAGGACCACGCTGCTGAGGACTCAGGCTCACCCCCCACGCGAAGATGCCGGGTGTGATTTGAAAACCCAACGCCGACGAGTTCCTTCGCACGCGTGCACGCTGGGAGAGTGGAAGGATTTTTAATTTTTTGTCCTTTGCAGCCGGACACAACTTCAGATTTTAACTCACGAAGGAGGAGGCGGCAGCACCCACACAAGCCCGTGACCCTGGGAGCACGGGATTTTGGAGGCAGGCGAGGAGAGCCCCACGATGACGGCGCGGAAGCTGGCAACAGCACAGAGCCATCAAGCCGCGCGAAGACAGGGCGAGCGTCACACAACTGCCTGCCTCGGCCGGGGAGCCCGGCACGGCGGTGGCGGCTCCGGGGC
>VXBC01012118.1:181741-199805 GCA_013399945.1 Ploceus nigricollis
AAAAAAAAAAGAAAAAAGAAAAGAAAAAAAAAAAAGGTAGAGGGTGGTGCCCCACCACAGCGTCTCTCCCAGTAATGAAACCGGCTGGAAATCAAGTTCCCCTTCCAGGAGAAGCCTAGGCCGGCAGTTTTTGGGAAAAGTCGTTCCCCTGCCCGGGGCGGTCCCCGGCGGGGATGCGCTCCCCCGCGCTGCGCATCGCCCCAGGCGCCTCGCTCCCGCTGCTCCGGAGTGTTTAAAGAAAATGAGTGCTGGAAGGAGGAAAACAAAAAAGAAATAACAACAACAACAAAACAAAACAAAACAAAAATCCCAACACCAAAGCCGGAGAGCTGCCCCGGAGGGCGCGTCTCCAGTGATCCCTGGCGCCGAGCGGGGCTCGGTCCGCTCCGGGCGCCGGTTCCGCGGGGCCGCAGGGGGAAGCGGCCCGGGAAAGCGGAGCTGCGTCTCCGCCAAACCGCATCGGTTTCGGGGAGGGGAAACCCGCGGAGGAACGGTCCCGCCCGGCCGGGGAAGATGAAACTTGGAGCCTTCCCGCAGCCCCGGCGCTTTCCCGTCCTTCCCGGCTCTCCCTTCCCTCCTGCTTGTGGGGTTTCGCTGTTTTTCGGGGAGTTCCACGGCCCCGCAGGTCGGAGCGGTCTGCAGCGGGGCTGGGGCCGCGTACCTGCCGCTGCCGGAGCAGCCCGGACGGGGATCCGCGGCTTCCCCGGCACGGAGGAGGGCTGGGTTCCCCGTCTCCGGCCGGCGAGCAGGGAAACGGCCGCAGAGCTGCGAGGGACCCGCTACAGGATCGCGGAGGATGGGAGGCTTTTAGGGACCTCACCTCCTGTGTTCACCGCTGACCTTGGCACCAGGGGCAGACGCGCTCCCAGCCTCTCTGTGGGGCATCCTCGTCACCAAGTGCTCCCCACACCCAGATGACGTGGGTGATGCAGGGACCGAGGTCGTCTCCTCTGGGAATTCGTAGGAAGGAGAGAGGCCGCAGGTTAGCACAGGCAGCTCACCACCCTGCCAAAATCCCACGGGAGAGGGAAACACGGTCCTGGGACAGCCCTGCTGTATCCCAGTGTAATTCCCCGAGAGTTCGGGCACAAAAGCCTTGGTACTATCACACGGGTCAGTGTCAAACAGCTCTGACCACTCACATCCAGGAAGGCTGGGCTGCAGCAGCGAGGCACTGGGCTCTGACACCTTTGTCTTTGGCTCTCCTGAAGGTCTCTGAGCAGCTACAGCCAAGTGTCAGAGTAGCCAGATCCACTGGAGCCACCGTGCCAAGACACCAGCCCAGCAAGGACTGCAGCATGACCAGGGGCTCCAAGCACTGCCTGCTGCTCTTCCTGCCTCCCTGTCCATCCCACAGAGCTGTGCAGGGCAGATTTTCCTTACACAGCCAGGGAGTGTCAGCCCCATGGGGTGGGAATACCATCCACCAGCACTGCTAAAAACTGTGTCCCTGTGCAGGGCACTTCGCTTGCAGACTCAGACCGCCCACCTGATTTTCTCTGCTCAGAGGTGCAGGAGCAGCTGGGAGAGAAGTCATTCTTTCCTGGATGTTGCCACCCCACGGTTTTCCTCCTCCTCCTCCTCCTCTTCTCCATACAAGGAGGGTCTGGAGACTGTCTCATCTTGCAGCTCTCGTGTACAATTCCCAGCTTGGTCTATGAAGATCGGGTTTGGGGGCTGAGGTGTATCACCAGGGAGGCTGCAGCAGGGTGTTGCTGCTCGTGGTTTACACATCCACCAGCTTCCACACAGGTCAGAGGTACTGGAGCACACCTGGCCTCGTGCAAAAGGTGATCACGAGGTGAACCAGTAAAACATGCAAGAAATACACTCCAAACCCCCCAAAGTGCAACTTCAACACGGGCAGTGGCCCTACAAAACATGGGGGGAGTATTTCAGGCTGCTCACTACAGCTTCTGAGGAGCAGTTTCCATTATTAGCTCACCCAGAGCTGAGCTAGGGGCAACATCAGCAGCCAAAGAGCATTAAACCAGAGGAAAAGCAGGTCTTGCCTTTTTCCTTCTAGCTGTAGGGTCTACAGGCAGCCAGGTGTTGCAAAAAGTGGGTAGTGCTGGAGAACTGCATTAAACAGAAGCTGCCAACCGAATGAACAAGGCCACAACGTTGGCAGAGGGGCTGCACATCTTCCCCAGCCACCTCCCCCTGGGGCTGCCCAGCTGTCACGTTTTGTGCAGGTCCCCACTGCTCACTGCTGGAAGGGGATCAGCAGCACTCAGCTCCCAGGTAGCCACAGCCACAGCAGCAGCCAGATCCCTCCTCCAGCATCACCTTAACTCTGCCCAGCCAAGCAGATGCAGAAACACCCAGGAGCAGGCAGGGCTGGCCCCAGAAGCAGGCACGCAGGAGACCAAGGAGAAGATGGCTACAAGCCACCTCCCTTGGGACAGGAGTCACTGGGCCAGCACCATCCAGGTGCCCTGAATGCCCCAAGCCAACCTGACACAGAAGAAGAAGCCTTGTCCAGCACCAGAGACATCCATGGACACCACTCACCCCTGCAGCGACCACACCTCCCTGTCCTTCTGCCACCCCCAGAGCCCTTCAGAGGCATCAGCAGCTGCACAGCCAGCTGGGCTGGCCAGCCTGGCACAGAGGCAAGCCAAGGACCAGCCCACAGCCACCATGCTGTCAGATAGCCCTGGGGTGATGAAATCCTCTCATTTCACCACTGAAATCCACCAGACCAAGCCTGTCTCAGGTAGAGTTGATTGCACAGAGGGCACAGGGCAAGAGGAGAGAGAAATGGAGTGGCAGCCATGCTTAGATAGAGGTTGGTCTTTGTCCACTCATGTTGATAAACACCTGGGGATTTTTCAGGGCTTCTCTATCATGCTTTCCACCACAATGTACCTTGCCATCATCCCCTGAAAGAGGATGCACTGCTTCCCACTGCCATCAGCAGCAGCTCTGGGGAGCCTCCTCTGCTCCCCTTTGCTCCTCCCTGTGCCCTCTGGTGCTCCAAGAGGCACCAACCGAGCCCAGCCTCCCCAGCTCGCAGCTGGGCCTCCATGGGACAGCAGAGAGCTGGGAGGGACACGGAGGGGAGGAGCAGAGAGGATAGCTCAGGGAAGCTCAGGTGAGATGGGGAAGGCAGTCCAGGGCCAGTCCAGACAAGAGGTCCTTGAGAAAAGGTCAGTGTTGGTGGCACTCAGTTGGATTCACACTGTTGGTGTCTGAGAGTCCTGTCAGGTCTACAGGATGTGCTCCTGAATCACTCAATCCATCAGGGAGCCCAGAGTCAAACTGAACATAAACCAGCTCAAACTTTTATAGCTTGAGATGTATTATTTTTTTGTTCTCAATCCAGAAGTGCTGTTGTTGGACTCAGTAGGAACTGAAGCAGCTGCCACAGAACCCAAAACTCCACTGTTTTTTGAAGCCCCCTCCATTGCATTGCAGAGGGAGCAGCTCAGAATTAATAAATGCTTGGACACCAGAACAAAGCTTGTCCATGGTGGGGGGGACCTGCTGCTAACTCGGGAAGCTCATGAGATGTGACGCATGGTGGCAAAGAGAAAATGGCCTTGCAGCAGTCATTCCCAGAGCCTGGCTTGCCTGTTAATCCCAGAGCAAAGGAAAAATTGTCTGAGCTTGATCTGAGGCTATGAGGGGCTTCGTGGGGTAACCAATGACTGGATGAAGTTTCCTTTGGCTTATCAATGATTGTGATTTCTACTGTTTTATGAAAATTGGGTTTTTCCAGGGATGAAGACTGGGGGAGCTCCAGCCATGCCAAGCTGCTGTTCTTCTGCAGCAGCTCACAGAAGGATAACCACACCAGTGAGTTACTACCAGCTGCTGTGGGATTTGTTCCTCGGGGTGTCCAAAGACTCACTCCTACGCTTTGCAAGGCTTGGGGAAGCACTGCTCTTGGACAACACCCCTACAGAGAGGTCTACAGTATGAATGAGGAATCCAAGGGTTGGGACCAAATCCAGAAGATTGCATCAACCCTCAGGTCCCCAGTGACTGCAGATAGAGCTGGGTTGCTCCATGACTTGTTTCCTCTGCAGAGGACATTGGTTTGCTAGTGGCACTTTCAGATGAGCAAGTGGTGTCTTACTCACAGAGGCCACGTGGAGAGTCATGGTCTCTCTGCCCTGCCAGACACAGGGTGGGGGAGTTTGTGGTGTGCTGTGGGTTAATTTTTTTTCCCAAAAACCCAGTAGTCATCTGGAGAAACAGGACAAAGCCCTCCTCAAACTGCAGCCTGGAGACCTTGTGGCCCAGAACCCAGAGACTGCCCTTCCAGACTGCCAAGAGTGAGCGCGTCCACCTCGAGACTTCCTGCCCCATCTTGGTTACCATATCTTATCACTTCCAAAATATCACAGGCAGCAGTTTGGGTTTGTTTACAAACAGTGGATTGAGATCAGCATCAATCAGAAAAGAAATCCAACCCAGCCAGCTGGGGACCAGTTTTTAGAAGTTTACATCTCTTAGAGGGGAAGCCTGAGCAGCCCAGGCTGGAGGTGGCCTCTTGCTTCATCCAACCAGCAGCGTGGTGTGGCACCATCCCAGCACAGCCTGTGTGCAGCATCTCAAATTCCAGCAACAGTTTTACAATCAGCAGGTTGTGTATTTTCTCTATTTAAACACTTCTCTTTTAACCAAAAAATTACCTTTTCAATTAAAAGGAGCTTCTTGGTCAGTCCTTTTCATGTGTTTTGAAATTCCCCCTGGGTTTTCCTCAGGAGGAAAAGAAAAAATTAAAGCGTTTTTGAAATGCTGGGGTTTTCCCTCTTTTCCTCCGCTCTTTTAAATTCTCCTTTTCCTTCTCTCAGTGAAAAACTGGAAAATGAATCATGTCCCCGTGTGGGAGCTTTAACAAAACGTTTCATTTTTATCCTTCTTCCTTTTCTGTTGTCAGCCCTCCTCTCCCTCCAACTTCCCCGAGCCGGCAGCGTCGCAATCTGTCACGCGGACAGACAAAGCTGCATCTCACCCCACTGTCTGCTGAGAGGGTCAGGAGGGGCAGATCACTTAACACTACACCTGTTTTATGAATAATAATACAGACAGTTTCGCTGGGTTCCTGGGAGGACATTTTCCCACCAGGATAAGCGCTGCATATTGAACAAATTAATGTCTTTAACTCGTTTGACTCTGGTTAGCTCGGCTGCAATGGGGAGCTCCCCTGGTGCCGTTGGAGCAGGGGAAAGACCAGGCAAGCCTTTGAGGATGGTTTGTTAGAGGGTCTTGTTCTTTCCTTGCCTGCAAGTTTCACTCGTGGAAGTGGGAGATTATAAATTTGGGGTTTGTGGAGCTGTTTCCAGAGCAAAAATATGGAGGGGAAAAAAAAGAAAAGAACGGGACGCGTGAAGCTTAGGAAAATGGAAAGTTATCCACGAGCACATCTGCGTCACTTCAAAATACTCCACCTGGACCAAAATGAAACACTTTTGTTCTTCTGTCAGTGGCTAGACTAGCTCAGAAAAGAAAAACAAAAAACCAAACTAACCAACCACCCAACCAAAACCAGACAACCACCCTCTCAAAAATTAAAATCTTACTTTAAATATTACTTTAGAACTTCAAAGAATTCGAAGAGTCCAAGAGTTTCTTTTTCAGATGGTGGAATGAAATGTTTTGATTCACAGCAGCAAGTTTCTCTTGGTCTTTCCTTAGCAGAAAGAAGAAGAAGCAATACCTGTCTTCTCTCAGCCAGAGGGCTGTGTCCATCAGCACAAGCAGAGATATCCCAAGTGACATTGCTGCCCTGATTTGGGCTGCCCAAGAGTGTCAGGAGGGACCCCCAGCCCCAACCCAAGCTGTGACCACAGCAAAAGAAGACACTGCTCTGCCAGCTCCAATCAGTGCCTCACTCAGATTGTTTTATTTGTTTTGTTGACTTTTATTGAGAATGAAAAAATAATTTAAAGCAATTATCTGTACAGGGGGGCAGGGGGATGGTTAGCTGGGTAGAGGATCTGTGACCCCCCCCAGACAGGTCAGGGAAGGCTCGAGGGGGTGATTTACAGCTGTACAAAACCACGACAATCCCACCGAGGAGGAGCGCAGGGCGAAGGACATCTCTGGAGCTCTGACAGGCTCAGAGCACAGGGGCAGGAGGCTGTGCAGGGGCACAGGGGGCCAGGCTCTGGCCAGACAGACCCTCAAGTGACCTGCAGGGGTGTCTCCAGCATCTCCATGAGAAAGGTGTCGATGGGGGTGTCTCCAATCAGCTTGAAGAAGAAGAGGTGCTCCAGGCACTTCAGCCCGATGGAGCGCAGTGCCGGCAGGCGCAGCAGGAGTTTGGCAAACCTGGGAAAGACCAGAGTCAGAGGCACAAGGGAGGCACTGGCTGCCCTCTCCCACCTATTTCCAAGCCTGCACCAGCCCAGATTCTCCCAAAAAAATGCTTTGGGGCATTCTCAGACTTAGATTCCCTTAAGCTTTCAACATAAGCATTTGTTGCCTCGTGTGGAGGGAATATGTACCTTTCCAAAATGGAATTTGGCATTTTTAAACCTTAAAAGAGGAAAAAAAAAAAAAAAAAGAAAGAAAACACATCCAGATTCTCCTGCCAAGATTTGAACTTCTTAACACCTTACAAGACCTACATCTCCACAGTACCATTTAAATCTGTCTTCAAAAACTGCCCAGGCTCCCAGAGGCTGTGCAGCCCCTCAGCTGCCAGCCACTGCCTCCCGTTTGGAGGTGCAGCTGGAAGGGGGTGCAGCTGGCAGCCTGTTCCCTGTTCCCCCTGCCCAGAGCCCACTTGCAGTGTCTGTGGTGACAGCCAGAGCCAAGAGCAGCAGAACATTCCGCGGGCACCGACCCAGCTGCCGGCGCTTCAAGAGCTCGGCCAGCAGAGGGTAGGATTGGATTGGAAAGCAGCAAAATTCCATCTCCACGGCACCCTCGAGGCTGGGGATTTGGGCACTGTGGCTCAGGCAGAGCCAGCACAGCCAGGCTCCTCTCTCCAGGGTGGGCATCACGCCACCTTGCCGGGGGCACTCACCGCCCTGGCTGCTCGGGGTACTTCTGCTTCGTGTAGGCTTCCAGCGTGGCATAGACCTTCTCCCGCAGAGATTCCACTTCTGAGGGGCTGGACAAGCCCTTGGCATCTGGTCAAGGGAGGAAATACAGGTGGGGAAAGGATCTCTGCAGAGGGGGTCTTTGCACTGTGTGCACGGGCAGGGAGGACTGGGACAAATCTTGTTCTGCTGGGAGCTGTCCCTGCCCGTTCCAGGGGGTTGGAATGATGTGATCCTCGAGGAACCTTCCAACCCAAAGCATGAAATCTGACTGCAGCCCTGATGCTCGCTGTCACAGCGACCTGCTGTGGCCCAGAGGGAGTGCTTGTCACCTGGGACTGTCCCCAGCCTCGGGCTTACCTGGGTTAAACAGGACAATGGCTCGCAGGCACCCCAGCTCTGACTTATCCATCTGCATGTCTTTCATTTTGGACACCAGCTCTGTCAAAACCCTGCATGTGGGGGACACGGGTGAGCAAACAGTCAGAGACCAGTTTCTCCACTGAAAATAGGCACTGGGAATACCCTCAATTCTTCTCTGCAGGAAGAGAGGCATCTTTGAGGCACAGCCATGCCCCACACTGCTGTTCTGCAAGTGCATCAGCAACATCCAGGGACCTGAGCATCAAATTTGCTCCTGTTCTCACTTTGTTCAGCAAACAGCACTCACAATTTGCACTCACTCAAGGAAAACCACATGGGTTTTCTCCACTTTTTACTGTGTAGTGCAAAACATGGGCACTGTCCTTACACATGCCAGGTAAGGCGTGGTGAGGCAGTGTCCTGCCAGCCAGGGAGCAGGCATGGCAGGGACAATATGTGTGCACTTGTTACACAAGCAAGTTGGGGTTTAAGGCTTTGCAGCTCTTGGTGAGCAATATGAGGCCTAGATACAGCTACAGCAAACTCTCAAGATAGGAGCATTCATCCCCCTGCACACCCAACACAACATCTGCTTCTGCAGCTGCAAATCCCTTCCCATTCTTGTTTTTTTTAAGCCAGTGCTTTCACCCCATTCTTGTTTTTTTTAAGTCAGTCAAACATGCCCTGCTCATTCCAAGCTACTTCGGCCCAGCCCACAAAGGGTTTGCTCTAGTTCCCCTTAAGGACATGTTTCCCACTCAGAGGGGAAGGCAGAGCCAGCCTGGCCAGCCCTGTTGGGGGATGTGGCACTGGACCCACGTACCTGTCAAAGATGGAGCCCACGCCAGCACTGTGGGCGCTGCTGCGGTGCACGTGCAGGCCCGTGGCCAGCAGGATCCCGTCCTGGACCGACACGGAGCGATGGGAGAAAGAGGCAATGAGCAGCTCATTCCAGCCTGCAAGCACAGGAGTGCAGGACACGTCAGGCAGTCCGGCCAAAAATCAGTCCCACATGGAGCAGCAGAGCTGGTTTCTCCCTGCTGGCTCTGGACTAAACTCAGAGGAGAGGTGGCACCCCAGGTACCAGCTGCACCCCTTGCCAACACTGCAAGGGGTGGCCTGTCCCTTGGAAATATTTGGAAAATGCTCTCAGACACATGGTGTGATTCTTGGGGTTGTTCTGGGCAGGGCCAGGAGTTGGACTTTGATGATTCTTGCAGGTTCCTTCCAGCTCAGGATATCTTATGATTCGATGACCCTGACTAGCAGCAAGCAAGGAGCAGAAACTGGCTCAAGGGGAAAAAAATAAAAATTACAAAAAAAAAGAAAGGGGGAAAATAATCTGGGTTTTCTTCCTAAAAAACATATTCCTAGCAACTCAAATCTCTTTACAAACAACAGATTCTACTGCCCCATCCACAGCCTCTGCCAAGCTCTCATCGTGTCTCAGAACGGGCGATGCAGGAATGGATTGGCTCAGGATTGCACATTCACCATCCAGCCTGGCTGGCTCTCACACAGCCCAGAGAAGGGACAGGGGCAGCAGGGACAGCCACAGGTGGGGGACACTACCTGCCCGGAGGAGAATGACTTGGTCTTCCAGCGTCAGGTCGGAGAAGTGGGGGATGCGCTTGGCCCACTCGACCAGTGTGAAGAGCTGCTTGTCAGCAGCGTGGCAGATGTTGGTGACAGGGTCGTTTGTCTAACAGAGAGGGGTATCAAAAGGAAAAGAGCAGAGGAAAAGAGGAGAATTCATCAATGAAAAGTCTTTGATAATCACAATTGAGTTAACAATGCTCAACGCCACAAGTACAACACCCAAACTGCCCCTAATCTCAGGGGAGTGCTGTTGGGAAGAGCAGGTATTTGTTACCACTCTCCCCTCTGCAGCCAGCAAGTCAGCTTGATGCCTTGGAGTGGCTACCTAGAACAGGGGCTAGACAAGATTAAGAGAGTAAAAGCAGGGATTTATTGAAGGCCTTCAATAGGCACACCTTGGGCAGCCAGAAGCCTCCCAGAGGCTGCACCCAGGATGGACAATGGTCACGAGTTTTTCAGACAATTTTAAGTTTGGTCCATTTATGTATCAGGGGTTAATCCTCCAATTACAGCCTCAGGTAATGAAGTCATATTCCCCCAGTTTGCTCCCCCTCAGCTCACTTTTTGTTTATACTTTTCAGGGCCTGAGGCTGTAGGGTGCCCTTGAGTTTCAGGCCCAGAGGGATTGTTTTGTCTGACCAAAATGTGAAGACAGCAGCTAACACTCTGTGTGGAGTTTAGAGTTATACACTAAAGCAGTACTGGATTTGAAAGACATAAAAGCTAAAATCCTAAGGCATCAAGCTGGTTGCTAGATTTTCTGTTTGTTTGTTGCCCTTTGCATAGCAAGTCCCTCGTGGCCAGCTGCAGTCCTGCTCCCCAGGGCATATCTAAAAGCCAGGGAGCAGCCCCTGAACAGGCATGAGCACCAGTTCCATCCAAACCAGTAAAACCACAGCAGTAAACCTGCTGTGTTCAGCTCCACCCCAGCCTTGGTCACAGTGGCAGACAAGAAGTGTTCAGGGCTATGCAATGAGGAGATTCCTCATTGAAACTAAAAGAGACATGGGAAAAAATGCTTGGAAAATAACATATAAGCTGTTTTCTAGTTGTCATTCAGAGCAGCTCCAAAAGAGAAGCTGTTGGTGATTTTTAGGTGGTGTGGAGTAAAACCCTCTTGTAAAATGCTTGTTGTTCACATGGCACTTGTGTGCTCAAATCTCTGGCTGCAGGTGATGCCAGGGGCTCTTACCTGTTGCTGCAGGCCCCCAGCTGAGTAATAATTAGCACTCACTCCATGATTCAGATGGCTGATCAATTGCTTTATTATATCATCTTATAGTATATTTTATTATACTTATATTACACTAGATTACAGTAGCAAAAGCTCTCACTAACTAACAACTACTAACTAGAAAACCTGTGACTCTCTCTCCTGGGAGATTTGATATAGTTGTGGATCCAACAGGTCAGTGAATCCAAACACCATCACCAGAATCCAATCCAGCAATCACCTTGGGTAAACAATCTCCAAACACATTCCACATGGGCACAACGACGAGCAGAGATAAGAATTGTTTTGGTTCTCTTCTCTCACAGCTTCTCTCAGGAAAAATCCTGAGAAAGCCTGTGCCTGCTCTCTGTGGCCAGAGAGCTGCTGCCACACTTACCGAGCTCTCCGTGCCCACGTCACTGTATGCCTCTGTTTTGGGCTCCACTGCCAGCTCAGCTTCCAGGATCCTCTCCACGGGCATGTCCTCGCTGCCACTGCTCGTGGACTCGGCCTCGTTCTCACTGCGCTCCCTGCTCCTCTGCCTCTCCTCCTGCACGGCTGTGGGACACAAACACAGCTCTCCACAGCCACAGCAACACTCATCTGCTCACAGGGGTCCCCACAGGAGGGATGAGAGACCCCCTCAGGAAGGGGAGTATCGGATCCAAAGTGATCCCCAATGGGAAAATGATCGGCATCTGACTCCATTGCTTCAGAAGTGTTGAACAATTGCTTTATTAAACTATACTATATTACATTAATATACTATTTTAAAAGATACTATACCATACTACATACTTACTTACTGTATTATATTTACTTACTAACTAACTAACTAGAAAAACCTGTGACTCTCTGCCGAGAGCCCGGACACAGCTGGATCCAATTGGTTCATAAATTCAAACAATCATCCCCAGAATCCAATCAAGCAATCACCTTGGGTAAACAATTTCCAAACACATTCCACATGGGGACAAACACAGGCACAGTGAATGAGATAAGGATTGTTTTGATCCTTCTCTCTGTGCTTCTCCAGAAAAAAATCCTGAGAGAGAGAATTCTGTCTCTCTGTTCAGAGAACGTGAATGCCACAGGGGAGAACAGAAAATAAATGGGTATTTCTGATGTACACCCATTAAAATGGCTGCTCCCACACCAAGAACTCTGAGGTTGCTGCAGACCAGTAGCCTCCAAATTTGACCAAAGACTGTGATTTCCAAAGTATGAAGCTCCAGAACAGAGGGAAGAGGAGTTGATACCTCCAGGTGGCAGCCTGGACTCGGCTGTCACTGGGTGCTGGAGGAGGCAGGAGGGACCCAGCACTCACAGACAGGTTTTTTGTGCTCTCAACATGCTTCCAACAGTTCCAGTATGCTTTCAACAATCCCACAGCAGCCAGAGCATCCAGCAGCAGGGCTAGACAGTCCCAAACCCCCAGCTGGATTCACACATGCTGCTTGTCTCATTCCTGAGCAAAATCCTACCCAGACTGGCCCAGCCCTGGCATCACCTCTCTTCTGATCCTCTCCACTAGGAAGTTCCTTCTACATCAGTACCCCAACACCTTCACTCCCTTCTCCCCTCTCTGTGTGTTTTCCAAAGGCCCAGAAGCATGACATTCTCTCCAAAGCTCAGTTTTTAACTCCCAGGGCTGCTGTGTGTCACAGGTCAGTGTAGGACCTGTGTATCTTGTATGTCAACCCTTGTGTGCAACAGAAGTCCTGGGTACACTTATTTTTTTTAAGAAATCCCAAAGGGAAATACAACAATCCTTCTTAAGAAGTGACCAGCAGGTATTATATTTGTTTAGTTCACTGCTGGGGAGAAATGGCAGCAGCCAAGGGGACGGATCAGTGGCATCCAGCCTGGTGCTTGTGAGGGAGGGCAACACAGGACACAAGTACATGCCAGCCTGCTGGGGGGGACACCTGTCCTCTTTAGAGTAATAGACAGGAAAAGCCATGCAAATGTTTCTGAAGTCACCAAAATCTTACTGGAAGAAAGAACATGGCAAGGAAATACCAGTCCCATCACTCAGCCCCTGAACTCAAGCTGCACTCTGCCCTCAGTTTCTGCAGCTCCCAAAAAGCCCCTGTGATTGCTGCAGCCAAACTCCCACAGGATCCACCAGGATCCTGGGGTTTAAATTTTCACTCTCTGCAAAAGGAAGTTGTGCTAACACCCTGGTCCTCTGAACCACTTTGCACCTGGCTGGAAGAGGGAGCTATGCCTCGGATTAAGTTTTTGATTCCAGCCTGGAATTGTGCAGTGCCCTGCTGCCCTGTGAGCTTGAGGCAGCACAGCTTTGGTGATGCTGCAGGACGAGGATCAGCTCATGCCCAATTTTACAGCTGCTTCCCCAAGCAGCTCCATTACTTTATCTTAGAAAAAATGAGCTTAAATACTGTGTTGGTTGTCACTTCCTGACCTTGCATAATTTGGGAGACAATCCAGCTCAGCAGGTGAGGCTAAGAGTGGAAATGACAAAGAACTATAAAATGAGAGATAGAAATAAATCAGTCACCCTTATCCTCCAGTACAAGAATTAGGTGGTGACAAATGAAGTCAGCAAATCAAAAACAAAAAAAGGAAGCTGCTCTTCACAACGGAGACAAGAAGTCTGCAGGACCCCTCACTGCTGGGTGCTGTCCCCAGCAAAGGTTTACAGGTTTCCAAGGGGTCCAAGCCATTAAGAGTCACTAACTAGGGGCAAGGTTGGGTCAAAATCAGTTAAAAGCTTTGATACTCACTAGCGTGTGTGATTAGGAGAGAAGAAAAATGCACTGTCACAGCTTCCCCATCAGTCTCTTCCCTTATTAGCCCTTATTAGGAAAAAATTCTGCACAGAAGGGGCTGTCCAACATCTGAACAGGCTGCTCAGGGAGGTGGCTGAGTCACCATCCCATAGGTATTTGAAGGACAGGTAGATGTGGCACTCAGGGACAGGGTTTAGTGGTGGAATCTGCATTGCTGGGCCAATGGTTCCACTCGATCTAAAAAGTCTTTTCCAACCTAAACCACGATTCTCATTTCCTTCACGTAATGAGGTGCAAAACCCCCTGATGCCCTCAGTGCGGGCTTTTGGAATGCACCAGCCTTGGAGGGTCACCAAGAGCCTGATTTATCCTAATGAATGAAGGAAAATTTCCCAAATCCCGTTGCTTCCCTGTCCTACCTTCCCTCTTCATCCCCATGGCGAGGCACTTCTGATAGCGGCAGTACTGGCAGCGGTTGCGCTGGCGCTTGTCGATGAGGCAATCCTTGTTATCCCGGCAGGTGTAGATCAGATCCTTCCGGATCGTCCTCTTGAAGAAGCCTTTGCAGCCCTCACAGCTGTACACCCCATAGTGCTTCCCTGGGGAGGCAAGGGAATCGCTGGGCAGGCAGGTGTTTGCCCTTCCTTCCAGCGTGGAGGAGCTCAAACCAAATGCAAAGGTAAAAAAACTGCAGGGGATCACCTTGGCAGGCCTGAAATGGCTTCAGGGAGTCTTAGCAGCAACAGTGACCAGCAGCAGTCAGACCACAGGACCACTGTTTTCCTGTGATAAGGAGGGGCTGCATGCCAGTGGAGTGATGTGGAGCATCTTAGCTGCAGAACGGCCACAGGCAGCAAATGGGGTGCACTGGTATGAAGTCAGCAAATCAAAGACAAAAAAAAGGAAGCTGCTCTTCACAACGGAGACAAGAAGTCTGCAGGACCCCTCACTGCTGGGTGCTGTCCCCAGCAAAGGTTTACAGGTTTCCAAGGGGTCCAAGCCATTAAGAGTCACTAACTAGAGGAAAGGTTGGGTCTGGGTTTGCAAGGATCACTGAGGTACGAGAGAAAACCCAGACACAGCCAGAGCCCAGCTAACACAGAGCACAGGGAAATGGGAACACAGAGATTTTGGTAGATTTACCTTTAGTAAGCAGGGACAGAAGGTAAAATGAGGTTATACACACGAGGGAGAAGAGCACAGGGTTTAGGTTTGCTCACTTTTGGGCACTAACGTGCAATACAGACAGCCAGACCCAGCCATGATCTTGCCACGCCAGGATGGCCCCAGCGAGCCTCCACGCTGTTCAGTGCTGCACAGGAGCACCAGGAGAGTTCTCACTGCACAAAGCCTTCCCCAGGAAATAAACCTCCTACCTGAGGACCTGTCCCCACAGATGGCACAGATGTGTTTGGCTAGGGATCCTGGACTTGTGGATGGATAATTCATGTTCCCCATCCCCGGGAGACCCGGCAAGGGCTTGACATCCTCCGAGCTGCTGACGTTGTTCAGGACATTGAGCTGCAGGAGCCACAAGACAGGTTAGAGTGGAGAGACCCACATCTCAGAGAAACCATCCCCAAATGGAGCTGACCCTTCCCTTGCTGCTCCTGCTGGGCTTGTCCCACAAGCTTCTCCCCATGGGGCTGCCATGGGCAGACAGACATCCTCTGCTGCATCCAGCAGGAGGGGTTTAAGCAGGCACTAAAGCAGATACTGCCTGATGTTGTAAGCAAAGCCAGGACTAAGCAGAGCTGGAAAAGGGCAGGCAGTAACCTCAGCTGCTCAGTTACAGCCTCCAAGCCATGAGGCTTGTGGGATCCTGGCTGCTTCATTAGAGGATGCTGATTGCTGGCAGGTGCAAGCTTAGTAAAGCAGGGCTTTGCAGACAGGTGATTTGTTACAAGCAAACCTGCACTGCTGCATGGCTGGGGAAGCTGTAATGGTGTTTAAAAAAAACTAAAAAAAAAAAAAAAAGCAAAAAACTAAAAAAAAAGGGGGTTAGCTTCCCTGACTCACAGTATCTGCATATACACATGAAAACATGGCCATTTGGTGACTCTCTGGGACCTAGGTTCCCAAACACTATCACAGGTGGCAGATTCGGGGTTACCAGATTATTAAACAAAAAAAAAAAGGACCGGGCTGAGCATCTAAAAATCAGCAGTTGTGAGATGCAGGCAAATGATGCAGAGCTCCCAGCTGAGATCCCCAGGAGCTGCTCCTGGCTGCTGAAGTTAAAGGTTACAAACCCACATTGATTAGAGACCAAAGCCTGACGTTGCCCAGGGCTTCATTTTATTGTTGTTTGCTTTGGAGCCACGTCGGGCAGGGCAGGGAGGGCTAAGGGCCATTGAGCAGGTCCTGTCAAAAGCTGTCTGGGCAGAACAATGTCTCTCCAAGTCCACCATCCACCATCAAATCACCTTCCCCACTGCTGTGGGTTGAGGGCTGGGGATGGTTGTTCCATCCCTGGGTTTGTTTGGAACTGTCGTGCCAATTTAGCAGCTCAAAGAAGGCATTAGCAGGGAAAGAAAACAAAGGTTTGGATGAAGACCCAGCTCGAGCTTTCATCCCAGTTCTAAATGTTCTAAATGTTCATCATGTTCTAAATCTGTAACATTTAGAACAGTAGATTTCATGCATGTTGCTGGAAGTTCTCCATTTGCACCAAGAAACTGCACATTTCCCACAAAAAAGTGGTAATTTCCACAGTAAATTTCAGTAAAGAACAAGGGCTCTTCCCATTGGAATTTTTGGATGTGTCATTAGAAAAATAAAAAGGTGAAGCCTGTTCTCATCTTCCCTCACTGCTCTCCCATCATTTTCAAAGCTTCAAAGGTTTTAATAACACGGAAAATAAAAATTATCCAGCAAAAATCAGGAGCCAAGTTGTTTTGCTCCACTAGGACATATAAGTGTATTGGGAAAAATTGCCCAGAGGAACAGAGGTTTGATCTCCCCAGCAGAGACTCAAACCAGGCACTGGCAACTGTAAATCCTTATGCTTCAAAATCCAGGCCAAGGAAAGGAGAAATAAACCCCTTCCTCCCCACAAGTGTCCATCAGCAAAATGCTGAGCAAGGAGGAACTTTTTATGGTTTAAAATGTTACTCAGAACTCGGGCACCACCTTTTCTTCCTCCTTGCCTGCACTTTGAAACAAATGTGGGAGGGGGACACACAGGGCAGTTTCAGCCATCAGTGTCCTTAGAGCTTGACTCTTGCAGGTTAAGTGCAATCATGTATGATATCTGGGACAACTGCTTGAACCCAAATCCATTAGCTGCCTCCTTGCTGAATCCCCAGGGCCCAGCTGTCTCCTTGCATTAGAGGCAACACAAATGGAGCCTTCTCCTCGGATCTGGGAACTTGGCACAGCGCCCAGGCTGGGAAACCACTTCCCAGAGCATCCCCAGTCCCAAAGGAAAGGCTTCCAACCAGCCAGTGCTGCCACAATTTCCTGCCCAACCATCCTGTCCTTGATGTCACGGGCACAAACACCGTCAGATCCATGGGGAACAGCTGGGTGGTGCAAGGGGAAGAGGGATCCTCCAGCATTCCCACTGCTGACAGCTGGGGCCCACACAGGAGGTGAGGATGCTGGGGAAAGGTAAGCCAAATTCCATCCTCTTTCAGAGCTCTTCAGCTCATGCCATCCTCTCCCAGCCTTCCAGGCACTAAGAAGAGCCTGAGGCATTCCAAGGAGTAGCAGCAGGGTATGGGGTAGAAAGGGCTTGGGGACCATCTCCGTGCTTTTTCCTCAGCAGGAGCCGTGGGGCTTCTGAGCACTTCCCACCTTCAGGTCCCACTAACAAAACACAAAATCTTGCTCATAAGAGGCAGAATTTTCACTTAGATCTGGACGCCCAGAACATTTCAGGTCTCTGTTGAGATGCCACACTGCCACCAGAAATGCAGGAGGTGGTGCCAGGCTTTTGGAGCAGCATGTCTCCATCCCACAGAGCCACCCTGGGAGGCTCCCAGCCCATCCATGGCTCTGGGGAGGCACCAGGGTCTCCTCCCTGTCTGGAAGGGAAACCTCAGCACCCACGTGAGCACAAGCAGTAAGGATGGGAGTGCTTCATTTTGCTTCAGGCCAAGTTGATATGCAACACAGTAGGTGGCTGGCATTTAGCATTAACATTTGTCTCTCCCTAGAAAGTCTGTCTCCTTTCCAGATAACCAAACGAAGCAGATATGCTCTTGCAGGAGGAAGGGCAATGTTTCACATGCTGCAGCCCTTGGCTATCCTGTTTCCATGTACAGTAATTATACACTGCAACAGATGCAGCAGAGGGGAGCTGGGCTGCACCCACAGTGAGAACAAAGCTGGAAATTAGCTCTCTTCCCTTATCCTGCAGGGTATTTTAAAACTGGTGTGGTCTCTGTGTCTGTGCAAGGGTGATTAATGCAGATTCACGTGCTAGAAAATGTTCTTTCCAGCTGAGCTCCCCACCAGCCAATCCTCTCCCTCAACTTTTGGGACTTCACCCACCCTGAACACCGAACTGGAAGGAAGAAAGCATCACATCCCCACCTGCGGGCTGGCGTGTGCCACGAAATTCATGCCGGGGGCCGAGGACAGAGCGACGGGGTGGGAGCCCAGGGAGGAGGCGATGACCCTGTAGGGCGAGCCCAGGGCGCTCACCGGGGAGCCCAGGGCGCTCATGGGCGACGGCAGCGCCCGCGCGGCGTTCCCGGGGGGCTCGAGGTAGCTCTGGGGCCCCTCCACCGCCGGGCTCCCCGAGGAGAGGCCCGAGGACAGGCTGACGGACGTGGAGCTGGCGTGCACGGGGGAATCTGCAGGGAGAAGTGGAGAGGTGAGGCGTGCTGAGTGTAACAGCATCAGCTGCCCTGCCTCGGTTGTGCCAGCTTAAAATGCCAGCCCAGCCTCAAAACCAACCAGCGAAGCAGGCTGTGAAGGGAAAAGAACAAAACGTTGGTTATAGTGCAGGAAAATGAGTTATATGCTGTTGGAACCCTGGTTACTGAGAATTTTAGACTTTCTGTGCTGACCCCCAAGAGAACACTACATTCAACCTGAGACCATAGAGAAGACTTCCAAAAGTAAATGATAAAACTAAGATTATGAGTGTGTAGTTTGAATAGAAGCGTGTAATATCACATAGT